>LS499337.1:18806-37468 GCA_900490845.1 Pristionchus japonicus
CCATCACAGTAATAGTGCGCGTCATTTGCGCTATCACTCGTTTCGAACGATTGCGAAAGAACAAACCAGGTTGAATTAGGTTTCACTTTAAAAACCGCTGCCATTCCGCGGAGAGCGAACCAGAACACTAAATCAGCTAGTGCTGAGAAACACTCGAGGAGTACTACCAGCCGACACATTTTGAAGGAATTCGATTTATCCCTAGTGCCAAGGGTCCCGGCCAACTAGTTCCACTGACTCAGAAAGTCGCTCTTAAGTGAGCGGCGAAACCCAATGAAATGTGATTGTACTCTCTAACTTCCCTCCTTCTTTCTCCAGTTCGACTTCGCTGCGTCCGCTCCCTCTCGCGACCAGTGCATCTACGTGCCCCTGATGGACCCCGCCTTCCTCATGGACAGGAACCGACAGCTCCACTACTGCGTCAACCGAGGATACATGCTGTGAGTGGGGCTGGCGCGGATGGGGTGTAATGGGATTGGCGTAGTTGGGCTATAAAAAGGAATAGACAGCTCCACTACTGCGTCAACCGAGGATACTTGCTGTGAGTCAGATTGGATTGGCGCGGATGGGGTGTTGATGATATTTTTTTTGTTTGATGAGGCAGAACACTTTGCTGTATCACTGCCCGCAAAAAAACTTCTGCTCTATGAGGAACCAGTGAAACATGCCTGCTCTGTTTAGTTTGCCTTCCATCTTGCTGGAAATGAGTACCTCTTTTGCAGTGAGCGCAACGGTTTTTTGGGATACAGTGAAGCTTGCCGTTCTCTGTTTTGAAACTGTTATCAAATTATCTCTTTTTCAGGGAGCGCAACGGGCTGCTCAACCACACGGTGCCCCTGTTCCCTCCTCTCATCGGGGAGAAGGGCGACTTCGTGTACTTCGTGTCGGGAGCGGACATGGACCCGCGCAACCTGACGTGTGACGGCATGGCGCCCTGGAGCGATTGTAAGTGGTTACGGTAGATTATTGATTGAGCTGCTGGAAATTAGGTTTTCACGCTATGAGTATTTGTGCATCACTGCTGATTCATGAGGCCTGGATGGCATTACGCGTTTAGTATTCCGTCCGCTTTCGTTTCCAAACAAAGCCTCTCGTATTATTTGAGCTTCACGATTGCTTCTTAAACACTTGCAACGCAATACCTGGAATAGTTCAATGAGCTCGCTCATAAAAATGCAATGAAAAAACTAGGAATATGATCCGAGCAGATCAGTAATCGTATTGATTGCAGCCCGCCTGCCGCAAGCGACGCGTCCCAAGTCGCGGAAGCTGCCGGTGGAGAAGTCGAGAGACGGAGTGTTGAGGTGAGGAGAGGAAGGGGGCTAACTTTCTCGGTTTGAGTGGCTTGTGCAAGGGCAAATCTGGTCAGGTGAATGTGATATTTTTGAACTCCGCATTGTGGTTACATTGAATGAGAGAGCAAGCATCGGGTTTGTAACCGCTGTGAAACATGACTATGAGTGTGGGTGGAACGCCACACGTTTTGGCAGTTCGAGAAAAGAAGTTAGGGAAATAGGACAGGATTCGTCGTTACGAGTCTATTTTTTTAATTTATAGATGAAATTTAATTAATTAACTAAATATGCAGATACGTGGGCGGCACTCGCTGGGAGCAGACGGCCTTCTTCCTCGTCGTCTACTACGCCGTCCTGCCACGATGTCCCCGACTGAAGAAGAGGGTACGGTAGAGTTATTGATTGGTGGATTAGTGGTGATACCGTAGGCGGTCATTTGGTGAAAGCGCGAAAGAGCATAAAATTATGAATTTGGAGCTTGGAATGTGCGTGTTTCACGTGCGGTACTTCAGTTTTATGTACACATCAGCTCTAGTATTTCGTGGACAATCTGCCGGAAACCAAAATAATTAATGTCTGCATTCCTGCTTCACACCCACATCTTGAGCCCTTGTGGCGACACGAAGGCTATTCTTTCTGGTTGTTCAGTGATGAAAAATATCAATCAATCAACAATCTCATGAACAATATCATCATCTCAGATCATCTACGCGTGCAACTCATCCAATGAGATCATCGGCAACATCATGATCATCTACTCGTACACGGAGGAGGGAGCCATCCCGCAGCAGGTACGGTAGATTATCGATTGGCTATCGATTTGACGTAGGTACTGTAGTCAGGAGGGAAGTATGAGGTACCGTAGTTAGGCATGGATTAGAGGCTGGTGAAGTAGGTTTCATGATCATCTACTCGTACACGGAGGAGGGAGCCATCCCGCAGCAGGTACGGTAGAGTTATCGATTGGATGTCGAATAGAAGGAAGTACGGTAGTCAGGGAAGGGTACGGCAGGGAGGTAGGTATTGATTAGATGGTAGGATCTTGATCATCTACTCGTACACGGAGGAGGGAGCGATACCGCAGCAGGTACGGTCGATTATCGATTAGCTATCGATTAGAAGAAATTAGGTAGTCAGAGAAGGGTACGATAGGGAGGTAGGTATTGATTAGATCGTAGAATCATGATCACTCGTACACGGAGGAGGCAGCTATCCACAGAGATGAAATACATACGTAAACACAACGTAACAGATCCATAGCCTATCCAGCAGCAGGTAGGGTAGTTGGAGGGAAGTTAGGGAGGGTTTCCGTAGCTAAGCATCGATTAGAAGAGGGTAAAGTTGGCTTCATGACCTACTCCTGCGGCGGGTTGGCGCCCTCCTCCATGTACGGTAGTTGGAGGGGTTACGGTAGGAATCGATTGGTTTTTAGTTGTCCAGACACTGTAGTCGGGAATTGGAATTGTTATTTTGAGGGTTTGAAGAAGAATACAGAGTGTTATTGGTGTACACATGAATTACACACGTATGTATGCAGTGCGAAATTCAAGTGTGATTTGCTCTGGTATTGTTTGATTGATCAGCAGTTACAAGAACAGTTGTTAGGTAAATGCGGGTTCGTTTTGTGTTTCGCGGACGGTTCTTGAGTCGTTGTGTTTTAGCAAGTTCAGTAATCCTGTCGTCTGGTCCTTACTAAATAAAATAAACTCGAAATAACTCTCTCTGAGCCAGGTCCCGCACGGCAACGCGACGACTGTGATGCAGCCGTTCTACCGCATGCCGCCCTCGCTGAGGGACGAGGCGAAGAGACTGCTGCTGGACAAGAGGCCAGGTCAGTAATCGGGTTGCAAGGTGGGGTGGTGCATGCCTTGAAATGCTAATTAGTTAATTAGGTAGTTAATTAATTAACAAAATCGTTTCATTCACACTCTAGAAGTCTCATTTCACTCACGCTCTTGAGGTCTAGTTCCAAAGCGTCTTCAATAATGTCGAGCTTCTTCTGGTATAAAAAAGCTAACTAAAAATGACACGTTTCTCGCGGTCGCCTTTATTCATCGTGATGCAGTATATTCCAATTCTTGACTTCTTCTTAACTCAAAAATTTCGCATGTCTTGATATTTTCTTGCTTCACGCGCGCTTCTTGAATCGTTGAGTGGTTGCTGTTTCAATTTAGTGGCCTTGTATAGGGGTAAACCGAAAAATAGCTTCAAATTCGTAATCTAATCGCCACGGTGCTTACAGTGCTAAGTATCTAATTTTGCAGTTTGAGCATGGTATGATGCCTTCAAATGATATGATGTTTTCGCGCTTCACTCAAACCTCTTTAACACTTCTCTTCTGCCAATTCCAATCCAGCGCACACTCTGAATTTGAAATAACATAATCACTTTCTAATCGCTCCCCTCAGCAGGCGAAGTCGCCACGGTGCTCAACGATCGATCGCCGTCAGTGACGTCGAGAGCGGTACGCAGAACTGATGTAATGATTGCAGGATGTAGGATGAGACTCTCTCCCTTTCCCATGCTCTCTCGCCCGGTGGTGAGAGAGCGTGCAGGGTGGAGAGAGTCCAGGAGTAGGGTTGACTGATCAGATTCTGTCAACCTTATGTAGGAATAAGTAGGAATAGTACGGTAGAGATTTGAATTGGCGGGAAGTTTAAAATTCGAATCCCTGCAGATCTACAACATCTCGAAGTCGATGCGGCCGCCCTCGCACAGGAGAATGCACATGTACAAGGACGAGTTCGTGGTGAGAGTGAGAGGGGAGGGGTACGGTAGTGAAGGGAATATAGCCAGTTATCGATTAGCTAATTGATCGATAGTGTCCAGTGGAGTGAAGTAATTTCAAAACGGAAAATTGCGTGATTCGGTGTTGCATGGGTATTTTGTAACTGCTAGGCAGCAGAGAACTTTGATTCTGTGAAGATCACTTGTTTTAAAAAATAAAATAAAACATATTAACTATTGCTTATTGTAGTGGGAATATAATACAGCCAGTTCTTTATTCACAAACGGCTTGCGATACCGTAACCCTGCGATCGATAATTCTGGTTCTCTGCAGCACCCGGAGTGGTACGACGAGACGGGCGAGGACCCGACGAGAGGCGCAGCGCGCGTGCTGGTGAGTGTGGTGGTGCACAGGGTGCAGTGAGATGGACGAGGTTTCCTAATCAACGAAAAATCAATCATTTCCCTGCAGCACCCGCCGCGTCGCGACCCGAACCGCACGGGGCTGATGCCGAGGAACCCGGTCGACGGAGACATCGCGCCCGGACCCGGAGTGCACAAGGTGAGGGAGTACGGTAGATGGAAGGAATAAGCGATTGAGAAGTGATTGATTTGTTTTGGTCTTATCGGAAACGAGAGCAGATCAATTGTGTTCGATTGTCCTTGAATTTTATAAGTTTGAGAGGCAGGAAATCACTGGGTGAAAGTTTTGTTTTTTGAACGGCATATAGATTCGTCATTACTTCTGCTCGCTGATGATGGAATTTGGAATGCTGGCGTAACATAAATTAACATGTTGCATTTGCTAGCGAATGGTAAAGCGCTCTTGGGAATCCATCTTTCCGAATTCTTACTTTGTTTCGAGGGAGTTATTTCATGCTTCACGCGTTTCTCTTGAGTCCCTGCGCTGTGCTGATTTCAATGGAACTGAGCCTCTGTTTGAAATTAAACAAATATTTTATCCTTTTTATTTCACAATTGCAGCCGGCGCCTCGCTTCTCAGCTGCAGCCGACTCGCTGCTGCGACGGAAGAGAGCCGCGGGAGGAGGAGGAGGAGGGAGTGGAGGAGACGAGTACGATGGATACGCGTATGATGTGAGTACGGTAGGGATTACGGTGAGGGTACGGTATCCTGAGGGCAACTCGCTGATGATACACACTGTGTGTTTCACGTCCCTGAGATGCGATAAAGTTGAAGCACTATGGATTCATCCAATTGTAGTCCAGGATAGGAGCGAATGTGAAAATACAATTAATATTATTATCGTTTACGAAGCATGTGCAGAGCCAGATTATAGGTACTTTGTGTACTGTAAGCTATGAATATCAACCAATCAATCGATTATCCGTGCAGGAATCTGGTGAGCCGTACATCGACGTGGTGGCGGACGCGTCAATCGAGGTCGGCCACTCGGAGGAAATCGCGTCGACGCCCGCTCCCGGCAGGAGAGGCGCCAGAGGAGGTACGGTATTGATTCGGGGGAGATGGGTACGGTTGGATACGGTAGTATTGATTAGATTGCTGGCGGAAAACTACGTGTTGGAGGACTGGGCATTTTGTGGTTGCGTTGGGGAGATGTATGGGTTAGGATGCAAGATTCCGTAATGTCTTGAAGTTGGTTGTTTTCTAAAAAAACCATTTCCCGACATTTTTCGATGGTGTATCACAAACTTTGATCTTACTGTAAATTCCCCAATTGCAGTGATGACTCGCGGCGTGGGAGGGATGGCACCGCGTCTGGCGGAGGCGAAGCGACGTCAGCGCATCATGGACTTCATCCAGAGCCAGGTACGGTAGAGGAATATGGTAGAAAATGGAGATAATGGATCGAGAACTGAATTAAGATGTGTGATTCAGCGTTGCACGGGTAGAGTGTAAAGACTTGTATCGAGGTTCTTCAGTACTGTTTGGGGTTTATTCAAAATTAGCAATAGTAATTAAGTAATTCTGAATTTGGAAACCGTTTGACTTTGTGCAACAAGGAGAGTACGTGAATTTTACGTGTTGATGCGTGTCAATAGCACACGGCTTTACTGTTGAGAAAAAATCCTTTAAACTGATAGCTGAACTTATTGATCTTTGATCTTTTGATCTCTCTTCCTAGTTGATCTTTGATCTCTCTCTTCCAGGCCGGCCTCCACGGCGAGGAGGACACGCTGGACTACCTGTGGCGGATGGTGGTGGAGAGGAACGAGAGGAAGGTGTTGGACAACATCCGAAGAGTGAGTGGAGGGAGGGGTACGGTAGGCACACGGGGAGGAGCGATCGAGGACTGGGTTTCCTTTTCCTTTTTATTTCTTTTGTTGAATGACTTGTATGTTTCTGGCCACACAGATCATTTTTTTGTCTATGAGGAGACGTTCGCCAATAGGATTGATGGTGATTGAAGAAAAAACAAGCAAGTGAGATTATTACTATCGAAGTTAATGCGGTAAAAGTCAAAATACAGTGATCACCATCTACCTTTATTGATTTATCAATCGATCTCCTCTTACAGGACTTTGGCGTGGAGATCGTGACGAACGACGAGGCGTATGAGCTGGAAGCGGCCGAGGCTGCGGAGGCAGAGGGACACCATGTGGAGGGAGAGGTACGGTAGCAGGATGGGAGTGCTGTAGTCGCATTATTGATCGCATACTGATCAGCCATGTTGAGGGAGAGGTACGATAGATACTGTAACAAGATGGGTGTACGGTAGAGCGGGTTACGATAGCATGATGAGAGTAATATCGATCGCAAAGTGATTAATTACACCTTGTATTGCAGGTTGAGGACGAGGGCACGACGGTGGATGCGGACACGAGCCTGGTTGTGGTGGATGTGGGAGGAGGTACGGTAGAAGGGTTACGGTAGTTCGGTGTATCGATAACTGACTATTTTGTACAGTGGGTTACGGTAGATAAGCACGATGGATCGATAAGTGACCATACATATCGATCCACTTGACTGAAGTAATGGTACGGTAGCTGGGATGTAGATCGATAATTGACTTTTAATTTCCTTATTTGCAGGAGAAGGAGTAGTGGAAGAGACGGTTGAGGAGACGACGAACGATGATGAGGATGAGGAGGGAGAGAAGAAGCCGCCCGTCGAGTAGATTACCGCATCTCTCCTACAGTAACTACCCCCTGATTATCGATTGACTACCGTACCCACTTGATTGCCCTCCGAATACCATTTTAACCTCTTCCTTGTTTGCATCCAATCGTTTCATATTTCCGAATTCCATGGTTATTGATTCTCACTGATTTTCTTTTCTTTTAATGATCACAATAAGCCAGTAGATGCTATCGTTTTACAGTTAGTTTCACGTATTCCCATAATTTGGATTCCCAATGAGTCTCGTTTTTATAATGAATACCAATTTTTTCCGAAGTTGTTTCCGTGCATTAGAATTAGCCTTCCCGATTTTGAGTATTTATTGATCTCCCCACCCAGTTTTCAATGGATTACAGTATGCCTCCTTTTCCTATCCACCCCAACTGTACACGAATACAGTATCCCCTCAGCGTGGGACCCACACCCAGTCAAATTTACAGTATCTCCATCCGTTTTCTCTTACAATATCCCCACCCATACCCTCCCCTGATTTCAGTATTCCCCATACAACCGATCATTTACCTCGCGAGAAGTTGTATCCATGCATCACTGATGCAATTCTTTTGTAATCTTCCCAAGTTACTCTCTGATGTTTCAAATCTCGCATGCTATCAATGATAATAATCCTGGCTGATAAAGAAGATGTTAGTTAGATGCTTGCCAGTTGAGGGGAACACAGAGAACAGTGCTTTATTTGAAGTGCGCATCGAATAGTTTCAAGTGTTGAAAGTAGTGGAGGCATTAACTTTCCAATCGCCTCGGGCGTAGTGAGGAAGAGTCTTCATTCTGAAAGGAATTGGGAGTTGAAGTT
Source organism: Pristionchus japonicus (assembly GCA_900490845.1). Classification (NCBI taxonomy): domain Eukaryota; kingdom Metazoa; phylum Nematoda; class Chromadorea; order Rhabditida; family Neodiplogasteridae; genus Pristionchus; species Pristionchus japonicus. The sequence continues at coordinate 26,740 of LS499337.1, forward strand.
TGAACTGTCTTGTGCAGATCCAAAACAGTTTCTATTTTTGAAAGAACAGTGAAACTCACCTTTCAATCTCAACCCGTTGCATCGTGATTAATTTGAAAGCGACGAAGTTAGTCACGGCAATGTAGAGATAGCAGAGAGCGAAGAGACCTAGGGAATATTATCGATTAATCATAATGATCTACTGTTTTCTGTCATGCTCTACAGTCAGCATGCAACGAACGCTTGATTAGCGAGCAACTATGCCCCTCACGGAGCAAGCTCAACAAGCATCGGTGGTTCAGTGGTAGAATGCTCGCCTGCCACGCGGGCGGCCCGGGTTCGATTCCCGGCCGATGCAATCGTTTTGCCTAACCTGCAAGGGCCGGAGCAGGCCAGCCGATCTGCCAGTCGTACCAGTAGAACGAGACGTAGCCCTGAATGTGAGTTGTAAATTAATTAATTAATTAATTAATTAATTAATTAATTAGTTAGTTAATTACGTCTTGAATGATGAGAATAAGCGACCAGCCGACGCACGCCGCCATGCCGATGCAACCGAAGACCTGAGATGATCATCAACTAGACGGATGCCTCTCCTAACTTCATGTATTTCGTTTCTAATACTACGTTTCTTACGTTCTTCGCTCTTATCATCACTACAGAAATGGTACTGAAGTTGAAGCAGTACTGGACAGGTGTGATCAACGAACCGAGAATCCCAGTGCAGGAATCATTCTCATGGGAATCTTCTGCTTGCACGCGGAGAACACGAAGAAGTTACAGGCGAACTGGATGATGGTCCATGCGAGCTGAGATGGGGATAAGGTGAGGTATTCAGAAGTAAATCAATTAGGGCTTCAAGGAGCACAAACAGTTTACGAAACGCAAGAATGCTGACATGTTCTCCGCGGTCTCTAATCGCTTTCATGAATTGTGTGGAGACGAGAAAGAATGTTTGAGGAATAATGAGACCAATGAGATGCTTACCGGCAGCAGCTGCAGCCACGGCACGACGCCGTTGATGATGTAGATGACGACTTGGAAGAGGGTGAAGCCGAACACGCAGACCGCTGAGACAGATTCAGTGCTCTTCCAACGAGTTATCACATAAACACTCACATAAACACACATCTCCCTACGTAGACCGAAACGTTAAAATGCGTCCCAGCTTTACTGTTTCTGTTCTATTTGGACCCAGCTTTGCTCCAATAGGTGATGAGACGTTTTCAAACCCTCATTTCGGAACCTCACAACACAAAAGTTTCTAAATGTTCAGAAACCTATCCCTAGCATTTTTTGTCGAGAGTTCCAAACCGTGCCATCGCCCTTCAGGACTCTACAGTATCTTCACAACGAGAAACTCACAGATTCCGCACAGGATCGTGGCGAAGATTTGCGCGGCTTCCTGAATTGATTATTGTTTTTATCCAAACTCAACTCGATAATCACCGACCTTGATGGGGAATCCGAGACAAGAGGCGCCCGTGAAACACATCGAGATTGCTGAATCAGACAATGAATCCGCGTTCAGAATGAATTGAGTTTCACATACTCCATGAATGATAATGCGAAAAGAGTAGTGGATGGTAGGTACTTTTGCTATTCGAAAAACTAAAAGAATGTGAATACTACTGAAACAAGGAAACTTCAACGTGACGAAACGAAAATCGATATTGCAATGGAGTGGGAGGAAGAAACACTGGTCAAATCCCTTTATCACTGCTTCCCTTCGATGGTCGGATTAGCCAGTGTGTGCTCACTAGAGGAAGTGAATGAAACTAGCACGATGTGATACAGTTGTCACGTGCTTGTATTATCGGAAGCGTATTCCTCAGAGGAAAATACACTTGCAGAAGCAGCAATTAGTTTCCGCCCTAGTTCACCTACTGCATTCCGCAATCACATTGGGTAGATAGTCTGTTTGTACTCACTAGAGAAGTTGTGCCGGACACGATTTGATACTGTCGTCACGTGCTTGTAGGGTGTAAGTTTCAGATGTGCATTCTTGGCTATCGAGGAGGCACTTTCTTTCGCAGTTTCGCATAGGTTTCAAATCCACCATAGAAGATGGAGGTATCTACAAAGATGGGCATTGTTTCCTCAGGAAACTGGCAAAAAACTATTTTCAAAATTCTAAAGATTCTTCGCCTCTTTCCATCCACTTCTTGCTCCCATCCCCTCAATCATAATGAATAGTCATCTCTCGCATTTCCCTTTGAGCATCAGGCCCCTCTCCCAAATCTGTCGCGCATCAAATTCAGTACAGATTACGCCATCACGGGCCATATGTCGGGCGGGCGAGAGAGTGTGTGATACGAGGAGAGTATCGAGACACGAGCAGAGAAGGCGAGATAGTGTGCGAAAGGGAGAGAGCACGGCTCGTGATGGGTAGATCAGTGTAGGTTGATAAGGACGGAGTGACACATCTCAAAACTTGGACAGATACATGCCCCTTGGGACCGGGATGTGGGGATACGGTAGCCAGAGAATCGGAGTAATAACATGAGTTTATCGAGGACTAGCACCAAAGCTTGAGGATTGCACAATGAAGAGAGCACCGGGTGGAGGGAAAAAAAAACCTAAAATAAATATAGAAATACGAAAATCAGTTCATAGTCTGTAGCAGGGTATGCAGGCCCAGAGGCAGATTGGGATTCACGGATACGGTAGGTGATGCTACGGTAGCCTGGGGTACGGTAGTCGTGGTGGGATCCGCCGGGACCACAGTATCCTCCCTTGCAGCCCTGCAGCCGCTCTCGAGATGGCGATTGAGGTAGCTGCGGAGGACGAAACGCTTGCCGCAGCCGTCACAGCCAAACCGCTTGACGCCTGGAATTGGGGAGATTTGATCTTTGATCTTTGGTCTTTGATCTTCTCCTTCTCATGCCTCGTTCCAACAAGTTTCACTCAGATCCGTGTAGGTTTCAGCGAGATATTAGAAGCGATGAGAGCAGTGATCGACAGTCTTATCGATAGTACGGTTACAAATGCAATTTACAACGATTCTCTACTTCCCTTCCCCTTTTTCCTCCCTACAAGTTGGCCATACAATCATAAGCAACGGCGGGTTGAAGGAGGAGGGATTAGAGGGGCTCTGTCTCCCGTCTCTTGTTCACAGAAATGCGCAATGATTAACGACAACCAGGGCATGGAGAGGATTATACGAAGGCGACATTTCAGACTGATTGGTGAGGAAGTAGGAAAAGGATTGAATAGGTCACTTGTCTAATCATGGGTGTCACAAGCTCCGCCCACTTTGTGTGGACCTGATTTCGCCAAAGAATAGAAATATTAGACTAACATAAGCAAGATCTGATATCGTTTCCGAACTTCTTGGCGCATGAAAGTCAGTGAAGCAAGACGTTTTCCAACGAGATCCAGTGAATCAAAAGAGCCCCAAATCCGAGATGGTATCATGACCCCCGAAAGGCAGTCGCGCTGCTTTGCTTTGGCCTAATTATTCAACGGCGCCCCGCGGTGTTTGTTCGGATCGTCATCCTACTGTATGCCCTCTCCAATCGATCTCTCGCCGGTCAGACAGAGCGAGAGATCAGGGGAAATGGAGAGAGCGCGATGCCGATGGCTACTGACAGATCTGCCTTTTCTCAGCGATTGCCTAACAGGCTGAATGGATTGACGTGCCGCGGGTCTTTTGAGGAGGGAGGGAGGAGGCATGATGAGGGCAAATAATATGGTGGAATGAAAAGAGGCCTACAGGCACGAGTTGTCAGATTATTTTGAATAGAAGTAGGCAGATCATCGCACAAATAATTATGAGGAAGAGTGGACTCTAGCTTCAAATAAGAAGGCCCTACATGAGGTACAAGCTGTTGGAGAGGCCAGATATAGCGGCAGATAGAAAAAAGTGAATGCAACGGCCCATCTGTTATTCACATGTTGAACATTGCATACGAATGGAATATGTTTCAGCGCGCTCATAAAAGGAATGGAGCGAATCAGAAACGATTTCGGGCTGTCAGCTACAACAACATTCTAATTCAATCTGAAGCTTCTTGACCCCGACCTCCCACTCTCAAACTTGAATAGTTTCGAGAAAATGAGAGTATGCAGAATTGAGAAAGTCAACACATCGCTCACCAGTATGCGTCAGAATGTGCGCTCGCAGGTTGCTGCGGTCCGAGAAGAACTTGCCACAGTGTGCACAGCCGAACGGCCGTGTTCCGGTGTGAGACCGGAGATGACCCTGAAGATCAGGATCATTTACAGTAATCCTTGGATTTCGAGAACAAATTAGTGACACTTGCTGGTGAGGAGAGATTGGTGAGTTCCTATTTCGCCTAGAGCATCTAGTTGCACAAGCATCGGTGGTTCAGTGGTAGAATGCTCGCCTGCCACGCGGGCGGCCCGGGTTCGATTCCCGGCCGATGCAATCGTTTTGCCAAATATATCACCTGCAGCAGCCACAGCCTCGAGAAGGTCTTGCCGCAGATGCCGCACTCATGGGAAGCGTTGTGGGTGAGCATGTGCATACTGTAATGGATTACCGGATTACCGTTGTCAATCGGTAATTGTAGTATTGTTACAGTAACCTCATGATTGTCATTACCCAATCGGTTACCGTATCGGGCAGGTGAGAGACACCGTTCCTAATGACTACTTTTCCGTTCACGCAAGCACAATCAGTGGGCCGGCTGGCGTGATTTCTGTGGTGACCTCTTCTACTAGGACGTTTTCTGACTCTCTCAAATCTCCATGGTCTCTCGCTTGCTCTAGCAGACGAGAGACAACGCATAAATGAGAGAGTGTGGAGTGAAGGAGGAGGCAGGGGCTGGATGGATCCCGAGGTTGCGCAACTCCTCGCGGAGGACCACCTGCCCTCAGGATGGGGATGTTGCTTGCTCTCGAGAGAGAAGGAGCACACTCAAAAACGGCTGGATGGGTGAGTAACCTGATCCATGCCCTAATGAACTAGAGATAATCCGGTCAGGTGGGCATGTGTGAAGTATCTTCTATCTTTCGGTTTTAGAGAAGCAATATTTTGAAGAAAAAAAACTCTCGGAATATCGAGTTGCCTTAATTCGGTCTCAGTAATCAACGAGGTGATCATTTGTTTGGAATGATTTTAGTGAATAACCAAAGAGTGAAGTCAGTAATCGATTGGTACCGTAACCCTACCGTACCTCAACGCGGGCATGGAGACGTAGACGCGGTCGCAGTGAGGGCATTTCTTCGCGTGCTCCGAATCGATTGGACGATGGGTCTGAGATACGGTAATTAATCGATAACTGGCAGATACCGTAATCAAACGATAAATGTCTGCTACTGTAATCGATAAGCTACCGTACCTGCTTGTGCCGAGAGAGATTCGAAGCAGTCGCGTAGCTCTTTCCACACTCGTCGCACACGCATCGAGATGAGTTCCTGAATTATCGATTGATGGGTCTCGAACGGAACGAGCTACGGTAGCTACAGTACAGTACCTCTTGTCGCCCTCCTTGCTTCGCCCATCGTTGCAATCCAGCGAGTCCAGTGTATAGACATTAGGCTTCTCGTCTTTGACCTGCAAAAAAATCAACTAGCGATCAGTCGATAGATAAGCTACCGTACCTCGACCGTACTCCTTCCATCAGAAGATGCTCGCTCCTGACTGGGACTCTTCGACTCGAGGAGGAGATGGTCGATTGAGAAGGCATTGGGAGAAGCTGTAGTGGCAGTCTGGGCGGGAGACAGCTTCAGTTCCTGAAAAGCAGCAAAACGATTGCATCGGCCGGGAATCGAACCCGGGCCGCCCGCGTGGCAGGCGAGCATTCTACCACTGAACCACCGATGCTCGTAGGGCTCTTAGTTACAGTGACTTATCAACGCACCTTGTCCTCTTCCTTGATCTCCTTGGGCAGAACAGTTTGGATGGGCTGGATGAGCTGTTGCTGCATTAGTAAATACAGTTGCAAGCCGAGGTTCCATTGCTCGGTGAGTTGAGGAACTACGGGGTACTGTAGAAGGGGCTGAGGAGCAGGTACAGTAGGTGCCAGGGCTCCCAGAAGACTGTTGATTGTTGCCTGAGGCACTGCACCGTAGGGTGCCGGGGTGAACATGGATACGGTAGGGTTACGGTAGATCAACAACCAGTCGATGACGTTAGCAGGTGGTCGTTTAGCTCTCGCACGCGCAATGGGGTCGTGACCGGGCATGACCCCGAGGCTCCGCCCACTTGCGGGCCTCGAGCTCCGCCCCCCTTCCTTAGGTCCGAGACGTCTCTCACCCCTCAACCACATCTGTTGGTGATAGGATGGGGATTGGAAGGGGTACCTAAGATTGACCTGAGAATCCTCAAGTGCAACGCCCTCCTCGATCCAATATTGGGCTGCCTCTAGAGGTGTCAACGATAGCACTTGAGAACACATGTTGGAAAGAGAGCTGCAGTGACCTAAGGAATATTCAAATTAGAGGAACGGGAAGCCTGATTGTGAACCGATTTTTTTCGAATTTGGTTCAAATTGATGAAGCAATGTCTACTTGTAAAATGCAAAAGGTTGCATCGGCCGGGAATCGAACCCGGGCCGCCCGCGTGGCAGGCGAGCATTCTACCACTGAACCACCGATGCTTGTTCACTTTGCTGCTTGAGGTGAGATACGATATCACCAAATCTCTCACAATGCTGAGCAGGTGTCACTAATTTGGGCAGTGTTTCTCTCGAGATAATGGGCTGGTTTTAGGAGGGCGAGAGATGAGCCCCATAAGCTGGGTGACGCAATCATCTCCTCTCTCTCCTCTGGATGGGTCTAATAACACTTGTTAGGTTATCTTCGTACTCGGGATTAGAGTAATTACCGTCGTAAACGGAGGTAATTGTTAGTGGAAGGAGGAGCCATTGTTATCACTCCAATGTATTTGAAAATGATGGAATTCTGGACGTCAGGAACTGAAAACGTGGTAGACCGCAAAGAAATTCGAGTAGACTTCATTATCATTCAGCTGTCTGGACTGGATCTCAAATCAATAAAGTTTTGACGGGAAAGTTTGAATGAAAGACGTTGCGAGTCTCAGATATGTTTCAGGGTGCAACAACATGCCACCACTTTCCTGAGCCATTATCCCCAATCGTCCTCTTCCTTTTCTTCCGGCTCTCTGCGACCGGCTGACCCTCTCCATTTCGCCCGCTCTCTCGCTCTGTCTAGCTGACGAAAGAGTGTGGGTTATTGAGAGACGAGAAGGAGCTGCGGAGAGGAAAACGCGCGGCAGGTGCGTGTACTTTTCCTCACAATTAGGACCAGGAGAGGCTGCGGGGGAATGTGGAAGGAAGTTATTCTGGGTATTCGTTGCTAAGCTTCCGAAGACCATTTGCAAGTATTTAAGAATGCTTCGAAATTGAAAAATTAAGTCCAAGCTGATGTCCGAATTCACTTCAAAAATATCTGCCCTCAACTATTAGGCACTTATCCAGACTCTATTCAACACATTAGCATTGTGTGCGTGGTTTCAAGGATCTCGCCGGAGACTCCGCTCTCTCCGGTTCTAATGCTCTCTCCTCTCTAACATCCTAGAGAGCATGGTGAAGTGAGAGACCACTCGATCTTCTATTGATGGAGAAACAATGGCATGTTGTTGCAAGTGCTCGATGGAGTCATCCTATGATGAGAATAACCTGAAAATGACCGATAGAATGGCTAAAAGATCTCACATTCAGTTTGCATACTTACAAACTCGAGTCTATCTTGAACAAGGGCGCTGCAACTTTGCAACAGGGAATATGTAAGGTCGCAGTGTCCCTCCTTCTTTCATTCATAGCCCTTTGCCTTTTTCTGTACGGTCGCCTCGTCGCAGAATGAAGAAGAAGAGAAGCAGAAAGTGTGAGTTTGGTGGTGTGCTCGGGCGACGTTTCTCCCCTCATCACACTTTTAGCGACTTCCTCCACGAAAAGGGCGACGCAAGAGTCTTCGAAGGAACAGTCCAATCGTGAGAACAGAGGGCAATACTGATCATATCCTCTCGTTTCAGCCACTGTCACTGCTACTGACATTAAAGAGAAGACCGAGGATGCTCTGGAAACTTTCGAGAAGACCAACAAGTTTGCGGAGATTATCGGAAAGATCTGGGATGGAGCTGTAACGAAGAAAGATGAGAAAGGTGATACTGTAAACTGAACCTACCGTATACCTACCGTATCCTCATTCAGTTCTGCAAGAGCTCACGGCTCAGGTGAACACAGAATGCGTACTGGAGAAGAGCATACTCGAGCAAGGTACAGTATCTACCGTAACCTTACAGTAACCTCTCGCGTTCAGATGCCGTCAAACTGGTTCTGACGCTGCCGGAGTACAGCGATGGCAGTACGAAAAACGAAAGTAAGCCCAAAGCCGTAACCGGGAAATGCTCAAGCCGAATCCGGCTAAAAGCGGTACTCTTCAGAGTGCTGGAGTGTGACCTACTCGAATGCAACTGAGCACTCCGCCACTCCCACGACCCAAACACTGAAGACGACAGAGACATTGCGAGGATCAGAGACCATCCGGGAGGCCGCCCTCACTCCCGGCGATGCAGGCAACAACAGTACGCTGCACTGTACTTACAGTAACCTGGAAGTACAGTACCGTATCCTGGAGTACTGTGATCTACCGTAGTCTGCAACCTCTCCTTTCCAGCGTGTTGGACGGCTGCTCTCCTGAAGGAGAACACTAAAGTGCAAACTACGATCGTTGCAGCTCCTTCGTCGAAGATCGATCAGAGTGAGGAGGGCATAGGAAAGGATTTTGATGATGTATCGATTCAGATTCGGATACGAATCCATCTGAGGCTTCCATCAAGTCGTCTCGGGAATCGAAAAGTGATCAGGAAGCAGGGTTACGGTATCAATTAATCGATAATAGCAGATCCTACTGCCAGCACTAAATCGATAAAGAGGCCCGTTACTCCTACTCGGAATACCGTAACACCTGTCAAGAGTACTGTATCTCCTGCTCAGAAATCGATGAGTTCGTAGAACAAACGCGGACGTTCTCTAATCGATAATCTACAGAAGCCAGCTCAATGCTTTCGGGTGTCAATAACAATCCTTCTCCATCCAACTCTAATGGATCTTCTATGGTCTCTCATCAGAGAGGTATGCGGTACTCAGTTCAGCGAGTGACATCCGTGATTTCAGCCCACAATCACGACCCGGCTCTGTGCCAACTCGCAGCTATGCAGTGCAGTCTGGGCCACATGTACAACAATCCCGAGACTAAGTTAGAGGAGTACGGTAGTTCGGCGTGTCAGATCAGAAGTCTTTGCAGAAATGCGCCGATTCTCGTCTATTCTGACTTCTCGAGACTTCTGAATTCGTATCGTTTCAATACCGATTTCGTCTACCGAATGGAGTGCGAACAACTGTGCAATCTAATCGATCGGTGAGGATTACGGTAGTTCGATGGGTCATAAACACGATTTTCAGGTTCCCTCGTGGTGTTCATTACGTACAGAAAGATGGATCTTCTGACAACGAAACTTCTACCGAATATTCAACGAATAGTATCAGTAGCAGAAGCGAATCTTCCGCTAAAAGTTCTCGCAAACCACTCGATTCTCCCACAAGCAATGTCACTAGTGAGTGTGGTGTGGTTGAGCGACGTTTCCAAATACCGTACTCAGCTGCACATTCCCCATCCAAGCCGGTCACTCCTGTACGTTCTGATAACAAGAGTTCACGCAGACTGATCGGTTCTCCCTCAAGCAATGTTACTAGTGAGTGTGGTGTGGTTGAGCGACGTTTACAACTACCTTAATTAGCTGCACATTGCCACTCCAAGCCGGTGACTCCTATGCGTTTTGGCGAGAAGAGTACCCGCAGACTGATGGATTCTCTCACTAGTGAGTGTGGTGTTCATAGGCGACGTTTCCCAATACCGTATTAAGCCGCATGCTCACCTTCCAAGACTAAAGATGAGGTCAATATTGATGACCACCTGAGTCCGGTTTCAAGCGAAGTTCGGGCGAGAATCGAAACCGCCAAGAGTGAGTTGAACGATGAAGAACAGCTTCGAAATGAAATTCTTTCAGATACTACAGACTTGCTCAATCCTTCCAAGACAGAGACAAGTCATACCAAAGAAGAGTCGAGCATTCGAACTGCCAGGGGTTTGTCATCGATGGAGTAGTTCATGACCGGCATCTCATTCCAGAGTCTAAGACGGTCCGTGAGGTCTCCGGCAGGTTGGTCGCTGCGTCTCTCTGCGCTCAATCTCTTCTTTCCAGTAGCCGAGGCAACTACTACGCTGTGAGAACGATTGGTCGGAGTGGTCTGCTAAGGGAGCTACTGGTAGCTCCAGCCCGAGGGATTGTCGCATTTGGAAGAGAAAAGGCCTTGGCTGCGATTGAAGGCATCCTGAAGGGTGGTCCCAGAATGGAGACTCTTCGAATGAAATCCGTTCGTCGGAGAAAGACTCACAAGCACCGTCGAAGCAAGAAGAAGCACAAATCGCCACTGAAGCGCGATCGACGAGTGAAGCACAAGGGTCAGCTGTTCTAAGCAATCAACACTTCATCGTATGCTTCAGACGGGCATCATTATCGTCGTAACAAGGCCGCGGCTCCAGGCAAGAGCGAAAAGAGTGGGTGGTGCAGTGAGGGCGACGTTTCATACTACCGTATCCAGGTACACGCTCAACCGACAAGTCCGCCCGATCTTCCAAGAGCGGCAAGCGTAGCACTGCTGCTTCAAGCAAGAGTGGGGAGAGTGGGTGGTGCAGTGAGGGCGACGTTTCATACTACCGTATCCAGGTACACGCTCAACCGACAAGTCCGCCCGATCTT
>LS499337.1:43095-57856 GCA_900490845.1 Pristionchus japonicus
TCTTCCGGCTCCGGAGGTGGCTCCCGGTCTTCCGGCTCCGGAGGTGGCTCCCGGTCTTCCGGCTCCGGAGGTGGCTCCCGGTCTTCCGGCTCCGGAGGTGGCTCCCGGTCTTCCGGCTCCGGAGGTGGCTCCCGGTCTTCCGGCTCCGGAGGTGGCTCCCGGTCTTCCGGCTCCGGAGGTGGCTCTCGTTCTTCCGGCTCCGGAGGTGGCTCTCGTTCTGGCGGAGGTGGAGGCGGTCGACTCAAATAATCAAGAAGATTACTCATTCTCCAGCCCGCTTCTCTCTTTCAAATATCAGTTCAGTAGATAAAGACACTTGTGTAATCTTGTTCAGTGATTTGGCATGGACGTTCGTTCAACGCACCAACTCTTAGCTTACGATATCGTAAGCTTTGCCGTACCCAGTTATGTTAGCTTCCCAGTTCAAACTACACTCTTTCAAGCTTCACAACATCGATTAAACAAATAAAATATTTTTTGCATCACTTCTTCATAAATCATTCTCAACAACGAGATTACCCTCTTTGCATTTCATCTCCCCTCCTCTCCTCCCCATCCTCCTCGTCCCCTCATTCCACACCTCCTCCTCCCACTCGCAATGGTGGTCTCGCCCGTCCGAGCCCCCGCGTCGCCCGCCCGCGCATCCACCGCCACCCTTGGAGAGTCCAACGTCACCACTGGTACGCAAGGATCCACCGGAGGGTCCTGCGGATCCCGGGGATCCAGCAGGGATTCTACAGTATCTAATAATGTACCGTGTCCCATACCGTAACCTACCGTATCCTTCTCCAGCCGTGCTGGCGCCGTCCGCCTCGCTGTCGGACGTGCGCACCGCCATCGACACGCTGCACGACGCGCGCGAGGAGGCGCGTGCGGCGCGTCAGGAGTCGACCGCGCACCGCGCCCGCGCCGCTGAGGAGCTCAAGGTACGGTAGTTCCCGCATCCTGAAGTACCGCATCAGTTATCGATTAATCGATTACCGTAACCCAATACCGTATCCTCAGGCGGCCGAGGAGACGGACGCGATCGCGTCGCAGGCCGAGGCCGAGGTCGCCGCCGCCCTCGACATCCTCCAACGCGCTCAGCGCAAGTCGCAGGTACTGTATCGGGCTTACTACCGTACTCCTGAATCGATCAGACTTCCGTAATTCTTACCTACCGTCCCCTTTCCGAAATAAAGCATTGCCTGACCTACTGAACTCCTCATCAGACTCTCTGCAGTGCTGTCCATCGAATAAAGCATTCTCTGACCTGCCATACTGATAAATCGATGAACTACCGTAACTCTGACCTACCGTCCTCTATCCGAAATAAAGCATTGCCTGACCTGTCACTGAAAAATCGATGAACTACCGTAACTCTGGCCTACCGTAATCATCGTTCAGCAGCGCGCGCGTCACGTCAACTCGCCGATCGCTGCGGTGGCCGCCGTGCCGCTGCCCTCCGACGTCGGCAAGGACGTCGTGGTGAGACCACATTGGGATACTGTATCACCATATCGATCGTGGTGTACTGTAGCATAACTAACTGTAGCGGAAGACCAAACTTGGGCCCAACTTGGGTAATTAAACCTTGCACTATGACGCAGTATCTGTAGCCCTGCTCATACCGTATAGGGGTTCTGAATACTACCGTGTTTGGTATTGTAGTACTCACCTTCTGACCTATCGTACCCTACCGTAATCGATACCGTATCCAGGTGTACACGGACGGTTCGGTGATCGCGGGCGCGCACTCTGCCATCGGCGTGTTCTTTGGCGCCGGCCACCCGCTCAACGCCGGCATCTCCCTCCGAGGTATAATGTAGTTTTGGTTACGGTATTACGGCAGGTCAAAGATCAAAGATCAATGAGCCAAACCATTACCGTCGTTGCGAGATCAAAGATCAAGGTTCGTGTCAGACGCCTGGTCTTTGATCTCTGACCCATCGGGCTAATGAAGCCTCTGTTGAAGTAATGTAATCATCTTGAGAGAGATGATCTTTGATCTCTGACCCACCGAACTACCGTATCCTTCAAGAACCGTAATCTCTGCAGCCAACCGTCACGACTCTGGCCTGTGCGAGCTGGCGGCGATCCAGACGGCGCTCCGTCTACTGCTCAACAACCCGGAGACGAGGTACGGCAGTTATCGATCGATGGTGACTACCGTAGTTTATGCTGTAGAGACACTGTAGAACAGGAGTACGGTAACGATCGATAATCCCCGCAGGAACCGAACTGAGGGGTACTGTGAGGCAGCAGTACTGCATCAACCAATCAATCGATAATCAGGAACCGTCCGATCGTGATCCGTACGGACTACAAGAACGTGCTGGACTCGACGCGCCACCAGCAGGACCGCGTATTCGCCGCCGAGTACAATCGTCTCAGGAACCTGATCGAGCAGTGAGTACGGTAGATGATGGGTACGGTAGGGGTACGGTATCTTATCAATCGATAATCGATATTCCGATCAGGTTCCCGGCCGGCGTCCGCTACGAGCACGTCGAGGCGCACCGCGGCACCTTCGGCAACAACGAGGTACGGTAGAGTATCGATCTACCGTAATCAACCGAGTACCGTAATCTGCAAATCGATACTTCAGGCTCATCGGCTCGCTCGCAACGCTCTCAGGGAGTCTGTGCAGGCTGGTGAGCGTATTTGATCCTTGATCTCGTAGCTGATCTTTGAACTTTGCAGCCAACCCTCGCACACGCACCGCCAGCAACGCGAGCGCCCGCGCCAAGTCCACCGATTCCAAGGGTACGGTATCGAGGATTATTGTAGGCTACCGTACTTACAAAGGTTACGGTATTGCGATGAACCTGGTTACTGTATCCTACCGTATCCCTTCTGCAGGCTCGCAGAAGTCGCTGCGTTCAGTAACGAAGTCGGCTCGTCAGCCGCGTTCGGTGGAAAAGTCGACCGACTCCAAGGGTACGGTATCTTGAGGTTACTGTAGCTCTTGTGGTACAGTACCTTCGATCGATATATCATCGGGTTACTGTATCCTACCGTACTCATCTCCAGGCTCGCAGAAGTCGCAGCGGGCAGTGACGAAGTCGGCACGTCAGCCGCGCTCGGTGGACAAGTCGATCAGTCGCTCCTCGCATACGGGTGAGTGGTGGGAGTTGCCAAAAGCTCGAGATGCACGGGCCGGGCATCGAACCCCCACCTTCCATACGCAAGGCAACACCGTTACCTCTACACTACCCTATCGATCTTTGATCTTGCAGCCAGCGCGTCTACCAAGGGCGCCCGCAGTCGCAGCACCAGAAGTACGGTTGCTTACTGCAGCTGCAGATTACGGTAGATCAAAGATCAAAGATTGATTACTTCAGGCACCACGGCAACGACCGCGCGCAGCATCCTGCCCGCGACCACGACTCGCAGCGGCGCCACCAGTGAGTGGACTACCGTATCCTCTGGATACTGTAGTTATATATTATCGATTGATCTACAATACCCTACTTGCAGCCGCCAACTCGTCTCGCAGCATCAGCAAGAAGCGTGCGACCGCCCGCATCGCTCCCAAGAGTACGGTAGCTTACTGTATCCGAGGATGGTTACGGTAGACTAAAGATCAAGTATCGATCACTCCAGGTCCCACCACCACCACTGCTCGCAGCATTGCTGCACCCTCGACTCGCAGCGGCGCCAAGAGTGAGCTACCGTATCTCTGGATTATCGATCGATATTGATTCAGGCACCACGGCAACGACCGCGCGCAGCATCCTGCCCACTGCTGCACGCAGCGGCGCGACCAGTGAGTGGACTACCGTATCCCATGGATTATCGATTGATAAACCGTATCATCTACCGTATCCATTCAGCCGCCTCCTCTCGCAGCAAGCGCGCAGCCGCTCGTCCCAAGGCGCCCAAGGGTACGGTGTATCGATCGTTCGATGTGCTACCGTAACCTACCGCATCTTCAGTCTCCGACAGCTCCTCTGCATCGCGCAACACCAGCAGCAAGCGTCCCGCCAAGCTCAAGCCCCAGAGTACGATATCTTGATATCGATCGATGCCTTGTCCAATACAGTAACTTACCGTAATCCACTATGCAGCCTCGGTGCGTGTGGCCAAGTCGACGACGAAGAAGAGCAACACGAGCGGCATCACGAGTACGGTAGTTTGAAGATACTATATCTCGATTATCGATTGAATATCTATTGACCTACCGTATCCGTCCAGGTGTCTCTGCCACGACCGCCCAATCGATCAAGAGCGTCAAGAGCAAGCGCGGCGGCGTGAAGGAGACGGTCGAGAAGAGCACGAAGAGTACGTTGTGTAGTGCATGCGACGTTTTCCAATCGTCGTCCTGCTTCACCACACTCTACCGTATTCTTTACAGCCACTCGCACCACGTCCAGACCGCTCTCGATGAAGAGCGTCCGCAGCGCGCGCAGCACGCGCACCGCCGGAGCCGTCAAGCAGCAGCCGCAGAGTGGCGTCACCAGTGAGTTGTGGTGTAGACGGGCGACGTTTCCCAATACACCATAACCACCATATTCAGCCGCCCGCTCCCACTCGCCCCAGCAGCTTCGCAGCCAGCGCGACTCGGCCGCCTCCAAGAAGAGCGCCAACAGTGAGTTGCGCGTTGTGTGGTGTAGCTCGACGACGTTTCGTCGTACAACACCACGGTGCAGTCGACGTTTCCCAACTTACGGTATCCACACTCAGGCACTCGCACCTGGGCTAAACGCGCGCGCACGCCCGCTCCCGAGGCGAGGAAGAGCACCCACAACAGCAACCAGGGTAATCGATTACAGTAACCAGATCTACCGTAACCCTCCCTGGTTCAGAGCCGGACCAGGTGAACACGGCCCGCCCCGTCACCGGTTCTCCTCACGCCGCCGCAGCCGGCTCGCCTGCATCGAGACGTGAGTACGTTAGGTTACGGTATTGATCACTATATCGATTGCAGAATCCAACATCAGCAGCACCCGCTCAGCCAAGGGCCAGAGCACCGTCTCTCGCACTCAGAGTGAGTTGGATACTGTAGCATACTGTACCTCGATGGTTACGGTATCTGGTCTTACTGTAGATCAATCGATACCGTACTTTACCGTACCCCTCTGCAGACACGAACTCGGCCAGTCGCTCTGCCTCTCGTGGCAGCCACAGTGGAGCCGCGTCTCGAGGAGCGAGCGCCGGCGGCCGCAGATAGAAGCAGGCTCCCTACCCATTCCCCGGTCCCGGTCCTGCCTCCCTCCCCTTATTCGTCCCCTATCGTAGTGTAATCCCCAAGTAGAGCCGTCGTGTGCCTACCGTAACCCCCGTAGTGTGAGTACAGTACTACCTGGATCGTGTGTCATCTGCATGTAGTTTGTGAATGTACTCTGAATAAAGACACTCGGATCCGCAGCTGGCAGTGGAGCGAAGCAGTGAATGAATGCAGTGATGCGATAGAGAACAGTGAACTAGTGAACAGTTGAGAAAGTGTTTGATAGAGAGACGAGATAAGATCAAAGAACTTACGAGGAACTTGTTAGTGAAAGTTCAGATAAGATCAAAGAAATAAGTCCGATAGACTAAAAACGTGAAGTGAACAGTGGTTATTGAGTTGCAAAGGAGGTATGAAAGTTCATTGAAGACCAATGCCAAGAAGAAGTGCAGAAGTAGAAACCCCCTTGTATCCCACCCGAGCCATTGAAATGTGATATCAAGACAAGGCAATAGATAATGGTGTTTATCGAAGTCAATTAGAACGCAACAGTTTGGAATACTACTATGTATTTCATCAAGTCCCTCGAGAGGGCAGCCAAAAAAGTGGGACGCTAACAACCGGTGTATTTCTCATAATCTTACAACACAAAACAGAAATGAGATAATGTGGTAGGGCACACTCTTAATAGCTTAGAAATTATTGGATGGGGCGAGGATATTAAACCAGAACAATAATAAGTAGAGATCATTGGGAGGAGGGAGGGACGAAAGATGGACGGGGGATCTAACCAACTCAATTAGTCGACCTCCTCAATGGTGGGTCCTCCAGCAGAAGTGCCTGCTCCGGGTGCTCCTCCGGGGGCGCCGCCAGCTCCCTGGTACAGCTTCGTGATGATCGGGTTGCACACCTTCTCCAGCTCCTTCTGCTGGTGCTCGAACTCGTCCTTCTCGGCCGTCTGGTTCGAGTCCAGCCAACGGAGGATCTGCAAAATAGATTGATTAGGGACTGGTCAATCAATACCATAATCTACTCAGTCATCAATCAATAAAGCTACCGTACCTCGTCGCACTTGTCCTCGATCGTCTTCCTGTCGTCAGACGAGATCTTGTCCTTGAGCTTCTCGTCATCAAGAGTCTGCTTCATGTTGAAGGCCTGAGATTGATTGGTTTAGGGAAATGATCCTGATCAGGGAAGAAAAGTGGGCGGAGCTTGGGAAGGAGATCAACTTACATAGGACTCGAGGGCGTTCTTCGAGGAGACGCGGTCCTTCTGGGCCTCATCCTCAGCCTTGAACTTCTCGGCATCAGCCACCATCTTCTCGATCTCGTCCTTCGACAGACGTCCCTTGTCGTTCGTGATCGTGATCTTGTTCTGCTTGCCAGTCGACTTGTCAGCCGCCGTCACGTTGAGGATGCCGTTCGCGTCAATGTCGAACGTCACCTGCAACGAACATCGATTAGAATCAAACTAGTCAGTTATCGATCAACTATCGTAATGACTTAATACCGTACCTCAATCTGGGGAACTCCACGGGGCGCGGGAGGAATGCCAGAGAGCTCGAACTTTCCGAGGAGGTTGTTGTCCTTGGTCATGGCACGCTCACCCTCGTACACCTGCAAGTAGTAGTTGATTAGTGCCATGTCTCAGTCTGAAACCTGTTTCCCGGTTTCCGGCATTCCCTCTACCGTACCTGGATGAGTACTCCGGGCTGGTTGTCGGCGTACGTGGTGAACGTCTGCGATGTCTTCGTGGGGATCGTCGTGTTGCGCTTGATCAGCGACGTCATCACGCCACCTGCAAGGAAGAATCGATTAGATGACGTCATCACCAGTAACTGGTGGAACAATAAAATCAATTTTCGATAAACGTACCAGCAGTCTCGATACCGAGCGAGAGAGGGGCGACGTCGAGGAGGAGCAGGTCCTGCACGGCCTCAGACTTGTCTCCGGAGAGAATAGCAGCCTGCAAGATAGAAATAAATAAAATCAGTCGTCGATGGGTCTAGAGCCGTCAGATCCCGTTACCGTACCTGGACTGCGGCTCCGTAGGCGACGGCCTCATCGGGGTTGATGCTCTTGTTGAGTTCCTTGCCGGAGAAGAAGTCGGACAGGAGCTTCTGCACCTTGGGGATACGGGTGGATCCTCCGACGAGGACAATGTCGTGGACGGACGACTTGTCCATCTTCGCGTCTCTGCAATGTATTAATTAGGCTACTGTTCTCCAAGGAGGATAAATCGATAACTGACTAATCAATGGCTGAGCTGCCGTACCTGAGCGACTTCTCGACGGGGTCCATCGTGGCGCGGAAGAGGTCGGCGCAGAGCTCCTCGAAGCGAGCGCGAGTGATGTTGGTGTAGAAGTCGATGCCCTCGAAGAGCGAGTCGATCTCGATCGACGCCTGCGACGAGGAAGAGAGCGTTCTCTTTGCGCGCTCGCAAGCCGTTCTCAGACGACGGAGAGCACGAGGGTTCGACTGCAGGTCCTGCAAAGAAAAAGTGATTAGTTAATGATCATAGTTAACTAAAACATTAATTAATAAGCTAAAAAGGGACTAATTAGCGCACCTTCTTGTGCTTTCTCTTGAACTCGGCGACGAAGTGGTCGACCATGCGGTTGTCGAAGTCCTCTCCTCCGAGATGAGTGTCTCCGGCGGTCGACTTCACCTCGAAGATGCCGTCCTCGATCGTGAGGATCGACACATCGAAGGTTCCACCTCCCAAGTCGAAGATGAGCACGTTGCTGCAATCAGGGATGATTAATAATTAAGTTTTTTGACTAATTAATTAAGCCAATTAGCTTACCGCTCTCCGCCTCCCTTCTTGTCGAGACCGTACGCGATGGCGGCGGCCGTGGGCTCGTTGATGATTCTGAGGACGTTAAGGCCGGCGATGGCTCCAGAGTCCTGCAAGGATTATAATTAACTAACCATTATTGTTAATTAATAACAAAAATAATTAATTAACTAATTAGTTAATCAATTACCTTGGTGGCCTGACGCTGGGAGTCGTTGAAGTAGGCGGGGACGGTGACGACGGCGTCCTTGACGGTGGATCCGAGGAAGGCCTCAGCGGTCTCCTGCAAGTGATTATTGATTAGATGACGTCATCATTTCGAAATATTTAAATTATTTCAAAATATTTAAATATAACGAACCTTCATCTTGATGAGAACCATGGAGGAGATCTCCTCGGGGGTGAACGACTTCACCTCTCCCTTGTAGTCGACCTGCACCTTGGGCTTGCCTCCCTCGGCGGAGATGACCTGCAACGATTATCGATTTATTGATTGCCCCATGACATCAAGTGATTCATCTCTGTGGTTGTTGTGAGTCACTCCGGCAAAAGGGGGTACGTTTCACTCTAAACTATGACCTCAGCCCCACTGTAAACAAGTGGGACGAGAGAACGATCAGATGGAATTGTTCTGGAAGGTCCCAGCTCGAATTCTTCCAGAAGGCGTCTTCCACTCAACCAACCTTGAAGGGCCAGTGCTTCATGTCCGACTGGACGGCGGAATCGTCGAACTTGCGACCGATGAGACGCTTGGCGTCTAAAAAAAGGCAACGATTAGTCATGGAAACGTATTTCGCAAATGGAAACTTCGAGAAGAACGGAGCAAATCCTTACCGAAAACGGTGTTGTGGGGGTTCATGGCGACCTGGTTCTTGGCGGCATCTCCGATGAGACGCTCGCTGTCGGTGAAGGCGACATACGAGGGAGTGGTACGGTTACCTGCAATTGCGTCATCATTACAAGTTCAATCTCCCACCCTCATATTTTCGGAAACTTCGAGAAAACGACAAGTTCTTATCGATCACTGTCAGTATTGGGCGAAGATTGGGAAGTAGAGGGCAAGAAGGGCGAGTGTACTACTCGGGCGAAAGGTCAGGGAAGGTTCTCGAAGGGGGGAAGGGATCACTCACCCTGGTCGTTGGCGATAATCTCGACTTTGCCGTGCATGAAGACACCGACGCACGAGTAGGTCGTGCCCAAATCAATACCGACTGCGTTTGCCTTACTCATTTTGAGGGCGTTTGTGGGTCTGCAATGAATTAAATAAATAAAAAAAGGCCCAAAATTTGAACGCGGAGACACGAGAAATGAGCGAAATACAAGAGGAGAGGTGGATAGGAGAGTGATGGTCACGCTAGCAGGCCTGGCTTATAAAGCAGTAAGCGTCGCTTCGGCAAGTAATAAGCGTGCCTTTTTAAATTTCAAGTTAAAACTGACGAAAGAACGCCTAGAAACGCGCGGGGGAAATGTGAAATGCGCTCTCCCCGCCCCGGCCTATTTGACTGAGGGTCCATGGAAAATTCGAGAATGCGAGCGCGCACACATTTTTCGAAGGCGATTTAAACAAGTTTAATGGCATAATTATTAAATAATAAATATATAATCGTGATCAGCGTGAAAAGCGCTTTCGACTGATATACAAAAATAATTTTAATATTCATTTTCGAGCGTGGCGAAAGAATTTGCTCCGCCCACTTGGACGAAACGCGGGGAAATTTCTGGAAGCGTCCTTTCGAAAGCGTCAATGGGGCGATCCCTGTCGAAATCATACATATGACGTAAGCATATCGATAATCGAAGCACGATCGACAACCAGGCCAACAAAAATCATGCGAAAATAGCGAGTTTGAGCCATTTTAGAAGCCACAAAAATTGTCTGCGCTCTCCCACTTTCGCGTACACTCTCGCTTCTACTCTCTCCTTCTTTCCCTTCGCATGAAATTCAGCTGGATACTACTTTCCGGGGGATTCCCTCGTTTTGTTTGCTTCATCCCTTTTCTCGCTGAAAGTTCAGAGGCGCTTTTCGTGAACGAAAACATTGTGGGCG
Organism: Pristionchus japonicus; assembly: GCA_900490845.1. NCBI lineage: Eukaryota > Metazoa > Nematoda > Chromadorea > Rhabditida > Neodiplogasteridae > Pristionchus > Pristionchus japonicus. Next base: position 53,088 of record LS499337.1, read on the forward strand.
AAAGAAGGCAATCGTTTTCTCACTCGTTTGCGAGCTCTCCTCCAAACAGAGCGAACATTGTGGTCTGATCTCGATGCACTTTCAAGATTCCTCGCCAGAAGAGCCGATGCCAAACGAAAATGAAGCGCTTGAGGATTTTACCAGTTAGCTAGGCTTAAAAACCGCGACAGGACCACGCAAATCATTCCAATAACTTCCCTACTGCTGACCCTAACACGCAATCGATCGCGCGACACCCAGCAACGAAAAAGCGGCCGAAAATATACGAATTATTTGGGACAACGCGGTAATGGATTTCGAATTTTCCAGATTTTCAAGTTTCTCGAAGTTTTCCAGCTAATTACGGTATTTTTCTAAGGTGGGTGCGCTTTATGCCATGCCAATAAATTATATTTTATGAATTCTCATTTACATCGGTTTTCTACCCTTGTTTTTGTTATATTCGAATGGATAATAATAAAGTAGGTATAAACAATATATAAATGAATAAACTATTTGTGTCATAACACGATCCTTCCCTTCCCTTCAAAAGAATGATTCGATTTTCATTGTGATGTTCAATGATAAGGAATTGATGAAGTGTCGCGGATACGGAGTACTGTAGTCAGTACCAAACCGACGACTACAACACGACCGAAATGTATAAAATATCGAGTTCACAGCCCAAATTATCATTGTGAGATTACTGTAGAGTACTGTATTCATACGCAGGCTCATTTCCTCGTATGCTATCATCATCTATCACGTTCTAATGTCAAGTTATCACACGATTAGAGCCCAAAATTGGGTATGAACATCTTTCGTATCTTTCCACTAAACGAAAGGCCGTACCTTGTCTACTCAAACGTGAACTATCCTCGATACATCCTCACTGATTCTCTGACCTGCCCAATACTCTTCATCGTTGAATCAAGTGCTTGAAGTTATCCAACCCCACTTTTGAATCTGATTGCGATCCAACTATCTTTCATCGAGTCTGTAGCACTGATAAGCAACCAGGCTCGTTGCAAGCGAGAGATAAGCGCTCTTTGAGTGAATCATCGACTCTGACTACAGCCATCACCTTCAATGCTATCACTACAATTTCTCCGCTATTTATTCCATCCGACTCCCCTAGTCTCTCTCAATTCCGCATGCTCTCTCAATCTCTCCGTCTCTCTGACGAGAGAGCAGGCGGAATTGAGAGAGCAAGATCATTGCTCGTCTACTTTCTCGCCTTTCTCGATCATTCCATTTCACGTGAACGTTTCGCTCCTCTAATCGTCGGTTTTGTGCTAATGATACTCACCTTTTCAGAAATCTACGCTTTCTCACTCGTTCGCCCGACTATGTCACTTTTCAAATCGAATTTTCATTATTTCAAAACAACGACACAACTAATGATATACCTTTCAAGAAGGTACTGACCAGCTTTGCATCAACCTCATTCGTACGAGCCCGTTGCAGATTCTGAATCAGATGGGAGCGCATATCAACGGTATTCGTTTATTTCCGGCAGATTGCATACGCAAAGTGCTCGTGGATCGCTGCAATCCCTTCATCGTGGTATCTCTTACCACATTGCCCATGCCTTTGAATAAATTATTTTTTAAATCTGAACCGATCACGTTGCCTAGATTTGCATCAACATGAGAAGTATATTGGGATAAAGTGAGAAAATCGAAGGGAAAACAATGGGAAATGTTAATCGATTTGATTCTACAGATCATTGGGAATCTATTTCTTCTACATGCGATCGATTCGTCCTAAAGATTACGGTAGCCATGCAAACCAGGGGATCATTCCTTCCCTCAAGTCCTTGGTCCCGCCACGATTCGCCTCTCTTCTCCGCCTCAACTCTCGTCACTCCAAAGTGCAAACTCTGTTCGGTTTCCCTCACAATTGTGAGAAAACGAACGTGTACCATAAGTTTACTTGCACTCATTCAGTCTCCTCTGACCTTCATTCAGTTTTTCCTGCGATTTCAGTGATGATTATCTCACTTTTCATCGTTATGCCTCGCGTTTCCTGCCTTCACTTACCCAATCGTTTATCAGTCTTTCTCAGAAATCTACGCTTTCTCACTCATCAGCTTGTATAAGAAGAAGGAATAATGAAACACAACACTATTGAAGGTATTGCATCTTTTCATCATTGTCTTTCATGCGAAGTTATTGCAGACTCGGTAGGGAATTGATCTACAAGTCGGAACAGAGTCAAGTTCTCCAATTGCGTGTTCGACCGCTCAGCAAGACTGTCGTCTCCTAGAACATTCATCGACATTCTGTGAGATAAGACGTTCAGTTGTGTCAACCTTAGGGAAAGTACATTGAAATCCCAAACGTGGAATAACCTTCCATATGTCTCATATCTTGAAGTAACAGATGATAAACACCTGGTTTCCAATTTGATGAACATGTACAGTCCATTCGAGGAATCAGTGCACAAGAGAATCGGACAGAAGCAATTGTGAAAAAAGACGAATGGTGTTTTACCGATCACTGGTACTGTGCGTTGGTACTGAATGAATATCGAAGTGAACTGGGAATCCACCGCAACCCCGCATCTTCTGTCATTCTTTCTGAGATTACGGTAGTCCGTCCCAATCACTCCCTCTCCTTGGTCCCACCGCGAGTCGCCTCTCAGTTACTTCTCGCATGCGTCACTCTTATCACATAAACGTACAAGCACCTATCCCCCACTCTCACTTGATATTTCGGGAAGCTTTATGTTTCACCATCCATCGAGATTAGACCTTCATTCAATGACTTGTTGCATTTTTTTTGCTTCCTCGAGCATTCCTTTTGCGTTCATTCAACATTCTACTTTCTTCAGAAATCTACATTTTCTCACTCGTTAGTTTTGCCGATTATGGAGTGCTGAAGATAATTGGATAACTTTTTTTTGTCGAATGTAAGCATTTTTTTATGTTTCTTTCTCTCTCTCTCCCTCACGAATCACCCAATTTCAGATGCGGATTTACCAAGCGAATATGTCACTAACGGACGACGTGCGAACTTCTGGGGACGGGGACGACGAAATCAGATCAGCATCAGCTAGATGATCTTTTATTCGATCACTGAGGTGTAAGAAGTTAGAAGAAAGTGGATGATGAGAGACATCAGAAATCTACACTATCATTACTTGTAGAAATGGTGTGATAAATGATGCATGCAAAGCATTGATGGACTATTTATACACTGCTTTGAATTTGACTTACAATTCGGTAACAGTCTCTTCATTCTGCACACTCTTTTTCACGGGTGAGATACTGTAGAGACGTTGCACGTTCTCTAACAGTTGGTCCCTCCACGATTAGCCTCTCTTCTTTGCCTTCGATCTCGTCGATTCCGAACATAAACACGTTCATCTCTCTGTCAGCTATCATTCTCTTCTCCTTTTTTCAAACGTTTTCACTAGCGCTTTTACCCCAAATGCGTGAATACCTCTCATTCAATTCAGAAACCTACATTCTCTCATTCTCTAGCTATCCGTCTAAACTTGTGTAGCTACACCGACTAACGAAGAAGATGTAAGCGTACAACCAGGATGTTTACAACAAATTCTACGTATTCGGAATCTCGGTACAGAGTGCGAAATACGAGTAAACGTTCCATCATCACACATTCTCTCGTCACTGAGAGAGTGTGTGACATGAAGAGATTTATGATCACACAAACCTCTCCTCCTCTTTCAGATCGTCACTCTCGTTGGAGCCTCAACGAGTCGTCGAATTCGCCTTCTGAAGCCATCGATCAGCCAACTTCAAACACGGACAACGACGCTATTCTCTCCTGGATCCAGAAGCAGGATTCTTCCTTCCGACGCCCCGTCACTCAAGTTCGTCAACGAGAACAAGATATGCGATGGATGTCCCGCAACGCTTGTTCAGTGTCAGTATTTGCCGTGTTTTGGGATTGGTCAGTACAGTCACTACAAATTCGAAATGTTTTCAGTATCTGCGGTCAACCGCGAGAATTCCATCCTTCATCTATCGGATCTGTGTTGTCTGTGCCCGAAATGTACAAAAAATGCCTTGTAGAAACTGTGTGATAAATGATGTAATCATACCATTGATGTACTATCTACACTGCATTGAATTGAAATGATACTATTATCTATTTACTTCTCAATCAAGACATTTTTTTCAAAAAAAGGGTGCTTGTCTCTTCATTCTGCACACTCTTTTCACGGGTGAGATACTGTAGAGACGTTGCACGTTCTCTATCAGTTGGCCCCGCCACGATTCGCCTCTCTTATTTGCCTTCAATCTCGTCTATTCAGAACCAAAGTACACTCCTCTCCCCGTCACAGCATTTTCATATCTCCATCTATCACTCTCTCCCTCTGCATACTTGTTCACTAGCGATTGCGATTGTTCACTTCCGATTTTCGAATAACTCTCATTCATTTCAGAAACCTACACGTTCTCACTCTCTGGCCATGCCGATGTAAACTTCTCAAGATCGACTAAACCCAAATGATGGATCCCGAGTAAAAACGGAACCAATTGACTTTCTCATACTCTTCTATTCTGTTGGATTCTAAACATCGACGTTAAGAAGCCCGATTCGATATCGTCGACATGCAGACAAAGATAAGATACAAGATCGATGCCAGATTGATGTGATAGCGCTAATGAACGTCTTTTCCGTTGTTTGTAGAAGCTGTGCGATAAATGATCTTTTGACGAATGAGGTGCAGCTGTACTGCAAGGATCGGAAGGAAGGGGTATGGGAAAGGGAAGTTCACTCCTGTGTATACTGTATTGACTGATTGGAAGAAAGAAC
>LS499337.1:58504-85647 GCA_900490845.1 Pristionchus japonicus
GTATACTGTATTGACTGATTGGAAGAAAGAACAGGAGAATCGACAATTGACTTGTTTCTGAAGTGATCAGGCAATCTATCGTAATCCTGATTCTATGCATCCTGAAGAATACGGTAGTTCGTCTTATTCACTCCCTCCAACCCTCGGTCCCACCACGATTCGCCTCTCTGATTCATCCGCTTCCCTCTCGGCACTCCAAAGTGCAAGCACCTACACTTGCTCGTCCATATTCCATTGTTTCTTCGCAAAATGAATTCTTGCGCGTTTTCCACTGACCTTGATACAAAGAATGCAACGTTTTGCCATTTTGAGACGTAGTTGAGTCGCTATTCTTCGTATACCCGGCCATTTTCTGCATCACCCCTCACTTTTGTATGTTCTTCCATTCAGAAATCTACATTTTCTCACCCGTTGGCTTTGCCGATGATGAACACGCGTCACCAATATCGATCAACAATGAAAGGTATGCAAGTTCATTGACCAATAAATCAAGGTGTAACTCTTTTCATTGCTATTACAACTAAGTAGAGCAGTACAACTTCGGGTAATCTAGAGTGAATGGAAAAAGTCCACCCTCGCTTTTCGCTCCATTCTCTAATCACTACAAATGATTGCAGATGCCCTCAGTCCAAAAGAAGGTTTGTGCTACCTAAAGAAGCTTCGAGTGCGAAAGACTACTCGAATACACTGATTGTTTGGACTGTGGAGATAAAGTCGTATCTAGTATGGATTTCCGGAGTTTCATCCGTTCATGAAGCTGAGTATAAGGATATTATTTCATACGGCTGTGCGATATTTTATTCCTATGTGACGTACATTTTGTGGAACCGGTGAGATAAACGATGTCTTTATGAATGTGTTGCAGCAGTGCAATTCCAGTGACAATGGGGAAGTGGGGCACTGAAGAGAATCGAAGAAGCAGTGTTTGCACATGAACACGAAGACTATCGCAATTTGAATTTCTGATACAAGTGTCCTTTCAACGTGTAAGAGTGTAATGCTATCGGAGAGAGAGAGAGAGCAGGGACGATAGGGCTGAAGATCCACTTTACTCTTTCTCATATCACGCTGAATTCCTTGTTCATTTCCTATGGCTTCGCTACAGATTCGTCCGATCATTTCAGAAACCTACGCATTCTCGCCCATTTCCGCCTCAGTCAGGAAATGCCATCCTACAAACTCTGAGCAATTCACATGAAAGGTATTTTTACTAAAGATGCACAATTTTCGACACAAATCGAACCTCATTCAGAAGTCTACGGAATAGCGACTTCTCGACCTTTCACGACTACAATTACGATCACAGATGGTAGGAAGAGCAACAACAATTCTTGATGATCGACGTCCTGGCCATGGTGTCACTGCCGGAGAAGATCTCTCCAACCACTCCTTCCACCACTAACATTGTGTACCAGTTCCGAACTACGGGGTTGTTGTTCGCCTATCGATTCTGTGTAGTATGATTTTCAATTTTCTGATTGATGTTCGGCGGATAAAACACATTTCTCACGAATTCCAGTGATTGCATGGTGCAAGGAGATCGCATTTTATACAGACTTGCGTGTTCTTTCACCAGAGTGTAACGCTATTAGACAGAGAAGAGGAGAAGGAGGAAAGAGACACTCGCTCTTCCAGTACAGAGGAGATTTCTTCTACCCTGTTTCAAACCATTGGCTTTCATTCGGCAGAACTTTTCAGATATCTACACTTTCTCACACGTCGGATCCGCTAAAGAACACCATTATCGAATTATCAGAAGAGAAATGTAAGGAATTCTTCCTTGTTTAGCATTGTATGAGGCGATAGCTTTCTACATTCATTCCCTGTTAGGAGCGTTCATTTTGCTCGATCTGAATCAGATGATTCTATCATCGTTTTCATGTTCAATTCTCCTCTCTTTTCAGCGCACTAGTAGAGGACATCCACAAATTTGCCTTCTCCTCGCACAACTGCCCCTCTCACTCTCCACTTCCTGCTCCACTTCGTGCTAACTTCGCATCGTACTCCCTCATCTAGACCTGTGCTTGTCGTTGGATAGATTTGGAGTCTCTCAGTAATTGATCCAGCGCAGTTTCTGAGCTTCTCTGTTCAGTCAAAGATGAACTAGCTAACTGCGGGTGCAGATTAGGAGTATGCAGTGAAACAAAAAGAAGTCGGTCCTGCCAATTCCTCCGTGCACAGATGAGAATTTTCTTATTATGTATGAATGAGCTTCCTATCAACTTTGATCGCAACGCTAGATAGACAAATCGAAGAGTTCAATACGCACGAATTCCATTTATCCTGCATGCAGTTCTGCAGATCATTGTAATATTCACTCTGTATTGATAAAGCTCACTGTGAAAGCACTGTTCACCCAAGATTCTTACTGGTAACAGAATAATACGCTCAAATGAATTTTTGTACAGTTACATCTTTCTGCTTTCGAATTGAATCCATGAAGACTGGAGTGTTCTTTCGACGTGTCAGTGTAATGAGAGAGGGGGAAGGCAAAGGAAACGCAAGAGAAGCAGACTCGTGCAAGCTCTTCCAGCTCTCTTTGCGTGTTTCTTGTCCGTTCATTGATTTGCCTCCTTGATTGACTCAATTCATTGAATTACTGTTTCAGAAATCTACGCTTTCTCACTCATTGGTTACTCCATGAACTTCCTGCTGAAAATAACTGACATGAATGAAAAGTGAGTTTTTCTTGGTAGGGTGATTAGATCTAAACATTTTTCCCAATTTTGCAAATCCTTCTTCAAGGACCCACCCGAAGACACCTGAACTCCTGTAATGAGCGATGAGGATCAACTCAACATCACCAGTTCTTCTCCAGAAAGAAAGAGCCCTGATCAGAGGAAGACTCGATCCTAGCTCCACAGATTCATCAAGCAGTTGAGCGTGTCGCCAGACTTGCATCCGCCACTATCGAGCAGAAGCAAGTCTGTCGGAAACATGGCATTGCAAATGTTCTGTCCAGTGAAAACAAAGTCGATTGATGCAATCAATTCCGCACAAACAACCAGTTCAATCTGTCAAGACCGGCCCAGATCATGATATTCCTCCCTGGATGCGAACATTGCTCATTCTCACTTCTCTCTCCATGAGAGAAGCTCCGATAAAGAATTGCAGAACAACTCTGTGCAGTCAAAACTGAAGAAGAGATGAATTTGCATAAAATGAAGAGAGATAAGGCTGCAGATAATGTGTTCTCTCTTTTCGCTTTTCGTTGGCCAAGTAATCGCGATAGTTGTTCAATAACGAAAGAAGACTGGGATGCTTCTCCACTTGAAAGTGTAATGTTCGTAGAGAGAAAAAGAAAGATCAGTCAAGTCTCTTCCATTCCTTCTTCCCTACGCTTTGCGGAAAATGTTTTCTATTTCGTTGTCCCGATTATCATTTGAACGTTTCAGAAATCTACACTTTCTAACTCGTTGGAGAATCAACTGAAGATCACTGAACAATTCGAATGAAAGGTAGGCATTTCATTTACTCTTTTGCTCGTTCCCGTTTTCAGAGATCATTTACAACCGTTTCCTTTCAGTATCCAGTCACGAATTATTCCGACCAACTCAACGATAGGATCAAGGCACGACATGAAACGTATCAGCACATGAAGTGACTGATGAATGGATGTAGGAAGCGGCGATCGAGAAGGAGATGGTAGAAGAAACTAGTGGGAGAAAGAGGGCGCCATGACAGAGGCCATATTCATGATTGTTCAAGACTTCGTAGAAACTACCCGATAAATGATGCTAACGCTATTGTCGTTCCAGTCCTACACAATGCTATACAAAAATGAGACTGCTCTGGGCATGATTTACAAGAATACAAACACTATTTTTTCCTTCCAATATCTCGAAGACATTTCTACATCTGTAAAGTCGACTGCGGATGAAAGCTGTAGTGTTCTTCCATCTGGCAGAGTGTAATGCCGTGAGAGAGAGAGGACGAAGGGAGGAAATCAGTCAAAACTCTTCCATTCCCTCTTCCTTACGTTTGCCAGCTATTATTTCGTCTTATCTGTTGTGCGTTGTCAATCATTTCTTCACGAGATTTTCAGAAATCTACGCCTTCTCACTCGTTGAACGATCAACCGAACATCAATGGACGATTGGAATCAAAGGTAAGTCTATTTTTACCTATCTATGTTCACATTCTCCGGCTTTCATGAATCAACGCATTTCAGATTCTATGCGAACCCCATCACAATGATTGCTGGTCAACGTGAATCGTGAAACGATCTGCGAGTACAAGAAGTCACTTTGCATCTGCATCAACTTCCAACGACTGAGGTCGGCGGAGAGGGGATCAAGATCCACAAGAATGAGAATTCATGGTTGAGACGAAGACCTTATCAGACGCGATGACTTCTTCACATTCAACAAGCTCTTTGTAGTAACTGTCCGATAAATGCTGTTTCGATGATGCAGTGTATAGTTGACAACAGAAGAATGGTGAAAAGTACTAATTTCTCAGTATTTTCTGACGAATACTGTACTCAGCCTCAGTGAGCGTTCCCTCCCTCCAATGCACTTGGTCCCGCCACGATTCGCCTTTCTCACTCTTCCCTTTCCTTGTAAGAGAACACATTTTCTAGCTCGTTTGTCTTTTATTATTAAACCTCTATCCGTTTCTTACTTGACTTTCACTTGACCGATCTCTTTATTCAGTAGCAACTGTTCTATCTTAGTACTTGGTTCACTCACACATTTCATTGTTCATTGAGGCAAATCATTTCATTCAGAAATCTACTCTTTCTCACTTGTCGACTTTTGCCGATGTGGAGCAACTGAACGTCATCTATGGAAACCACGAGAAGGTAACTCATTGACTTAATTGTTCTGCAAGTTTGCAAGACCCCTTGTTTCGCCCCATAAACTTTAAAAATAGTAGAATACTTGGAATTTGCTAGGGAATCCTCTTTAGAGCGATGGAAATATCGATCGTATTAACTTGCGTAGTTTACTTGCAGATTTCAATGACGTAGTCGTTGACGTAATGACACCGAATTCGGAAGCTGATGCCCAACCTTCTACGTCTACAACGAAGAATGATAAATTCGCAACTATCGAATACAGCCCATGAGAGAGCATGATCGTGTCCCCATCTGGAAGACAATCGTGATGTGTTGAGCAAGTAGGATATTAAAGGAGTTGAATGCTTGATATATACCATTGTATGAACAGCACGATAAATGATGTTTCGACACAATTGATGGAGTATACTACATTGCAACTGAAGATGTGATTGGGTTGATAACTTTGTCAGAACTAAAGCCGTGCATTCATTCTCAAGAATCTGGATGTTGAACGTTGGATTCATCGACGATTGTAGACGATATCACAGAAGGGAACAACGCTGAGGAAGATTGTGGATTAGATTCTGATAACTTCCACAATTCGTTCTGTATACTCAACGTCAACAATGATTCTGATCACTCCTTCCCTCCAACACCGCTGGTCCCATCACGATTCGCCTCTCGCTCTCCCTTATCTCGCCTGATAACATATTTTCTTTGCCGACCTTTCACAATCAAGGATGATTGAACTGCTCACACTATTCCGTTTCCTCTGTGCCTGAATCTCAATCCTTTGTTCACTCGCGCACTTCATTGTTCATTGAAGAAAATAATTTCATTCAGAAACCTACACTTTCTCACTCGTTGGCATCGTTTCCGATGAATAGCAGAAGAGCGAAAGCAATGGACCGAAATTGAAGGTAAGGTGCCTTCGGTTGTTGCTTTTAAATATCGTTTTGTTACTCGTTATGCGATAAATGAAGATGCAATAGGACACAGATGTGTTTCATGTGTTTCATCATTATTTATCATTTTGTATTCCAGGAACCAATTTCTTCGCTGTACGAATGTAAGTCGGATTTGAAGGACCGGATCGAAATCGTTGAACTGGGAGCTTGGCTGAGTTTGAGAGAAGATCTCAAAAGAAACTGTTAAAAGGAGAAAACGTTGTTTGTATTATTTTGGAGATTTTTTTGTAATACGATAAAATTTACGATAAAATTGGAGCTCTTCGATCGTTCACACATCTCATCTTTCTCCCCAACAATTGAAAGATAAAATCCACAAAGACTACGAAATTTTATTCGTTGATCTATCTTTCTGCAGCGGATGAAAACTGCAGTATTATTTCTTCCTGTCTTACCTGCCAGAGTGTAATGCCGCGAGAAAGATAGAGAAGAGGAGGAGGAGGACAGAACTGCACTCTCTCATTCCCTCACTCATCCTTCGCTATCGCGTGCTTGAACTGAATTCCTTCTTTTACTCATGGGATATTTGCAGAAGTCTACACTTTCTCACCCATTGACACCGAACGAATTGCAGCAGAAGATCACCGAACACTTCGAAGGAAATGTAAGGACTCCTCTGTTCTGTGGTCGAAAATGTTGTTCGGAATATATTGATAGCGAAACACATACCAACGTTTCGAATATTGATTCAAACCCTCCTTGCAGTGACCGCTGTCTCGGCAGAAGATCAGGCTCAAATCGCTGATGCAATTTCAATTTCAACCCCTTCAAACAACGTCTACCCTTCTCTGGATCAGCAAGACAAAAATGCAATGAAGGAGATGGAAGAGAGAACAGCCAGTGCCAAGAGGAGTCAGCCTGTGCCTCGCCTTCCTGGTAATCGAGGTCTAATCTTCTCTCACATGAACCCGATGGCAGAATTGCCGTTTCCTCATGGAATCCTTGTATCTCGGCCACAATGCTCCTCCTCATTCATTAGACGATGTAAATCGCTTTTTGTAGTCTGATAAATGTGTTTTACTGATCTCCAAACTTCGAATCACAATGCTCTATGTGTAATATTTTGCTCCAGACCAACTATTGTGTGGTGGACAATGCATGAACTGAATTTCTTTAGATGCTTTCAGTGAATATTTCAGGGAATCCCTTTATAATCATCTATCTCCCGGTCATCTCAACGTCGATTTCTTCGGGATAGACGCTGCAGTGTTTTTTTCTTCTTTACTCGCTTCTCTCAGAGTGTAAAGAGAGAAGAAAGAGGGCAGAGCAGGAGCAAGACCCTTTAACACACTCATCCTTTAGTAATTTCATGCATTTAGTAGCACCCTGGACTAATTTGCGATGTTAGTTCTTATTATGTCTGAACTTCCAACTGAACTATATTTGCAGAAATCTACGCTTTCCCATTCAATGGCGTCTCAACCAATGAAGTCCGAAAGAATACCATGGAACAAATCAAAGATAATTTGATGTGAGTTTTTCGTTTCCCCCTCTTTTCTGTGGTTCGAAGACTTCTTAGTTTTCGTCCATCCGTGCAAGGATCAATATATAAATTGTGAGCGAACTACAACGTTAAGAATGTTGCTTTTAAAATCTCCTTGCAGTGAATTGTAAGATGCGACAACGATATGACCGGTGAGATGATGGGCCCGTTCTCCCTGGAGGAGAAAGAGCAGCACATGAGCAACGTTGAAGGAGTGCTGTTCCTCTTACGCCATAGTCGTGCAGTCGTCACTATCAATCGTCAATTGAACGTCCAATCCACCCTCTCTACGACTGAACGGAATGAGATTCACTAAATCGACTTCCTGCGCTATGATGATGATTATGACCAATTTGTAGCCAGATAAATGATGTTCGTATTCCATCGATATCCTTGTTGCACTCTCCATCACAGTGAAACACCAACACTCCAGATATCATCTATTAGACAAGATCTTCAGAGATCACCTCTACTTTCAATCTAGTCGACATCGGTTGAAAGCTGTAGTGTTCTTGCCGCTCTGGCAGTGTAATGGAGAGAGACTGAGAGAAGGAGAAGAAGCGGGCAACCTCATTCATTCACTCACCCGTTTCTTCCCGTGGACTGCAATTTCCACTTTCATATTGTCTTTAATTCTCCTGTTTTTTTTAATGAGTCAGTGATTTCAGAAATCTACACTCTCTCAATCAATGGTCTCTCAACCAACGAACTTCGAAAGAACTTCATGGATCAAATAATGCGAATCAATGTAAGGTTAACCTTCTCCTGAAAATTACAATTTCCATTCCTTCCAGGAAACCGACGCTTGAGAGAATACGAAGCGTCAAATTGCTGGTAGGAGAAGGGGCCGAAGACAACGGAGAACCGGTGCCCGTCTATCTCACCAGCACTCTCAATCCACACTCTCTACAATGTCAATGAAGAGATGAGTGACCCGGAAATGAAAACACCCACCCTGCCATTTTCGCCGCATCGGTTGGTATGGCGACCAATACGAACAGTTCATACAACGCGCCCTATCCAGAACGTGTCAAATTATCGTAATTTAATAACCGAGAATTGACTTTCTCGCCCGATAAATGGCTTCCGTATTCGTTTGCAATGTCCTCCACAGACAACATCCACTCCAGACATGATTTACTAGACTCGATAAAAGGGGCCGTGATCAGGGGGCGGGGCAGAGGGGGGCGGAGTCTCTTCTTCGGGTGGGCGTGGCCTATCTCAGCTGGCCCTCCAGCCATTCGAGTCCCTCGAGCAGACCCTCGGCCGTCTTCGCGTTCGAGGACTGCACGTACCACTGAAAGATCATCTTTAGGCCCCGCCCACTCTAAGCCCCGCCTCTTCCTGGCCTCGCCCACTCACGTCTCTGCCTCGCAGCGCGTGCAGATTCAGCTTGTGCGTGAGCTCAGTCGGCGAGACGGCCGTCGGCAGGTCCTGCTTGTTCGCATAGACGAGAATCTTCACGTCTGCAACCAATCGGGTGAAAGTCGCGCACGGAACGCGCGAAGCTCCGCCCCCTCCGACTTACTGGCCATCTCGGGGTCATCGAGGATGCCGTGCAGCTCGTCGCGCGCCTCGTCCATCCGCCCCACGTCCGAGCAGTCCACCACGTAGATCAGGGCCGGAAAATGGGAAATGTGAATGTCGCGCACGAAACGGCTAGGCCAAGCCCCCTCCGATAGGTACCTGGGTGTTCTGGAAGTAGTACTTCCACAGCGGCCGAATCTTGTGCTGCCCGCCGACGTCCCAGATGGTGAATGCGAGGTTACGGTAGGTGACCTGCTCCACGTTGAACCCTGCAGAGAAGGATACAGTTATCGATCCATCATCCTACCGTAACCTTCACGAATCATCGGAATAGTCAGTCCACGTTCAGCATTCTACCGTAGCCATCACAATCTACCGTAATACATCACCAATAGTGGGAATAGTCAGTTGTCGATTCGCTCTCTACCGTACCGATGGTGGGAATGGTGGTGACGAGCTCGCCCAGCTTGAGCTTGTAGAGGATGGTCGTCTTGCCCGCCGCGTCCAGCCCGAGCATCACGATGCGCATGTGCTGAAGGGCTACGGTATTATTGATTAGATCAGGAATCGATCAGGGATACTGTAGAGTACGGTAAGTTTCACAGGACACGGCAGGACATGACTATGGTGGTAAGCTCGAGCATCACGATGCGCATGTGCTGGGATACGGTAGAGTTACGGTAGCAGAAGGGCTGACTGCCGCGGGGAGCCAAGAGATCAAAGATCAAAGCGCACGGCACCTATCTAGATACCCTAATCTACCGTAATCTACAGTAATCTGGTTGACGTACCTTCTGCGTATTGACGAGTCGCATGAAGGTGGAGAGGAGTTGACCCATCTCGAGGGGCGAAGAGGGGGGAGAATGAGAGGAGGAGAGAGAATGGAGAGAAGGGATGAGGCAATTATGGAAAGCTGGTTATGAAGATTCAATCTTGCACGTAGTCCTTTTGATCAATTGATTTTCAGCTTCGAGACTCTCATTTGAACTTTCCGGATTCAAATCCGATTGTTTATGCTTCAGTGGCATTTCACATGGTCTGCATTTAGTCGATCGATTTTACAGCGTCTCATCGTAAAAAATAAACAACTCGTATTACCGACTCAAATTGTTTGACATTGTCGGTTGCTGATTTTGTTTCTCTTCATGAATGATCGATCAAAGTCTTGTGCCTCAGGACGCATACAATTAAGCGAAAAGAGTGATTTATCGGTTCGTTACATACACATGAAACAGCAAGAGAAAAGTCAAGAGAAGCGGAAGAGCGAAGGAAAATTCAGGGGCAACGGCTGTTAGGCGGCGTGGTTATTCTATGTTTTTACAGAAAATCGATTGACCCGGAGTCACGGGAACGGGAAAAGTTGAGGGAGTATGGTATGAGGAAGAAACAGGACGAAACTAGCGATTTTAGGAAGCAACGTATGGCTGAAGAAAAAGGTCTGAAGGTTGTTTGAGAGGCAGAAAAGTTGGTGTGGGCTCTAACCGGGGTTGGCTTATTATTGAATCGATTCGTGGTGGGTTCAAGGGGGGGGGGGTTGTATGTTCATTCAATACAGTCTGTGCCTATGAATAAGTGGACAAATGTGGGCACAAGAAGGGCAATAAAAAAGTAATAAGGTACACGGCTTTGGATTACACCGGTAGTGGGGAAACTTTCGTTGGAGAAGAGGGAGTAGAACATGAAGGTGAGGGCAATGGGAATGATCAGTGGACCGTAGTCTCTCCGCTTCTATCAATCAGATCATGATGAGATGGTGTGTGAAATGAAGAGACTGCGACCGCACCTCTGGAGGGCAATCCTTACAACTGGACATTGGCCATGACGGGAGCAGCAGTGGACGAGTCGGGACAGGAGCTCATGCGCGCCGCGTATCTCTGGAATGAATGCATTCGACTTTATTTGGATAGGTCTCACAAGATCTAAAAATAGTGACTTTCTAGTCAGATATTGACATGTTTGCGGCATTCTTGATAAAAATCAAATAAACCCCTCATTCTTGGATTTTCGATTTCGATTTGCAGTGCACAAATATGCTTCACAACGACTTCAAGGAATGGTGCGCTCGCGAAATATTGATCCCAAGAGTTTGGCCGCCTGTTCACAATAATCATTCTCATTTATGGCTACAACAGGAGCCAGAGTACCCGAAATTCCACGCCGTCTCTCTCCTCCCTCCTCACTCTTTCATCCCAAAACCCTAACAACGTGTAAATGCTATGTTTCGCAAAAATTCCGATTCCAAATTTAGGGTGGAGAATGCACAAATATCATAATCAAAAAGTTGTCAAATCACCGCCTCTGCCTCCTCCGCCACTCTCCTCACTCGCTCATCTTTATTCCCACTATCACACTCACGAGTTTTTCTAATACAACCTATAGTTTTTCCACATATATTAGAACACCAAGACGATATTTCCTTATAATGCCTATTTTATTCTGAAAATCAGATGTAATATCCACGTACCGCCTCAGCCTCCTCCGCCGCCCTCCTCACTCGCTCATCGTGTTCTCGTTGGATTCTCTGATTGTACAGCGTCTGCTGCTGCCTCTCAGTGAGAATCCTCTCGATCCTCGCCGCCCTCTCGGCCTCCGTCTCCACGGCTGCAGGTGCTGCAGCGGGGGTCGCTGGGGCTGCTCCATCGGCTGCAGCTGCAGCACGGTGCTGGTCGAGGTCGATGCGACAGTTGGGACACTTCTTGTTGTACGAGAGCCAGCGATCGATGCAGCTGAAGGGATCAAGTTCAGTCTGTTTTCATTCTTTTACCTTCGAGGAAAAAAGCCACAGATGTGGACAGAAGCGTGTTGAATACACTAGAGCTCAAGATGAGAAGATTGATTGGGACGTAGAAACCAAGAGATCAAAGATCAAAGATCAAACACCACTCACTGCACGTGGAATGCGTGGTGGCACGACAGCTCCCGCACGTTCTCTCCCTCGGCGAATGGATCCATGCACACAGTGCACGGGTCGACCTCACCGTCCTGAAATTATTGAATTTGAGTTGTATTTTCGAAAATGCAGATCAAAGATCAAAGACCAAAGATCAACTCCACTCACCGCTGCATTGGCAGTCCACGTGATGGCAATCGAGTACTTGTCGATGTCTCTCTGCGTAGCGCCGATTGGGGCAGCCTCCCCAGGTGGTGGGATCCCGGCGGTTACTGTAATGGGCTATGGTAAGAAGGGGTACGGTAACTTTGTTATTTCCACTGTATGTCAGTACTATGGTAGGACTATGGTAGGGTACGGTAGGGTACAGTAGGTCACGATAGGCTTCGGTAGGTTACGGTATTACTGTAGGTTACTGTATTGCTACTTTAGGTTACTGTAGTTACTCACGCATTGCTTGCAGCTCCCTAGTCGTCGTCTCTCCCAGGTTGCTCAGACTGATCAGTTGGGCGAGCATTCGGTCGTGCTGCAGCTGCTGCAGGGAGCTCTCGCCCGCCTGCAGCTCCGCCCTGGTTGTGGCTGCAAGGGCTGCAGCTGCTGCGGTCGAGAGCGAGGAGGTGGCGGGCTGCAAATGATTTCGTTTCATCATGTGTTCGTCATTGTCAGTATTCATCGTGGTTTTGGGTAAGTTTCACAGCATCATCTAATTACTCAGATTGCGAGTCGGGATGGTAATACGGATGATGCCATTACAATTACTCCAATAATCATCTCTCTCTAACACTCCATCGATTGCCTAGGAATGACGTCATCTGTCAAACAATCGCTTCTCTCGAATGTCTCTCTAGTGTAAACGCGCGCACGTTTCCCTCTTCCCCCGTTCACAGTGTACCGGCGTGGCAGGAATGCTTGTGGGAATGGCTGATCGAGCCTAACTAGCTACTAAGTATTCACCGACTGCATAGTGACTGCTCAGAAAATCCCTCACAATCTAGGCACGATTATGTAAATACATTTACGTGCCAGATAGAGTGATAGAGACTGAGTTGAATCTTGGATGAGGCAAAATAATCGAAAATAGAATCCTCACATTGAACATGTGCTGCCTGCTCATCACTTGGTTCGCGTCGGGAAGGTCAACGAAGGAGGGAGGAGGAAGGGTGCCGGAAGCTGGAATTATATTTGATTATTTAATTTCTTTTTCTTTTAATGACTCCATTAATTCCAGCCTATTGCATTCGATTGTGTTTCACCCACTCTTCAATCAGAGTTGTGCGTCTCATTCACTAGTCCAGCTCTTGCTGCAGGTGCAATAATTAAAAATAACACTAAAGTATGCAATTATCGATAAACAACTCACGCTGCGCGACACTCATGTACGTCATGGGTGAGTAGAAGAACGGCATGTCCATGCGAGGCATTGCTGGCTGGAAAGAGAGATTGATTGGATGAATTAGCTATCTGATACATCTCATCGTTGCTCATCTAATAGTTCATTCACCAATGAGTTTTATTCGCATGTTCATGCGCTTCATTGCTCGCTGGAAATGAGAAGTTTGTCCCAGTAAACTCTAGTCTGACCCTTCGATCTGACTTTGGTAACTCATCGATCAAAGTGTCTGACTAACTGAACCGTCTACTCAACGAAGAGACTACCCAACCGAATCCCCGGCCTACAGATCTGTCTACTACACTCTAGTTTCGGACTAACCGCTAACCTAGTCAACTATTGAAAGGATTCGACAACAACTCACAAAACCCATGCCCATCATCTTGACTGTCTTTGAAGTTCAGGAGAGAGTAGGATGCTCGTTCAGTAGAAAGAGACAAGGGGTTCAAGGAAGGGATAGGGGACGGGGCTACTGAAGGGGCAAGGGACAGGATGGCACTTCCTCCGAAGGGAAAGACGGTGTGTGCGGAAGACTAGCCGATCCCAAATAGGAAGCGGAGGTCAAGGAGGCAAACCGGAAGACGGGCGAGGAGCTTCAGTGTCGACAAAGTTCCCATCACTCCCTTCCTCTAGTCGTCTCTCCGCTCTCTCACATTCCCACGATCTCTCGCCTCGCCCACAGTATCCCCGCTCTCATGTGACAACATTTTTCTCCTCTTCACTTGTCGAGATGGGGACTCTCTTAAAAACGCGTGCTCTCTCGCCTCCTCTGACTTGGGAGAGGATATTTTTCACTGCAGTCCAGAGCCGATTATAGAGGGTGGGGAATGATGGAGTGCTGTCCTTGCTCTCTTCATTCTTCATGCTCTCTCGCATGTCAGACAGAGCTATTGAGGATGAAAAATGCAGATACTGGCTCAAAATAACGAGGCGAGCCTCTTTTGCTGGAGTTATCTGTGATCAGTTAGAGACTAGGTTGAATAGAGAGGGGTTATCAGAGAGCTATCACGTTTTGGAGAGGTGATCAGGTTAGACTGAGCGAGAGAGCGTGCGGAATGGAGAGAGTCAGACGAGCGTTAACGTTTTTACCCTCTTGACAACTCTCAGTCGACGATAACAGCCAAGCATGTGATCGGCGAGGAACTGTGATAGTGGGGGATTCAACCCAGTGGTCAGGAATTGGCACAACAGTTGCCTTCTATTGACTGCTACATGCAAATTCAAATCCCTATTCTGATTTTCCAGTTCGTCTTCGCTTTGCCCCATTGTGTTTCACTGGGAATTTATCACGCTATCGCGGACCGAGGATGATGCTAATTTCAAAAGTGGCTCTTCGAAAACTGATTTTTCTATCGATCGTTCCCCTCAAATCAATTCATTCGCTCACCGCCGCACTGGCAGCTGGCTGCTGCGGGTTGATCATGGTGGGCGGCCTCTGCATGTTCATTAGGCTCTCCAGAAGGGTTCGCTGCCCCGCAGTCGGCGTGTTCGGCTGAATGGCGGATGTTGGAATCGGAAAGAACGAGCGACTCTCCTCATTTCACACACTTTTTCGCCGGTCAGAGTAACGAAAACGTGAGGAGAATGACTCTATTGGAGACATAACCAGGTCGGATGCGAACATCAGGATGATCATCTACTGAATGGTGCATTCGTAGGTTCTCATCTGCAGGTTCTCATCCAACCTTCATCATTGAAAATGAAGCACAAATCTCACCACGATGGGCTGCATCACAGGAGGCGGCGCCATTGCCGCATGGAGTGCCGCTCCAAGATCGAACGTGTGCACGTATCGCCCGTTCTGCAGCACCGGGGGCGGCTGCAGCTGCTGCACGGGTCGAGGCAGCGCCCGCAGCTGCTGCTGCATCTGAGCGAGGAGGAGGGCGTTCGCGGCGTTCACTTGCCGACGCTGCTGCTCCAGGTCCACGGCTTGCTGCAAGGGGATGATTAATGAGTATTTCCTGTCATGAATAATGTAGCTATTGAACGAAACACTAAAGGCTTTTTTTCAGTTCCGAATGGTGAGTGGACAGGATTTTTTTATCTGTTTCACGTTGTAGCCAAGAGGCAATCACGAATTATGTTATTATCCAAATATTCACCGAAAGGTTGCTCAGGTCCTGCACGGCCTGTGCGTGCTGCATGGTCATGGACGAGCAGGGCGGCATGGCCGTCTGGAGGGACGTCGTCGACGAGCCCATCCGATGACGATGAGAGAGACCGGACGGGCAGTAGACGCAGGGGCACGACGAGGAGGAATGGACAGAGGATGAAGCCGGAGCCGGCGGATGCTGCGCGACCGCGCCCAGCACGCGCTGCGTCGCGGCGGGCGACGCGTCGGTCGCGGGCGGCGCCGATCCGCCGGGCACGGCGGCGCACGGAGAGGCGACGTCGACGAGACGACGCGCCTTGCGACGGTCGTGGTCGAAGGAGGCGGAGGGACCGGGAATGCTGGAATGAGTGGGTTTCACGAGCAGTTCAATAGTGCTTCAATAATCGCCCATTGAATGCTATGCGTTGTACTTGAGCTCTAGAGCCCTGTCGTCGATTACTAGTATCTACTAAATAATTAGTTTACTACTAAATAATTTTCCCTATCGACCAGTGATTCATTGACAATTGAAAGTTTCGAAATTAGCTACTCTCGATGACTAATTGGGCTTCATTTTTTCTCTCATTTCCAAGAATTCGAAACCAAAAGGATCTCAATCAATCCTATTTTCAAGGCGATAAATCTAATTTTATTGATTTGTCTGAACCAGCTACTTATTCATTGAATAGGTCTTCTAATGACGTATTGATTTTTGATAAACATCAGATCTTGGAAAACTCACAGTGTCTCCTCCTCCGGTGCTCCTCCTTCCTGCTCTCCTGCAGCAGCAGCAGCTGCAGCATGTTCCTCAGCAATAGCTGCAGCACTTGCAGCCCTCCCCTCTCTCTGTCGCTTCATCCTGCCGCGATGCACGAACGTCGCAGGCAACGCGCCGTCCTGAAAATCGATACTACCGTAATCCTCGGTCGTCACGGCACCCGAAGACAGGGAAACGCAGGCACACAACACAGCGAGACGGGCGCGATCGATAGGCTCCCTTCCTTCTTTCTCTTCCTATCTCCCCCTCCTTTCTCCCCCTCTTTCTTCTCCCCCTCCACTCTACGCAATGGCAAACTCGATCGCTCACAAGTTCTGTGTGGTGGTGGTGCCACTCGGCAAATCAATCGATAGTGAGAGGGCAGATCAGGCCGGAGTCGGGATTTAGCGCGCAAAATGGCGCGGAATCAAGAAGTAAGCCACAACAGAGCATCAAAAAGCAATCAGATGTTGCTCAGAGCGCTCTGGCGCAAAGATTGTGCTCCCAGGGCTCCAAAAGCGCCTCGAGGACTCCCCGAGACGCCTGACGACCGCTCGCCACCGATCGATATAGGGCGTAGTAGTACACTCCCTCGTCTTCTTCCTTCTTCCTTCCCTCTCCTCCCCCTTCTCTCCCTCTCTCTTCTCCCTCACACAGAACCCGTCCATCTCTAGTGGAGAGAGAGATGGGGGAGAATAGGGAGAGGGAGAGGGCGGGAGGAGGAGAGACGGAAGAGAAGGAGAGCGAGCGAGGGAATGAAATTAGAGATGCAAAGTGGGAGGGGCGAGAGAACGAGAGAAGTGGAGAGAGCGCAGACGGGTAGCGAAAGCGAGAGAGTGTGCGCCTTGAAGAGACGAAGCGCGCGCCGCGCGCTTGTCTCTCTTCTCCCTGCACTCTCTCTTCTTCTCGGACCGTCTTCCGCTCTCCTCACTTCACCCACTCTCTCGTGTCCTCGTTTTAAGCAGGCTGGCAGCAGAGGGAGCCCTCTTTGTCTCTCTCGCATCCGCACACTCTCTCGTCTCTTCGTCTGCCGCTCTCCTCGATTCGCACACTCTCTCGCTCCCAGCCGGAAGACTGATTGCGCAGTAGAGAAGGAAAGAGGGAGAAGTGGTCCCAAGTGGAATTCCTCCCTCTCCTCGAGGATACGGTAGCCAATCGATAGCTAGCTACCGTAGTCTCGGGCAACAAATAGGAAGCGCAGGCACACAACAACGACGAGAAGAGAGAGAGGAGGGAGCCACCGGTCGCGCCAGTGTTTCCCCCGCCGCGCGCGTCCCTGTCAAAATATCAACAAGCGACGATTGGTAAAAGTCGTCCGGATGCACACAACGCATTATAGATTGAGAACGTTGAGTCAGGGCGCGATAAGATTCAGGAAGGAGATGAAGAGGAAGTGGGAGGGATCTCGATGATTCACCCAAATCAGACTTTCGAAAATGATCGAAAAATATTTTAGAAAGGCTTTTCTAGCACAGTCTTCAATGGCACGAGAGGAATGGATAGATGGATGCTGACTAAAATCCTTCGGGCCCAAGATAATTCTGAGATATGCAATAGGTTTCAGGAGGAAGAATAAATCATGTATAAGAGGATTCAATGATTCATTTCCGAGTGGTTTTCAAAATTGAATAAATGGAAGATCCTTCAATGCCAAATGCGAGATGACTGCAAGAATAAATTGAGCATTCAGCATAATTCCTTCGATGGAATGCGGACTGTCACGAGAGACAAAGAGAGCGCAGACAGTCAGAGCCAGGCGAGAGAGTGTGTAGATCAGAGAGAGCGCCAATCAAAGGTAGAGGTTGGTGCCAGGCGGCGAAGGCCACACCCAGGGAGGTCTGGAACCAATTAGGATTCAGCCGGCGTGGTGTGGCGACGAATACTAACAGGCGCCTGTCGAAAAATCTACGGCTCCGGACATTGATGTTGTATCGCACATTCAAGCCGATTAGCGCCAATTAACTGTACGCTAGTGCATACGTTTCGAATTATACGATACGGTAACCGCTCCGCGACGCGTGCGACTGACGCGTCGCGGTTGGCGCGACAAATCAATCGATAATTGCGACTCTACACGAGCACGAGACAGCAAATCGAAGAGGAGGAAGAAGAAGAAGAAGAAGAAAGAGGGAGGGAGAGAAGAGGGGACTGGTTCCCTTTCTTCTCTGGCGCACTCTACTCCCTCCCTCCCTCAGGCGGACTCTCCCTCTTTCCACACTATCTCGCTTTCTCTGACTTCTCTCCGCTCTCTTCACTTCACACACTCTCTCGCGCCCGCTCAGCCGCAGCGTAAGAGCCCCGATTGCACAAGAGAGAGGGGAAGAGGGGCTTACAGTATACCTGTTTCTCCCCCCACGCTCGCCGCCGCTCACGCAACTAGCGCGTGTGAATCGCGCGTGCACGCGTGAAACCAGTCCGCGCGCTCGCGGTCTTGAAGGGCCCAAAAGAGTGACCCCACACACGGCAAACAGGGCCTACGTCTCCAATTTCCTTCGGGAATGGGCCGAAAACACTCGAGATTACGTCATAGCAAGGCAATCATAGTGCCAGACGGCACCATAACAGCAGGGATTTCGTATTCCGGGGAGATCTTATCTGGTCTTCTAACCCTCGTCTCGTCTTCCCCGCAATCTAACTATACAATATGGGAGCATCTGGGCACTTGGCCCCAAATCAGAGGGAAAAGAGATTAGATAACGAATCTGCTCTCCTATCTCGGGATCTAAGGTCGCTATCCTGAGGTCAGAGGGCCATAAATCAATCAATAAAGGAATCAAGATACCGTACCTCTATGGGTGCGTTGTCCAATCCTGGCGTGGCCGGTGCGGACGCGGCATCCGCGCGCGGCTCATTCGCAAGCGGGAACGCGGGGGCGCGCATGCGCTCCAGCGCGACCGTCACGACGACGTGCAGCGAGCGGAAGGCGTCGCGCTCCGACGGCAGGTGCAGGCCGGCGTAGCCGGTGCGGCAGCCGGGCACCGCCGCCTCGGCCATGTACGCGCCGACGATGGAGTCGGGCGCGACGCCCGTCTGGATGATCGCCGAGCAGAGGCTGTCGAGCAGCTGCAGCTGCTCGCCCGTCTCCAGCGGCTCGACGGGCGGAGGCGGCGTCCGCGGCCGAGTCTGGCTGGCTCGGACCAGGTCGAAGACGCCCTCGAAGGCGACGTCGACGACGCCGTCGTCGTTGGCCGCCGCCGGCGGCCACGGAGCCGGCAGAAGCGCGTCGATCGCCGCCACTCGCGCAGCCTCGTTGTTCGGAATGAATACCCTGAACAGTGAGTGTTTTTCATCAGAAACGGATACGCCATCATAGGCAATCAAGTAACTCACGCTTCGTAAAGCCTTCTATCGTGCGGTTCATCGTCCGCGCCGTCCCACGCGGCCTCCGACGCGCGCCACAGCGCGGCCGCCGCGTCCTGCGCGTCCGGCACGCGGGGCGCCACGCCAAGCGGTGGAGCCCCGAGACCGAACGACCAGATGGCGCCCGAGTCGGGTGCCTGGGAGATGGGCGGAAGGGGCGGGAGAGGAGGGAAGGCATCGGAGACGGAAAGGGACTGCACCAGATGAGAGGTCGCGGTGGTCGGCGAGAAGGGCAGGCCGCCTGGAATGGGGATACTATAGCTACCGTAGTCTGAGGTATCGTGAACTGAGATACCGTAACCCGGGATACCGTACCTGGCGCTCCAATGAACGTGCTGCTCAGAGGAGGCAGAGTGCAGGGCCTGGGCGAAGGAGGTGGAGGCGGGTCTCGCGACTACAATTTTCTCATGTTATCTCATTTCTTCCTAGTTTCTGATCCGTAAGAGAAGTTGATCTTTGATCTCTCTTCACTTCATCAAAGGCAGTGTCGATCAATGTCCATACTCACTCTGATCCAGAGACTACTAGGGGAATTTATCTTTGATCTTTGATCTCTGCTTACCTCATCAAAGTCGGAGTCCATCTCATCATCGAACGCATCTCCCTCTTCCTCGGCGTATCGGAACTCTTCGCCGTTTACTGGCTGCAATCAGTTCGACATTATTTTTCGAAATTCATTATCTTTGGTGCTGTCAGAACGAACATTATCTAATCGATCATTCGAATCAACACTTGTGTACGCGGCGAAACTCATTCGAAACGCACGCAGATTCTTCATCAACTCCCTCACCGGTAAGAAATCCGCGCCTTCCTTCTCCAGATTCACAAAGTCCAGGACGATCTGACGCGTTTCGGGTGCACGCGGAGGGTAGTAGGAGACGCGACGGAGCAGCGAGCGACGCACGCGACGCTTCCGCCGCGCTGGCGCGGACGCGGATGCCTGCGCGGCGTCCGCCCCCTCCGTCTCCTCGTCCTCGGTGTCCGTCTGGAATTGTGTTTTTTTCTTGATTTTTGAATAGGTAATGCGCCGCGTGATGCGACGGTGA
This sequence comes from Pristionchus japonicus, assembly GCA_900490845.1. Classification (NCBI taxonomy): domain Eukaryota; kingdom Metazoa; phylum Nematoda; class Chromadorea; order Rhabditida; family Neodiplogasteridae; genus Pristionchus; species Pristionchus japonicus. The sequence goes on from LS499337.1 coordinate 78,801, forward strand.
GAGTTGTAAAGTGTTCGTTCTTTACGTTTCTTGTGGATTGCTGTCAGATCAAACTAGAGTCTAGTCCCGACCCTCTCCCACTCACACTATACAAGAAGAAGGTAAGTGTTCCGGGGCAGTTGCCTCTCTCCTCCGCCTCTCTCTTCCTCTCCACTCTCTTCTCCTTCTTCCTCTTCTCCCTCTGCTCTCGACGACTGCCGGGAGCGGCCGGGGCACGATAGACGATGAACGTCTTCAGGGCGGGAACGTCGCGGTCGATGATCTGCGAGAGAGGCACGATACGGTGCGATAGGATTGGGCGATTATCGATTTTTCCGATGATCGCCGCTGATTACGTGAAAACCACATGCTAGGTTAGACTGTGCACTTGATCAAGCTAGAGTCTAGTCTAGTTGCCTACTGTCACATGAAAAAAGAGCATTATTTAATGAACAAAATAGACTCGAGTCTCGATAAGATAAAGTCGATACTCACGTTGCGACTTCGAATAGCCAGAGTTCCTCCGGGTCGCTCTCTGATCTTCGCACACATCGTGTCTTTGAGCCCGCTGGGGATAACCACTTGGTCGGGCTGGAAAAGTATTTTATGCATCACTAGCCATGAAGCTATTGAAATGTAAAGCTGCAGAGCAACTTTGAGAAAGCGATGAAACTCACGGCAAAATTTTGCCGATTCCAAGATACATTTGCTTGAGTTTCATCGCTACTCCAAGACTCGTGGAACATGTTCCTTGCCGGTGCGAGAATCCCATTCGTGAGAAGAATAAAATAATCAATCCTCACCCTGATCCTCGTATGATGGTAGCACACGGCCTTCCTTATTCCTTCCAACGCCATCATGTAAATGGACGCCGTGCTGTGGCGGTCGTCCATGCTCGCAACGCGTCGCTAACCAGCACAAGTCTTGGCACACCGGAACTGGGAGTTAATCCCGGAACGCAAAAACGACGATACCGTACCCAAGCGAGGTGGAGCAATTACCTGAATTAGCTACTGTAAGGACGGAGAATCGATTGAAATTGACGATAAACACGAGCGAAAAGAATAGGCTCTCGCGAAGAAAAGAATCAAGCAAGACTACGGTAGCCGCCATCTCAATCCCCTTTCTCTCATTAGCTTCCATCTACCCGGATTGGCTTTTCATGTCCTGCTCAATTCCCCTTTTCTCTTCTTTCAGTCTTGACTCGGGATGGTTAGAGCAGGTGAGAGAGCACGTGAAAGCGAGAGAGTCTAGGCAGGCATGGAAAAAAGACTGAAAGGGAGAATCGAGGAAGTATCTCAATCTGTCTCCGGGACACTCGGTAGGAGGCTCTCTCACTTCTGCGTGATATCTCGTCTGCAGAGAGGCGAGAGAGGATGCGAAACGAGGAAAGTACGACCGATTGTAGGCAATTTCCCCCCACTCTCGACTATAATCTGACGCGATGAGGACTACCGTAGGTGCAGAGATGGACTACGGTAGGTCTAAACGACGGACGTGGGGATTACGGTAGGATTATGGTAGACCGACGGAGAAGAGATGAAGGAAAGGAGAGAAAACGGAAATCTGGAGTTGGATGACGTCTACTTACTACGCCTCTAACCCATAATCGGTGATGTGGGAGACCTTACGTCATCATTAGGAAACGTAACCACTTCCGGATTACGGTAGGTGTTCTTGCCAAGATTACGGTAGAGATGGGAGGCCCGATACCGTACCCAAAAAGCGCGCACAATCTGTTCACGTGATCAGTTTGCGATGGAGTTATAGAGAGCGCTCCGGTTTGATACGGGCGGATAAAGAACGACTCTCATATTCTACTCGATCTGCAGGAAGGTAGAGAGGCGAGAGAGCATGGGGAATGAGGAGAGCGCAGAGCTGATAGAGTGCAGAATAGAGAGAAGATAGAGACGACACGATAGATAACTATCGAATGAGGGGAGAAACTGAGAAGGAGACGGAGGCAAAAAAGGAACCGTATTGAGTAGATCAAGCGGCGAAGAACGACGTAGGAACTTCATCGACAAAGAACGAAGTTACACCGGTTCTACATCAGGCAAAATGAGAAGTACAGGAAATGTTGCAAGATGGTCAATTTGCGTTAGAATCTCATTATTCCAAGGGCTATATTCGAGATAACGCAGTGCCAAGTTGCACTGCCATCACGTAGAGTTGAGCTCGACAGCTAAGGTCACCAACTCGCGCGGAACGTTTAGGAAGAGAGACGAAGAGAGATAGGAGCAAGAGAGACACGGGTTCCACTCCGAAAACAGCATTCCCCAGGCCCATTCAGTCCTCGATAGACCTGATACCGTACACCTACCGTACCCTCAATTCGCGATTCATCGATCTACACCGAACTTCTCCCCACACACAGCATTCGATCAATCGAGACGGCGAGGAAGAGGAGAAGGGAGGAAGAAGGGGGGAGAAATGGACCTTTCCCCTCTCTCCCTCCCCACTCTTTTCTCCTCCCCTCCTCTGCGTCTCTGACCGGCAGCGGGAGGAGGCTATCGCCTCCCCTCGCTGTGCCGCCACACACCCCCTGCTACTCTGGCATCTCTGCCTGTTCTCGCCAACGGTCTCTTCATTGCCCATGCTCTCTCGCCGGGCGAACTGAACGAGAGAGCATGGTAAAGTGAGAGAGCAGACCATTCCCCCTCGCTCCTTCGTCTCTTTCCGTTCTCGCATTCACATGGGGAGAAAGAAGGGAGAAGAAAAGCGAGAAAATGTGAAAAATAAATGGGATAGGTGGATGGAAAATCGATTTCTTGGGCCTCTTTTTTCCTTTTTCATTATCCTTCAGAACCCTTTTCATTACCCTCTCGGCATACCCTTATCTGAAAGCTCCGAAACGTCATACTAATGAATAACTTTACGATGAAAGACGAACGCATCTTTCTCTTTCTTCATAAATTTTCATTAGAAGTGAAAACTTCGAAGTGTAAACTGTAAATCGTTCACCTACACAAATTTGGCCTTCTGAAGGCCATTTTCATAGGAACCTCGACGACCCATCAAGGATACCTCTACTGATCCTCCTGTAACTCCCATCCAATCACTTTCCATTGCTGTTGGCAACAACCCCCTTCTCTCCCAACGTAAACGATACTTTATAAACAATCTGACTACTCCACAATTCTGGCAAAGTACAAAATACGAGTAGCGAGGAGGGGCTAATCTGACTCTGCTTCATTTACAGTCCTCAGCCATCAATCAATAAATAGGAATCGATACCGTGACAGCAGGCAACATATCGTATCAGGTTACTGTATCTGAGCGGGGAGGTATCGATCCGGTGGTGATCTACAGCGCTTACTGTAGTTCACATCGAATCGACAGTTACAAAATAACGAGGGCCATGGACAAAATTTTACATCCTATACGAAAAACGGAGCGGTTTGGAGCGGGAATGAAACACCAAATGAACAAAGTGAATAGTGATTTGGGGGTGAGGCGAAAGGGGAAAACAGAAGCAAAACTCTCTCAATTTAGACTTCACCTATGATGGGCATGGCGAGAGAGCGTGGAGAATCGAGAGAGTCGAGGAGAAAAAGCGATTCTTCCTCCTCACTTGGCCAAATTCTCGATGAAGTTCTTCAGCTCCTTCATTTCCTGGAATATAATGGATTACATCATTCACAAATAAACTAAATTTAGGAGCCGTCAATCGGAATATTATTGGAATCACAAGACCCATACGCCTAAAAGTTATTCTTGCGTCCGAAAACTGCCATTGATAAATTTGAAATGCGCAGGAACGATAACCAGCCATGCATTTTCATGCATGTGAAAAAGTTTCTTATCTAGAATCAACGATCAGAACACGATTGAACCAACTATTCCCTTCATTCTATACGCAGAATCTCCATTCGCAAACCACCAGGTACGAAGCAATATCCTGGACCAACGCTCCACAATAAATCTCCACATAGCCGAACACACAGAGCCTATCATTATTCTCAAGGTAGAAAATAGAGCGGGCGGCATCCTGCTTACAATTTTGCCGATAGTACTTTTTCTATGAACGCTGAAGATTGTATGTCCCTCCTAATGCATTTTCAGAGCCTTACTAAGCCTAAAAAATAGGTTCACTAAAGACACCGTCCGCCCTCTCCTAATGCCCCTCACTATTAAAAACCTACCTCCGTGCAGGTGGAGTGGCCCATGCCGTTGTACGACTTGAAGGAGACGTTCGAGCAGAACTTGGACAGCGTCTGGAACGACATATTTAATCGATCAATAATTATGATTGCTAAGAAAGGTACTGAAGTCATTGATATGTTTGTAATTGAGAAGAAGAAGCATACCCCATATCGAAACAAGTGGACCCTGGCAATTATAAGAGAACCCTGTTGCCACAAACTGTCAGGCCACAAAACCAACTCATTGCTCATTCGAAAATAATATTTTTGTTCTACAACTGATTACGCCACTCCCATTGAACTATCGTTACTTCATACACACATAACAGAAAACTGCTTCCCAAAACTGCAAGGATCCGTGTTACCCACACAAAACAATTTTTACAATTCGATTCCACTATTATCGAGCATCACTATCTCTCCGATATAGGGCGGTGGTGATCTACCGTACCTGCTGCGTGAGCTGTCCCCACTCGTACGGCACCACCTCATCTGCAGTGCCGTGCCCGAAGAGGTACGGCGTGTCGCGGTTCGCGTTGAACGTCTGCAATTGGAGCGAGGTTATTGATTATATTTTTGAAATTGAGTCGAATTGTAGGAGATTCGGAGTAGTAGGTTTGTGTTTCAATAGCAGATCATAATGGAGAGCGAACGAGATCTCTCGTGATTTTGGGAAATTTCGCACCAGGATATTTAGAAATATATTTACATAACAGGTTGCGATTTCGAACAAACTTCGTATTCACTAGAAATCCAATTAAAGGCAAACGTTGATGACTATTTCCAAGGATTGTAGCAAGAAAACAAAACACCAGACCTACTCCCTATCTAAAATCTAGCCTAAACCCATTGCAATTCAAGCAACTTTAGTGCTTCGTTAGTGTAACGGCAGACATTAATGATAGTTTCCAGTCATCTTCTTAACAAGGAATATAAACTAAATGAAACTCACTCCGGGCAGCTCGGTCCTTCTCAGCAGGAAGCCGGAGAGGGCGCACACGCCGCCCAGCTTCTGCTTGCATCTGAAATGAATAGTTCATTACTTGATTAGAAATATTGAACTTTAAAAAAAATTCAATGAAGACAATAGCCACTGAGGCAAACAATCTAATCCGTGACTACTGAAATCCATAAAAACAATGATCGATCGATCACTCAATAACCCTCCACCGTACCTGAATCCGACGTTGATGGCGAGGGCGCCGCCCATCGAGAAGCCGCCCACCATGATCTTGTTCGACGGGATTCCCGCCGCGATCTGAGAGAGGACGGTTACGGTAATCGATTGGTGTGTATAGTTGTAATTATAAAGTTGGTTGATGATACTGCACAACGAATGTCTATCATCCCCCGTGAACACTCTCGAACTTGATGTACTTTCGAAACAGGAAAGCATCTAGATCACGTGGTTACACTTATTTTTCTGGGAAAACTATTTCCAATTAGACACCATTACTTTCCCGGAAATTAGGTGGCATTCTCCATACAAACAAAAAAGAGCAAATTATGTACCCCAATCTTCTCTTCTGGAATTCTACCCACTTATTTCTAATGCTCATAAAAATAAGCAATGCCAATCTATCGCTAATCAATTCATCAACAAAAAATCCACCGTATTACTTTGGCATTGATCATCTTGTCCGCCCAAATAACAAAGCCTTGTGCAATTTTTAAAATCGATAGCCAATCAATACAACTACCGTAATCAACATCAACCGTACCTCCGCATCGATCATCTTGTGCGCCTCCTTGGTCGCCGTCATGATGCCCTCGATGTCCTCGCGGGAGTTCATCGACAGACCGTGGATGTCGAACCTGACGGAGATATTCATCTTTTGGCACTACTTGGATATCTGGTCCAGGCTTTCCACATAGTGTATTCTATCCCTACCATTCTCATTCGCCACTCACTTTTGTCACTGCGAGCTATTGTTCTGGGCCAGATAACCAAGAAGTTCCAATTTTTAATGAACGAAATTCAAAGAGTTTGTGATTTTATTGTTTTTCATCAAAAGGATTTGACACATTACTGGAGCAACTTGTTCAAGTGCTGACTAATCACTATCGTGAAACACAAACGTTTCACGTGAAGCCACAAGAATATTTGGGTAATTGAATTCTTCCAAGAACAGTAACGGGAACGCATTGACGATGCTCATTTTTATTGCAACAAGATGTTCTCGTGAATCCGAAAACCATTAAATTGCCATCAGAAGAAAAAATCATTTTGGATATTTTTTTGGAATTGACAACTCCAGCCTAATTGACAATATAGAAACTGATTCAACTATATCTCAACCGTGAAACCCAACACTTTCGACCCGAAACGCACAAGTAAAATAATCAAAAATAATTTGAAAACTGACCAGGCCGTCATGGGGAACATGGGCTGGAAGGAGATCTGACGCGTGCCTCTGCAAAGGCAATCGATAATCATGATAACTGTAACTACTGTATCGGCAACCACATTCCTCGAGGCACTTTTCTCGTTTGAGCCAGTATATTGAGCATGAATATGATCATAGTACTTGCGCACAATTCAGTTGTCCATTAGGAGATTTTGGACTGGAAACCTGCCAAGCCTAGGTTTCAGAATACAGATAAACGTAATCACTCACGCGGTCGGGCAGATGTACTTGACGTGCGGGTTGCGGATGGTGCGGAGGGCCTCCGCCCACGACTCGCCCACGTCCCCGAGGCCGTGGTACCAGATCACCTGAGCA
>LS499337.1:86244-151261 GCA_900490845.1 Pristionchus japonicus
GTACTTGCGCACAATTCAGTTGTCCATTAGGAGATTTTGGACTGGAAACCTGCCAAGCCTAGGTTTCAGAATACAGATAAACGTAATCACTCACGCGGTCGGGCAGATGTACTTGACGTGCGGGTTGCGGATGGTGCGGAGGGCCTCCGCCCACGACTCGCCCACGTCCCCGAGGCCGTGGTACCAGATCACCTGAGCAAAGAGAAGGATAATCATTAAAACATTTGTCTTGAGGGACAAAAAGTCGACAAATTTCAGCCCAATGCGCTGATGTTTCAAGCCACTGATAAAGAGAATCTTCTGCATGCTATAAGGCTTGCCAACATCGCCCACGCCGTGGTACCAGATAACCTGACAAATTAGGAAAAAATATTAGTGTTGGACGGTAGTTCATTCTGAGCTTCAACACCCCTATTCACAGGCCGAGTTAAAAATCAAACTAGGATTCGTTTAACTAAAGTTCCCACGGCTCGCCCACGTCCCCGAGGCCGTGGTACCAGATCACCTGCGAATATGCGTGTCTTAAAAGTGATCAGGTCATAAACAATCAAACTCGTTTTAGGGTTCCCATTCTACTAATAATTCCAGGTTGCAGACTACTGCTAAAGAATTCTATACGACTCGCCCACCGAGGCCGCGGTATCTACCAGATCACCTTCGAACAAAATGTGTTCTCCATGTCATAAATGTGATCTATATCTCCTATTCTACTTATATTTTCAGGTTTCAGGCTACTGATAAATTTGTGTACATGACTCGCCCACGTCCCTCATTGGGAAAGTGAGCATTCTACACGCTACACTAGTCTCCCACGTCTCCAGACCGTGAAAAAAATCATCTTATGAGAAAGAAGGGCGCAGGAATCGATATGGTAAAGCAGTATTGACTGCTCCCACACTATGAATATTCCCACTGCGGCGCAAACATACAATCACAAATTCAGCCGAACGCGACTAGGTTTCAGGCTACTGATATACTTTGTGGCCTTAAAAAGAATCATTGCGTCATAATTGTGACCTGAGACAAAAAACAATCGATAAACACATACCGTAGCCTTGTGCTCGGCGGTGGGCTCGATCACGACGGGATTCGGCATTCTCTGATTGCTGCAATTTTATCGATCATAATATCGTAAAACCTTCCTTAGAAAGCGGAGGAAGCCCACAAAAGAGTCGATAGACACAGAACCATAGAGAAGAGGGGTCTAATTAAAGGCTTCTCGTTTACATGACGCGTTTCTCTCCCCTCTCCTCTCATCCCTAAACCCGCTGGTTTGGAGTCGCCGCAACTGCCTTTCTTTCCCATGTCGCCGCACTCTCACCCTCTCACAGATTCGCTGCCTAAGTGTAGAGGCAATCTTGTCTGAAATTGAGGCGAAGAGATTCAAGGGAGAAATTGGGCAGAGAGAAATGACTGATTTCGGGTGGAAATGAAACGGAGATGGAGGAAGGGTGAACGTGGATAGTTTGAAATGGAGAATTGCAAAGAGCGCACTTTCATGATTCAAAGAAAAAAGAGCCAGGCAGAAATAGACACGTGGATAGACCTCATGCTGGGCTCTTTCTCCATTGTAAACTATTTTAAACAAACAATACGCGTTAATTTAATCGTTTCGAAGCGCACACTGGTTACTTTAAAGAAGGAAACCTTGAATGGTTTGAAAGAGGTTGACTCACCATGGAAAAAGGTAATGAAAAGGTGTTTTTGGGCTCAAAATCTACTTCCATAAATAATAAAACTCACAAAAAGGATCGGGCGTCAGAAGCGAATAGGCTGCGAACGGACCGGGCGACGGTCGTGAAGCAACTGGTCTTAAATATTTAAATAAATCATTATTTTAATAACATTTAAAATAATAAAGTGCACGCAACGCATGTAAAGGAGGAAAGTGTGGAAAGCCTAGTCGTCAGCTTCCCTCTCGTCGTCTTTTTCACGCGCCGCCGCCATACATAGTGAGTGTGGCTGGATCGATGCATGTCTAGAGGCTGCTTGAGTGGAAACAGGACGAGGAGGGGAAGGCGACGAGGGAATTGCGAGTTAAGGAGGTCAGTCGTTAGTTCCCGCACGCACACACACGCCTCGAATTCAGGGAGGATCAGGAAAGAAGTTAGTTGTTATGCCAGAGATCCTCGCGGTCTTTGACTAGTCAGATTGCGAACGGGGAGACAGGAGAGGGTGTAAGCGAAAAACAAATGGTGAGGGAATGCAGGGTAGACGGATGGATGAGACCAGACAATAGGAGAGAAGACGATGGGATGAGGACATAACGAAGGAGTCTAGAAGGCGTACCATGGATGGATGGGAATGAAGCGTGCGAGAGAGCAATTACACCAGCCCCAGACCCGTGCAAGAGCAACTGAAAGAGAGGTCTGGCAGGTGTAATCAAGCAGAGGGCGAAAGGAATGCAAAAAATCAATAACCAGGGAAGGAAGTTGTTGATCAAAAATTTCAAAAACAAAGTACACTACGCGAGTGTGATCGGGAATGGTGCGATTTTGATCAGGTACCGTATTTACACCGGGCGATTGTGAACTGATTTTTCACAATCTAATTTTTGAGGTATTTGTGTTTAGAAGAATACAGGATGTTTCTTCGGCATAAAATGACTCCAAACTCTAGTGTTCATCTCAGTATCTTTATTCACGTTATCTCTCTCATTCATTCACAGAATGATACGGTATCAACAATTCACATAGTTTGTATCACAATCTGTAGAGGAAGAGGTCGGAGTAATTAAGTTGGGGGGTGTATTAATGAAATAATAAGTGTGTAACACCGTAGATCAATGGAGCACAAAATGGGTAGATAGGTCAGAAATCGATGGACGGCTAATTACAGTATTGCGATGTGTTTGAGAGTCTCAAGTCGATTATTGATCGGGTTAGCAAGCACAACAAGGCAGAAAAAAATTAGCCTAATTCTGTTAAATGTAATGAAAAATAATAAAATATTCACAGGCATCCAGAAACCTGAGTGCAAAGATATCATGAGTAGACTAGAGAGTATCATCAGAGAGTGGGTTATGATAGACGGATGGGAATCGTCGCACACGAAGTGGTGTGGCAGTGTACGGTAGGTGGTGCAGTGAGGCCGACGACGTTTAGTATTCCTCGTACTCGTACAGCCTTCTGTAGAGCGGACAGCACCAGCAGCACCAGCACGAGAGAGCGATGACCACTGAAGAGAAGTGAGATTGAGAAAGTGCGATCGTCTGACAGGCAGTAACCGATTGAAAGTTTTATCATTTTCTATGAACTTGAAAGATTCTCTTCTCATTTTCAAAATCATCTCTCAGTTGAATACGTTTCATAAATCGATCAAGAGTCTCACTCGATGAGGATCTCCGATCCACTTCTCTGTATCACTCGAACAATCAATGATCATCTCACTCTACCTCTCTAAACGGTCCAGCAAGCTCTAGCAGAAGAGCTTCAGTTTCAATGCCGTTGTCTCCCAGATAAAAAAACAAGAAGAACCTGACCTGGCTCACGGCACACGATCAAATACTTTCATCAAACGATACCGTAACTAACTCATCAACGGCACAATCGATGCGAGAATCAGCATAACTATCGTACTAATCGCTCTACCATAATCAGAGAATACCGTAACTTACTCATGAGCAATACGATCGATGCGCTAATCAGCATAAAAATCGTGCAATTTGGTTTACTGTAACCCTGCCTGCGAATTGGTCTACCGTAACCCTTGCTTCAGTAACTTACTCATCAACAGCACGATCGATGCGAGAATGAGCGTGACGACGGCTCCAGTGGGGATGGCGAATGCGCAGCATGACGGCTTCCAACTGCCGAGATACGGCCACGTGCAGCACCTGCAGCAGGGGAAATTTAAAAATACGCAATAGTCAAGTTCCAATTGGACAACATGAATGATGGAGCTTAGTTCGTTCTGAATTTTCTTTAGATATTATAGTTTCTCTGAAACACGCAAAGTGAACACATGCATTATTCACAGTATCTGATCGAATTCCGGATGCAGCAAGTCCGATACGGAGCTAGTTTATCTTACAGAGTTCATTAATCGCTTGATTGACCTTTGCATATTTTTTTTCAAAATTTCTAGTCGTTTCGAAATCGTCCATGATGGGAGGAATGTTGTACTCACCACGTGTAGTTGTCCCAGTCAGTCGGCTGAGGGCAGAAGGCGAGATACCCTGGAAGAATCAAGTCAGTCATCGATCACGAACTCTACCGTATTCCTTCAACGATCTACCGTGAGGTCTATCAGCTATATCGATAAACCACTTACCGTATCCGGATGGGCACCAGAAGATGCGTCTGTTTCCCAGTCGTCCCTCGATGTAGTGCGAGATGGGGTCCTGCAGGCCTTGGGCGTCAGCAACGTACACTGGAATGGGGGTACGGTAAGGATACGGTAATTATTGATTAGCTCACAATGCGGTTTTTTTTATCAACTACAGCTGATTCTGAAAACTTGCTCAATGCATTTTTGTAAAATGACTGATTTTTTTGTGTGAAACTGGAAAGATTGCAAGTTATTGCTCTCGTTCACCGAGAATGGAATAAGAAAATCATCTGAAACTCACTTCCAAATGCGCATAGCGCGAGGAATCCGAGATGCCTCAATTCGAGTTGCATTTCTGGAATTAAGAATTGATAATAGATAAATGTAAAATCTTGTCAAAAAACGAATGGAACGATCGCGACACGGTTCAAAGGGGTTGGAAGAGACATGCGTGCAAACAACAAAAAATCTGAGAGAAAAAGCAAGGTTCAGGTTCAAGAGCAATGAGTCAATCGATATTAACTGTCATTTCGGACAATATTAGCTTCATATTTTTTTTGTAATGTGATAACCTCATTCAATTGATCACCTCCACCCTGTTTCCTTGACCTATCCCCCATCGGTAGCCGCCCTTTCTGTTATCACAACTCCTCTCTCTCATCTATTCCTGAAGCAACAACTAATGTCCACAGATTTGGAATCCCCTCTCTCAACTCATCAACCGCGCACTTTGACTGCTTGTGTGTGCTCATTTCGGAAGCACGACGAGAGATCACGCGAAACGAGGAGAGCACAGATGAGAGAGTACAGTAAATGGAGAGACACACCACCACCAGGCCGCCGAATGGTAAACGGCGTGCGTGTGAAGGAATGCGAGGAGAGGCCAAATAGAGAAGAATCAAGGAAGATGATGTACTCAATGGGTTTGGAACTTGAGGCCAACTTTAGTTTAGAAACATCGAAAAGTCTGAGTCTCCTCCAAACGCGATTCTGAACAATTTCAAAGCAGTGGAATTATCAATAGCAAGCTAGATAGAAGTTGAAAATTGCTTTGGCTTGTAAAAATGAGAGGAACGAATAGCAAAGAAGGGGAAGGAAACGGCTGACAGAGCAATCGATCGATATGATAAGGGAACGATGAGTCAGGAACCATGGGGAAAGCATGCGTGTACCGTCCCGAGAATAGATAGATCTTTTTTAGTCACCGAAAGCCGCAAAATCATGAAAAAATCTCGATACAAATACATTCCGCCTCTCGCGATCGATCTCTTTTTCGCCTCACTGACAAGATAAGGAAAGACATAACTATCGATTGCTATTGGCTAGCATGGTATTTGGAGCCGCAAACAATAGTATGGTACGATATTACATAGATTTTCTTGAATTGATTACCAATAATCAGAGCCAGAAGTAGCGTAAGAAAGCAGTTAGATAAAAAAATATAGCAGAGTGTGATTCAGAGCGACGCAAGTAGGCAAGAACGAGAGAATCGCGAGGCGAATCAATCCTAAAAATGGAAGAATGACTAGGCGCCGTCCGAGTCTCTGACTCACTCTATCAGACACCTATCAATGAGGGGGAGGACGATCGATGGAGAGGAGAAGAGTGATAACTGACTTGACTAAATGTGTAGTTATCAATAGCCTAGCCAACTTCTATTCTTGCGGAAGAAGTAGTAATTGTTCATGACTTTGAATCAGTAGCATATCAGAAAATGAATAGAGAAAAGTATGAAAAGGATGGTGATAACTGTATTGATCAGGTATCTGTCGGTCAACGTTAGCAATGCTTACGATGAGGGACTGGAGCAAGTTCCTAAATCAATACCCAAATACTGATATAATTGGACAAACGAACAACTACATTGATCGTAAAAGGAACGTGAATTATCGATTAGACTGAAGCAACGAAAACGTTTTCAGAGAAGGAAAAACGTTCGATGCGAACACCTCGCACAAACCGGTGATTGCAGAGCAAAAACTGAGCGGCTTTCGGAGAGAAACCGGGAACGATGCACGAGAAATGGTCAACGAAACACACCTAAGAATCCCACAAAGTTCAAATCGGAATCAAAATTCGAACCAGACAACTCCTCATTAATGATAATCTGCAGATCACTAATCCAGCTTCTAGGTACGGTCAACGAGATCGAAGAAACAACAAGAAGAATACAGAATCGATTGAGGATCCCCGTACCAATTGGTCAAGAAAATCGATAAATCTGCACCAACACGGGCTTCGATTAGTTGTACTATAGCACACCTGAGGGAAGGAGAGAAGGCAAGGGACGAGAGAAGGCGCGCTCTAGAGAGTTGCCTCCTTCGGTCTGACTCAGCCTTAGGCAAACAGACGAGAGAGCGGGCGGATTCGAGAGACGAGGTGAGAGACTACACGGAATTGAGAGAGTCTCAGGTAGAGACGAGCGAGAGATCATGGCAAACAGAGAGAGTGTATGCGCAAGCGGAGTGGAAAGGAGATAACACGACTGATTGCGCGCCTGATTTGGTACTGAGAGGGAAGATGGAGGGAAGGGACCAAAGTTCCGGTATCGATCTGGTATTCACTGATCTGGTTAGTATTGATTTTTCGAGGGATTTCCGAAGTATTCTTCAGCATTCAGGGCAATGGACATGAAACACGTCTAAGCCGTTGCTGAAACTCATTGATTTCTAATTACTCAAGCCACTGAATTGGTATTTATGATAAGTGTAGATTCTGAACAGATCATGGACAGAAGGGTGGTCACCAATCGGAAATGGGGAGAATGCATAGTCAGGAAAACACGAGAAAAAGCAGTGAGTCACTCGTGTTTGAGAAGGAGTAAGGGGGGAAGCACGAGCCGCGGTGGAAAATAGTCGTGCTTTGTCATTTCCGAATACTGGGCTTGCGATGGTTTTATCAGTTCGGATACGGTGCCAGTGAGAGTAGGGTACTGTATGTTGGTAGTCAATTTTAATTGCCCTCTTCAACAATTTCAAAACGCTGACGCAGACGCTGCGTTTTGGAATTGTTGAGGGGGCCAATAAAATTGAATGCTTCAATGGCAGAATTGGTCAAACAAACAGGGGCAAAGGCCGACGTTCCTGCTTCTGGGAAATGATGAAACAGATTGTGCCATGCTTTGCAGCTTTATGGATTGAGTTACTGCAGAATGTGTTGATCGAAAACAACGAATGTTCGCAACTGACATAAAAGCTGTTTCATTCTACACCGAAGAAGCATGTAATTGAACTATTTCAGGGTAAAAATGTCATGTTTGATGCCAAAGTTGGAAGCTGGATGGAAGATACGTGAAAATGTCGAAACTCTGTGCTTTCAATAGAACACGGGACCAAATGTAATTGCCTTTTATGGGTGGCTATTCATCACTGAGCCAGAATTTTTGTATATAAAGTGGCTCTGAAGACTGTAGAACATCACATCTTCGAGAACAACACCATGCGCATCCTCATCATCCTTGTCGCTCTTTGCGCTTCCGCTCTTGGAGCGGAAAAGGGGACCACAACTCCCCAACCAACAACCACAACTCCCCAACCAACAACCACAACTCCCCAACCAACAACCACAACTCCCCGACCAACAACCACAGGTACCACTTTTTGACTCGTTATCTTACCACGAGATACCGCTCTACGTATCGATTATCTAAACCCTTGCAGTGCCGATCAGAACAACGACTGTCTCGCCGGCTGTGAGTGAGGGAGTAGAAGGGCTTCGCATGTTTTGAATAGGCCTCGATTTGAACATAATTCTGCTCGAAAACTTCAGCTCACCAGCCCAATATACGCATGTTGCTACTTTGAGATCAATACTGCACCCCGAGTGTGCGTAACCCATTTCAGGGCGTTCCTCCTGCTGATACGTTCATCACCTTGTTTTCCTACTTCAAGAAAAGCGTCTCCACCCATGCTTACTGTAAGGATATTGTAGGATACTGTAGTACAAAAAATAGGCATTGTAGTGTAGGATAGGATTATGGATTATGATCCTTTCCCTATTGTAGGTTCAACCGACGCTTGCATTGCCAAAGTTCGCGGAGAAGGGTTCACTGCAGAAAAGAAGTACGCCGCAACAATCGTTGCTATCGACAAACGGGAGGCAGCCCTGGCAAGCTGCCCTGGAGGTATGCAAGCCCGATTTTTGTCATTTTCAATTTTCAAAGAGATGGTCTAATTAAACATGATGTACGCTTTCGTACTTGCTATACGAAAGCGTACATGATGTGCTATGATCAACTAGCGTGCAAGGGATTGGAAACTGTATTTCCAGTTGATCTCCTTCCTCTTGGTTTCGTCAAGAAGAGACAAGGGTACATGCACGACCTCAGTGGTGTGAGTTTTACAGCTAATCAAAATAATAGGTTGTCCTTCTTTCTGAGGTCTCGTGAACACTGCCCCATTTCTACAACAGACAACTTTTATCTTGGTTCACGCTAAGAAATGTTTCGTTTCATACACCGTAATACTTCAGAATTTTTTCATTGCAGCGCGGAGTCCAAGCTGGATGGGTGCCATATACTGAATCCTGCGGAGCGACTAAGCCGATGAGGGCCTACTCCCCGTCCGTAGGAGATGGTCAGACCGTAACCTTACTGTTGCCTACAGTAGCCGTCATTGCAGATATCTGGTACACCACGGGCAAATCTGTGTTGAATGTCCGTCACGGCAACAAGCCAACATTCTACGTCTGGTAGTGAACCATGCTGAGTAAATAAATTCATCTACTCGTAATTTTTCTGTCTCTCATAACAAGATACGCAGGAAATGAATCATTGAGCGAATGTAGTGCATTAAATGTGTCGTGAAAGACAGTTCATTTGTGCCATTTGTGCACCATTGGAAAACGATTCCCCCGTTATGGCATATCGGACAAAAATCGTCGTTTTTCACTATGCAAATTTCTAAACTTACCTTTTGCTTTCCCTTTGCATTAATTTTAAGGCATTGAACCTGAACAAAACAGTGATAATTGCAAATCTATAAACAACACGAAAAGTAAGGTAGAAACTACTAGAAAGGATGAAACATCTATTCGAGGTACCAAATCACTACTTTAGCTCCAGTACTTGTAGTGTATATCCATGCCGTATTTGCTGCGTTGCATGTAACCGCAAACGTAAGATCCATTGTATAACTCCAGAATTCGGTGCTGGGGTCTTGGTTGTACTGCAATATCTCAAATTGCATAGACAAGGAATTCATGAGAAATGCGTTTGGAGAAACGGTTGTTGATTTTTTTCTCATCTATTTCCCTACGAGAAATACGAAATCGAGATTTCCTTCACTTTCTAAGTACCTCCATTTGCACAGTTAAAAATGTTGGCTGTGGTCGGATAAGGTGGACCCAAAGCTTTTCAGTGGCCCCATCACATCTGGGTGGACCCAAGATATTTGAGTTAACCAATGACATTTCGATGGGCCTAAATGTAAGATTAGAAAGAGACATGGCCCAAGATCGTACTACATCAAATGACAATGGATGAAAAGAATTGGATTTAAAATAAAAGTTGTGCAACGGTCTAATTCTTTTGGTTGATGATTTCATGCCGCTTGTGCCTCTGGATAAACACCGGTTTTGGAGTGGCAGGGTTTGGGGTAGTGAAGTAGCATTTTATGGGTCGGGAAAAAAGTAGTGATTCTGCGCTTTGGATTCAAAGTAGATAGTAGTAGTGACAAATAAGAGTTTTCGCCTTGTCATGGGTCCTCGCCGAACAATTCTCTCGGCTCCACACAAATGACACGGGTCCACTGAAACGCCAAGGGTCCACCTTATCCGACCAGAGCCAAAAATTTTTTTTGCAATGCCTGGAAGTATCGTTGCGAAGTGTAGACAGCAAGATAAATCATAATCGCAAATGAATTGCATTGTATTTCTCTGTATCGGAAAGTCTTACTGTGAGTGAAACATAGGTTGTGGTAGTAGGTGCAAGCTGCCTGAAATTCCGCACAGTGCAGCCGTATGCATCAGCAGTGCGGGGTTCTTCGAAGAATCTCCCAGGTATGAAAACGACAGTCATCGTGTTGTCCGCGCACGAAGTGCAGGCTGGAAGAATGAGCAATAAAATTTCATAAAATATTTCATAAGGAATCACTACATATGTGAGTATTTCGGTTTGACAGTATCGCAGCAATGTCTTCAGACGTTGATTTTTCAGTGCGCTTCTTTCAGTTCGATAGTTGGCAAAAACATATAGCATGCACAGTTGAAAAAAATGAAAGTGCAATATTCTTGGTGAGTTTTACCGACCAAACTTCATCGAAATCGGCTAGCAAAGGAAAGGGGTTTCACAATAAGTACCAATCACGGGAGGAAACCACGACGCAAACACTAAACTCAAACTTCGCTACAGATTTACAGAGTTCTTTGCGAAATAGCAGAAATCTAAAACATACGGATCGGTGGCTTGGTAACGGGCGATGTCGCTAGACACGAGTCGGTTGAATGGATGAACAAAGTGAGGAACAGTTGGAGTAGATTGATCATTGGAACTGAAAGAAGTGATCAAATACGAAAGGCCGAAGAACAGGGGTATGTCGGCGATTGGAGGATATGTATCATAGAGAGGCGGAATACGGTTAGACATTATCATATCTTTAGAGATAAAGGAAAATTACGAACGTTCTTCGGTTCACGCTCGCTTGGGAGAGCTATTGGAGTGAAACGATATAAGTAAAAGCTTTGACGGCAATAACCTTGAGTGGGGGGGGGGTCTATCCCATTTGCAGGTTTTTCACTGTCGTTCGATGGGATGAGAGATCATTCCGACCTACATATGGAACTCATTGAAGCTCAATCAACGGGTTGATCACTCATCAACGCTCAGACTGCCTCGTCACTTTGATAGCTGAGAGATAACAATAATTGAACGATCAAAGATAATTGGAATACGTTTTGAAAGTTCAAGGCTGCTCGAGGCAAGCACATGGTATTTTTCACAACCTGTATGATAGAGGAGATGATCAGCTGAGCAATAGAAGGAAGTGAACAATCTTCGGCACGGAGTGAAGTGCAGTGAGCACAATTAGAATATTGAGCAAACGATCGCCACTTCAGGTTTTCTACCTACATAATTAGAACGCTGGAAAAATAATGGCCGGCGAGATAATGTGGGTAGATCAGGAACGTTGACCTGTATTTCGAACTCTAATAAGAGAGAACTGCTCCGGTTCCACCTAGATTCATTAATGAGCGGCCCATTGAAACGAAAGGTCAGAGAGAGAGAACTTGAGCGAAGAGCGAACTTTCGAACTTCCAGCTATTCTCACGAACGTTCCTTATCATCCTTCAAGAGTGCTCTTCCCTCTTTCCGCACTCCAAAATGGCAATACAATTCTTGACTAACTGGTTGTCACGAAAGTTATTAGCAAGGCCAACCCTCGCTTCGCATTGACCATCTCTCCTCCGATTGATGTGCTCTAGAGCCCCGTACATACCCCGTTTCTGGCTCAATTAAATGATTTAAACGTATCAATCTCCTTCAAATTGATAATTTGTTCAATAATTCCACAACATGAATATGATGCAATCAGATGTAGCAATGCAAGGTCATTTATCACTTATGAATAACTGGTAACACATCTCCCGTAGTAGTCAAAGGTCTTGCAGTTCATGTAATCAGCCGCGACGCAGTTTCCGTCCGGATCTCGCACGCAGCTTGCTGAATTTGTATTATTATTTTTTAATATTAATTTATTGTGTTCCTAAAAAATCGGACTCTGTAGAGTTCAGCGAAATGAATGTATTTCAGTCAACAGTCTTCGGGAAACTCTTGGGAAGTCGGGAAAAATCAGTACAAAACGATGAAACTAACCGACGCCGTCGCAGCCTCCCGTCGTGAAATTGTACAGCGTATTCTTTGGATCTGCACAATGTATGGGGCTGAAATGTAAAGTGAATGAGATGCTCCTTTGCGCAGACTATTTGCGAGAGTTTTGTGATCATTGACCAGGAATCCGGTTACAAAACAGGGTCGGCGAACCGAATCACGAACTGATCTCACTTCACATTCACGCGACTGGTCGTTGTGCAGACTGCGTTCTTCGGCACGACGAATCCATCGGGACAGTCTGGAAGGAAAGTTGGCATTTGTTGAGTTCCTCCGAAGAATGGATGTATTTCACTCATTGTATCATAGATCGCCTAGCGCAGGGTTGGTGGTATGGATGGATGGTGGGTTGACACTCTTCCGGGGAACTCCATAAGTACCGAAGGCTTATGATAGGATGTTTCATCGATCAGATATTGAAAATCAAAAAAAAATAATGAAACAACTCACATTGACAGCCATCCGCACTTCCACAGTCTGCAAGCAAGAATTTTAGATCGGTTACGAAACAAAATTGTTATAAAAAACTCACAAACAGGCGGATCAGCTCGGACGTACTGAAAGGAAACGGATTAGTAACGTAATTATGTTGAATGCATTGACAATTTCGAAAATTTGAAGACAATTTCTACTGTGACCAACCCCATCTCGCTCCTGAATGTACTTGATGAGCATCCAGATATTCTTGTAATTCCATCCATACGGACTGCCATCTTCCGTCTCCGGCAAGCACACTCCAATGATTCCCTCGAGACGGGTGAAATGAGTCTGAAAAATCCTTCTTCCCGATAAGGAACGAATAATCCCTCTTCTGAGAGGACAGGGGTTTTCGCTGCGCCTGTCGAATCAATTCTCAACCACATCATCCATAGAAATATTGTTCCACAGATGAGCCTGTTTCACGACAATGTGTGAACTCTCGACCGGTGACAGTGTGTGCGAAATGAAGAAAAATCGCTCCCGTATTTCGCAATCTCTAACTCACTCCAGGTCCGCACGGTTCGCACCGATGAATCTGCATGCTCCATTGGTGTTCGTTCGGGCAGGCTAAAATGTTCTGAATGATGAGAAGGTTTTCGACCGAGAATGGATACAGTCAAAAGGCCGGACTAAAACAAACGATTCACGAACAAACTTCATGTTATAAGATAACCATATGTCGAAAAAAAGCGTACGCTGCCAGGAGACCATCTCTCGATTGAGGTCTTCTTGAGCTGTAAAATCGATGGGTTTCACATTTTATAGTTAATTTAAATATATTTAAACTACTTACTGGCATCGACAGTCCCGAACAGGGCGAGCGAGGAGAGGAGGAGAAGAAACATAGTGAAGGGTGCTTGATTTCCTCCTTTTTCGAGCTTCCCTTTTATGCCTTTCCTGCAGCTATTCCTTCCCACGCTCAAGAGAACGATTGATTGTGCAAAAGCAGAGTGATTTCTTCAGAGAACAGATCATGTACTTTCACTGTTGAATTTTCGGCAGAGCCAAAATCGAGGGTAGGCAAGTCTTTAATCCTTAACTTGCTCCAATATAAAGCTCTGATTGTTGCGTCGAACTAATGCAGTGGTTCAATTGTCGAATGGCTAAGAAATAGCGATTTATGAGATCATCCCATTTTCTTGTTTTCAAAAAAAATTCTGTTTCTATCAGCCGATTGTATGCAATCATCATCATATTTTATGCCTAAGTCGAGCTATCCATAGGTAAATATCAGATGATTTTTGCTGATTATATTGAATACACCAAAATATTGATAAAACCAAATTTATAAAGTCAATTCAATACCAAACTATGATTACGGTATTCGTCATTACGGTATATCGAATAATGAACTTGGTTTCCCGCATTTTCCGTGCTTCTCGTTTCCAGAATTTCTGCTGGTTTATTTGTTGTTTGTTGTGGTGTTGCTCGTCCTCTGTTAGGAGGGTGTCAAAATGCAATCCATTTCGCTGTTCGTGTGTGTTATCAGCGCTACCTAACAGGTCTTTCGTACGCGCTAGCCCGCAATGAAGCCACTATTGCTTTTTTTTGCTTTCTCGTGTTCTCAGCTGTGCTCGATCGTTGTATTTTTGTTATTTCGTTCTAATTGTGGTTCATTTCAGCTTCGATTCGCCGTTGCAACGTCGATAATCATCGGCTCGCGAGCGATTCACATGGTTCACACGTTACTCACGTGAGTTCTCTTCCATTGATTATATTTTCCTCATTTGCAGTTATTGTTAACAGTCAATTTGATTGCCTATATAAGGGCGCGCATTGCCTCACACAGTGGGGGGTCGTGGTCAACTAGAACCAAAATATACGCTAATTAAAGGCATACCTAATCTGTTTGTTTTTGTTTATTTGCTTTATCTTCCCCCAATGAAAGCGTTCTTGTTAAAACTTACGCATCGATACTAACGCTAAATAGTATGATTTACAGGACTCTTCACGAGTCAACGGACAAGAGGAAGAAGACGATGAGGAATACTAAGATCGGTGATCGTTGATCTTAGGACTATCGATTAGTTTACATATTCTCCCGCTTTGTTGTCATCGTTTTGTGTAATTTACACTCTATCTTTGTGTGATCTTGACGTTTACTAGCTTCTAACTGTTATCTCGCTAGAATAATAGGGCTAACTTTCTCTCACACATTGTCTTACCACAAAAATTTTAGTTTTGGTTGATCACGACAACACAACACGTGTTGTCGTGATCAACCAGAGCTAAATTTTTTTTAGCCAGAACTAAAGAAAACTCCCTGAACTAACTTGACCGCCGTTGTTATGCTCATTAAAATTGGATACTCTTTTACTTTGATTTGTTTCGTACAATGTTCATCAGATGTCATTGGAAGCACTCGGTTGTTTTGATGAAGCGTCAGCAAACTCCGTTGGAGTTGTCCGTGGTTAATGGTTATTCTGGCCATGGCCTGTACCTTGTTGTTCAATGTTTCTCTACCGGCGGCATGCCATGCCATAATGTCTGATAGCTCAAGACTTTAAATCGCCGCTGTTCAGAATGACCGCGCGACGTCATCGTAATCTTTCAAAAGCGAAGCCTCGACAGGAGAAGGTTGCGGGAGTGCAGCAGTTGCAGCCGGGTGAGTGTTGCGGCTATCTATCCGGGAATGCGATATTTAGTTGTCGATCGTTTCCAAGACCGACATGAGTTTTTTTTTTGATAACAATGCCGATAATAATGTGCAAATCTTGTTATTCCAGATGGTTCCTCGCCGATGGATGAACTGATTGATCTAGGAGATATTGAGGGAGACCTGCGTAAGTAATATTGGAATATGTAGAGCATGTCGTCAATACTTCAAGACTAACAGCGGCTGGATATGAAAAATATTATAGTTTTAAACTGCATTCACAACTATGTTCAGTTGAAATGGAAGAAGGAATGGCAGAGCAGAAGGAGGAAGGAGATGCCGTCATCGACGATATTCCAGCGAATTCGACGGGTGCCGATCAAGGTATTCAATGTTGCCATGAAAAATCTACTATACCGGTTGTTGGGATGAAAGTTTTAGCACGGAACATTGCAGGGGATGTCGTCGAATCGATTGAGCCTCTTTTGCTGGGTTCATCCAACAATAATGAGCAGAAGAAGCAGGAACAACAGGGTCAGTTAATTATTTCACACGAGATCAATATCGACCCCCATGTTAGATGCTAGAGTATAGGCGAATCGAAGAAGTCTAAACATTGCTCGAATACAACCTGGATCTCATGAACTCGAGTAAAAATGGGGATCTGACGTTGAACAGTTGCTGTTGGTTCAGATTTAATCGTTGCTCTAATTTCTTTTTGTTCTTTTTCAAAATTTTCATAATGACTATTTCAGCCCGACTCGATTCGCCCGACTACGATGAAGTCTATGGAGGTTTGATAAAGAACCAGTGTCTACGTTTTGTATCCATTGAAGCACGTTATAGAAATTGTCAACACATTCCAATTATTCATTCGATCATTTAGATGAGTACCTGGACAAGGGAGAAGAAGTGATAGCTGCAGATGGATCACAGCAGATGAAGCAACAGCCGTCGAGTCAGTCTTTAATCTAATTAAAATTAAAATTTGTTTTTTATTGCAAAGCCAGACTTGTGAGTGCAATTTTATCATTGCAGGCCGTGTTTGATCCTGGAATTTTCAATTTGTTTCATTCTACTTTATCACACTCTTGCTTGAATTTCTAAGTTCTTAATTCAGACGGCCAGAGTGCGCGAGTGGAAGCTGGATCGCAGCAGGTGCAGCAGGTGCAGCAACAACAGCCGGGTTAGTATTCTCATCGGTATCCATTACAATTACCTACTAGAACTTTCTCGCAGAACAGTTTCATCATCCGAGAGTTTGGAGAGATCCTATGTCGATTCCCACTCTACGTTTGAAATTATTTCAGCTTGTCACTATCCGATGCGCCCTGAGTGCAGAAATGGGCCGCCGCCCGAGAATATCGACGATGGAGATTCCAGAGTGGTCCATGATTCAGGTAGGATTTGTTGCAGATTCTGAATTCGGGTTCGTTTTTCGTTTTTCGATTGAAACATTGATGTTATTTCTTTCCGGATTCGTTCCTGTTTCATAATAATATTAAATTCAGAGCAGTTCGACGAATCTCCCGAGAAGGAGGACAGATCTGATTGTGAGAGAATGGACGAGGGAGAGGAGGGAGCTCGTGAGGGATATTGATTTGTCCTATTTATTTATTGATTTATCCTCTCCGTTCCTATTCCTACCGTAGGAATAGCCCGGGTCTTTATGGTATTCGAATTAGTTGTTTCTAAGTTCGATGTCGGTATCAAATGAAAACTTTCGCGGTGTATGATTATGATTTAAAGGGAAATATATGAATATGGCTGCTTCAGCGCTCGAGGAAGTGACAGAAGATGCTCTGGACGCTGCAGCCTCCGCTTCACTCGATGATGTGAGGACAGGGCTTGAATTGCTGAAAATTAGTGTTAATTAATTAATTTTACAGTCATTTCAGTAATTATCATTTTTAGCGCCCCCGTGAGAAGCGAAAGCAGCCGAGTAAGCCGACAACCTACGATCGGAAGGTATGCAATTCATTCATAGTTGGTTTCTGCAGGAAATTGTTCAAAAAAAATCGATATGCATGTCGACGTTGTCGAATCGAATGAAATTAGATCGGAATACGAAAGCACATCCCACGATATCATATTTAAAAGATATATTATTAGATTTAGAACTATGCAAATTAAGAAGATGGCAATACGTCGGGACATCTACCAGTGCGAGGAGTGTGCGTATCGAGGAGGGGATTCGACTGCACTACAGGCTCACATCAGGTCAGAATATTCAGGAGAATGCGGCTCATAGAATGCAGAAATAGTTAGAAATTGGAACTTCTGTACTTTTTAGCCCAGGGTCTCCCTCTCTATGGCAGCTCTGCTTGAGAAGTGATGCAAGGAATGAGAAGGGTAGGGATAGAATACTCTATTGAGAATGGCTGGGCCAAAAAGTACAGAAGTGCCAGAAATGTAGCGTACTGCAAATGATCGTTTTGGCCATGAGTTTTATTATCGTGTTTCCGCTTCTTTAAATGGAAAGATGTGTGTTGCCAGATCGATGCACTCGGAATTGGATCCGTTCGAGTGCCTTGAGTGCGGCCGCTTGTTCAAGCTCGAGTCCAACTTCACACAGCACATGAAAGTGCATCTGGAGAAGGAAGGTTGGTTGGAGAGCGTGATAGTTGATTGTCGATGTTAACAAAAGTTGGGAAAGGGAAAGAACATCACTTAATGCCTAGCATACTAATTATAAGCTTCAACCTTTCTAGATAGGATGAGATTCATTTGCTACTTCGGCAAATGCGACATGGAGTTTCTGCATAGTAAGACCCTTTCTAAGCACTGTGAAAAGGAGCACGGACTTAACAAAGAGGAGAAGTATAAGTTAAGCTATTCATAAATATACAAAAAATGTTTCTCAGGAAGTCTACAGTTTTTTATGTAAAGAATAAAGCATATAATTCCTCGATTTTACGTATTTTTCTTTTTCATGTAAAAATTTCTAGAGTGTTTTTTTTGGTTATTTGGAATTTTGCGGAAAGATTGTGATCGTACCTAACTTCTTTTTTTTGGAACAATTATGTTTCAGTGTCCTGGCTGCAAGCTTTCATGCTATTTCAAAGAGAACTTACGCAATCATTGGAATCATCTCAGAGAACTGGAAATTGATGGGAAGAAGGTATGAAAATCTCGAGACGGATGGGTTGTTCGATCGTTGATCTCTTCAGAAGAGAAGACACGTTGGTGACTTCCCCAGGAAGAAATTGGCATCGAATGGAAGCAATGAGGTATCCATTTCGTGTTCGTCTAATTTTTATTTTACTTGTTGTAACTTCTCTAATTCCGTTTCAGAACTCCGGATCGTCTGTGACTGCAACCTCCCCTCGTCCCGCCAAGGTGATTACTGTGAAATTTGCATAATTAAGTGGTATTAATTGGTTTAATCGATGGTCTTTGTGCCTTGTGACTTCGACTGATATTTCTAATGGCATCCAATTGAAGTTATCTCAGAAGCGTCGTCGCAATAAGTCCAGATCGCCCCGGGAGGCTACCGTACCCGTCGAGGCGGGATATTATCAGCAGGTATACGGTAGATGTGACGAAGTACGGTTAAGAGCACAGATTGATGCTATTTTTAGGTGCAAAATTATAGAAATGTGTGCTGTTTAGGGGATTGATTGCAAGATTGATGATCTCTGATCTCTGTTCTCTACAGATGCGTCCTCTCCATCCACATGACGGAGAGGCAGAGGAGGAAGTGTATCAGGTATCATCATTTCGAGCGACTGTTGTGAATTACATTCTCAATTTCTTCAGTGTGAATGGTCGGACGAGGCATTCTCATCCAATGGTGAATTGCTGGATCAGGCCAATATAGTGCACTATGGAGAGCAGGTATGGTTGTTGGCACTTCTATACTTCCCCTGACGAGTGGTTTCAGTAACATGAATTTGTTACATTGATCTTTTGTCTCTGCAGATGGTATGCCTTTCCTACGTCGGTGTGCAACCTACTATAGCCCGCGTGGCGAGAGATATTCAGCAGGTATACGGTAGATGAGGGGTGGTGCGATGGATGAGAAACGGTTACGGTAGGAGGGCTAGTTGTTGTTGTACGATCGGCTTATGTTTTATTGTAAAATACTTTAGCACCTTAAACCGGCAGTTCGCCACTGAGTGCTGGGTGAATGATCTTTGATCTCTACAGATGCCTGATCCTCCGAATGATTACGATGTCAATACTCATTTCGTCGATAATGTGTTGGGATTCGATTCCGATTAAGAAGTGATTATCGATCTTCGGACAATTGACTACATTCCCACTTTGTTATCGTTCTCTTATCACTGCTATCTTTCCTATCCTAAACGTCCTAGCCTCTTGGTGTGATCTTGACAGTTACTTTCATTGTTGAGGATTTCTAGTTTCTGGATCTTTTACTGGAAGATACGCTAAACTTTCCTCACACATTGTGTTGTCATGATCAACCAGAGCTAGAATATCGATTTATCATCTATTTTAGTTGTTGTCATATCTCCTGTGTTGTACATAATACATTTCTAACAGTACATTTCTCCATTTTGTTATCTTGCTATTCTGCTAACTTGTACATTCTAGCTTTTTCATTTAATCTTGACAGTTCCTTTCAAGGTGATTGGTTACTGCTTGATTTTTCCTTAGAGCATAATCATTCAACTTGAAAATGAGCTTAACTTTCCTCGCACATTGTCGTTGTTTCTTCTACATTTTTTCCTGATTTGTTTCATTTGTTTTATCGCAAACACCATGCTCTCATCACTTTGATCTGAACAGTTTGTGCATTGTTGAGGATTATGTCCATAGGCAATGATGATTGTTAATTGATACTTCTTTAGGGATGATTTATGCTGTGTTGATCACTAGATTAGCTAGAATCTCGATGCCTAGAATAGATAAGACAACAAGAACTAGAAGATGTTGCAAGACTAGAATCGCATCCATTCTACCCGATCCCCCCCTCTCCCAACCAACACTAGAAGAACAGTGATTTATGTCGTTCGTATCACACTTGAATCGCATATTCTTTGATCTTCTCATTTTTCGCGTGAACGAACCTTGACCAGAAGCTGCTGTAACACGTTCTTTTCGGTTTTTCCAAATATTCACATTTCCCAGATTCTCCCCCCCCCCTCCCGATTCCCTTCTCTCTTATGATCTATCAGCACAAGGACAGTATGTCGATCCAGCCTGACTTGAATGGTATATTCTTTGCTCCTTCCGTTGTTCAAGTGAATGTTCATAGACCAGAAGCCGTTTAAATCGCTGAATTGTTTTGAGCGTTCCATTTGTTTCTTTTTATTGTTTATAAAATTTCGGGAGGGAGATACCTCGAGTCGTTTCTGCAAAATGGTAGATTCTACCATGCTACATACCTAGATGATCACTGCTTTGCGTTTTACTAGTAGCGTAGCACGTGCAAGTTTGTCTAATAGTCATTTTTTTTCGTCATTTTTTTAGTCATTTCTCGCGACTCAATGGAGGATCTTGTTGATGGAATGCAGAGGATGGGAAAGGTAAATTGTCAAGTCATTTAGTTAGAATAATGTCGATCAATGTCCAATAAGAGAACTGTAGTCACAGTTTCTGGGGGTTTTCTTCTCCAGATGAATAAAAAAAAGCTCATCATCCGATTTCAAGCAACCATGTGTTAGTCAATCTCATTCCGAGAGTTAAACTCACCCATGATGGAGAAGTATAAACGTTTGTGTACACTAGGCACCTGCACGACCATTAATTATGGAGTTACTCAGGCAACTCGGTTTGAATCTAATGTGAGCAATTTCAGCATCTAATTTGAGTAATATTAACAGTAACCATGGCTAAATTAGGTTCCAAAATCTACTAATTAGATTCCAAGATCTCCTAATTAGATTCGAAAACCGTTTATGAATCTAATTAGATTCCAAAATAATCTAATTAGATTCTGAAATAATCTTAATTTGATTCCGAATTTTCCTAATTTGATTCAAATAATTTCTAATTAGATTCGAAAGATTCTCATTTTTTTGAAATTTACATTGTAATCCCGCATGGAGACCAACAACGTCCGGTTCTACCAAAAGGAAGAACCAATGACGATTCAAAAATGTCTGCACAGACATGACTGAACAGCAGCCTAGCACGCTGTTGCGAGAAGGATCATAAAACTAAGTGATGCTTGAGAAGCATAAATCGTCTTTGTCTAGGTTACGTGTGTTCTAGACGCGCCGGGTTGTAGTTTTGCATTTTGGAACCTAATAAGATCACTATTATATTCGAAAAACTTCTAATTAGATTCACATTTCAAGATGACCGTTTTGAATCTAAATGTAATCTATTTAGATTACACTTCTAATTAGATTCGAAAAACTTCTAATTAGGTTCTGATTTCTCGACTTTTCTAATTAGATTCCAACAGAGTTGCCTGAGTACCCAATATTTCCAATGAAATGCAATTTAGACGTCGTTCTCGGATCTCCCGGACGATGTTTACATCCGTTTCATGAAGCTTCTCGATCCCGCTTCTCGTCTCAAACTGCGATTGAATAGAAGACTCAATAAAATCGAACTGTCTGTAAGGAACGATGTGGAGGAAATAGAAGTCAAAGTGGGTTGATCGTTTTTTCTCTCTTTCTTTTCTTCCACTATCATCAAAAATCCAATAATTATTCTTTCAGATGTTGCCAGCCCACTACGAAGTGAACGTGTCGTCCATTGATCGTCCTATTCTCATTCGCACTCCCCATTTCGATCGATTGGTGCACGGATTCAATCGATTGGCTCTCAATACTCGCGTCGAGAAAATCAAGGTTTACATGAGTCACAGTCATTCGGCCACCCTGGTTGAGGTGAGTTTCTGCCTTTTCAGAGTTGATAGAGGATCGAAATCTAGAACACACTGACAGTAGATTTACGGTACTATTCCTTCTCTGTGTCTGTTGCAATTCTTTCTTGATTGTTAACCCTACATTTTTCACTTAGAAATAATCATGCCTTCCAGCAAAACTACCGTGTCACTGAAGCACTCTTCAAATTCGATGCTGGTTCACTATTCATTAACCCTAGCGAGGTAAGTTCCTCCCGGTTTCTACGCTACGCCTAATCTCGCAACTCATTTCAAAAGTAGTCATAGGTAGAAAGAAGTTCGGGACAAATACTTCAGTCTAAATACATCGCTGGATGATCCACATAGAAATTAACTACATACAACAGCAA
The DNA here is from genome assembly GCA_900490845.1 of Pristionchus japonicus. NCBI lineage: Eukaryota > Metazoa > Nematoda > Chromadorea > Rhabditida > Neodiplogasteridae > Pristionchus > Pristionchus japonicus. The sequence continues at coordinate 108,588 of LS499337.1, forward strand.
TTCTCATTTTGACCTGCTGATATCATTTGTTACTGTAATGTTGAATGACCAATCAGATCGATGACTATGACGGGGTTCTTTGATCACGTAAATTGACGCCCCAAATTAGGAATGAGTGACTACGATTTGATGATTTAGATTTTCCTTGTAGACTGGACGTCGAAGACACGCGACTCTTCCTCACCTCAATCTCTCCGCTCTACTCGTTGCCGCCCAGAATATGGACGAGCTTTTCATCTGTCTCAAGTGCACTTCTCTCACAGCAAGAGATCTGGGCACTTTTCGGCAGGTATCGACCATTTTCCTTTGTGAATCGTTAGTAGTTATTCTCGTCTTCTCGTCTTTCCGATTTCTTATTTGAGTTACTTTTAAAATAATTGGATGCCGAATTGCAGACGATTCTCGACGGCAACTGCAAGATGACGTCATTCAGTGTCCTGGTTGAGGAAGGAATGCAGAATTCCCTGCTGAAATCGTGCTGCGGCGTCACCGTGGAGGGCGGAATGCCGTCCGTCATCTACCGAGGGGATCCGTCCATTCTGGTTTGAGTTTCCCATGTTTAGCGGGCTCTGAAAATTCCAATTTGTGGAAGTCTTACCGTCAACTTTTTAAAATGCGTTGATAATTAATTAAATGACGACTGGGATAGGATAAATGATTGTTTTTGCATCAAACATAATCTATTTGCAGCTGATCGGAGATCGTCCTGTGTTCTACAATTGGATGCTGAGGAAAGAAGGCGATTTGAACACGCATATCAGGTGAAAAAAACAGTTTGAACAAACAGTTCGAACAAACAAGCGGAAAGGGACAGCTCGAAACCTGACTATTTAAAATGTCTTGGCTACCCTGCAATCGCTTGACCTAATAGAGAACTAATAGAACTAATAGAATAGATGGAAAATAGCTTGATAGTGGTTCTGAAACCTTGGCCCCTAATGTATATTGCCCCATCTCAGGGTGGACCAGTCGCTTGTCGAGGTGGGCATCGTATTGGAAGGCGAGGGTCCCACGATCTCGCTCCATCCCTTCGTTGCTCACTTAGTGTCGAATGGTCTTGGAAGAAAGATCGAAATTAACCATGAATATTACTAAACTAATTGTAAATATTATTATGACGACTAATCAGTGTAGAAGCTCAACTTCAATTGTTATTTGTGAAGACTATTTTTTGTTGTTGACTGGATAAAGCTAAAGAGAACAAACGACATCGCATTTCACAGAATTATACCAAAACAGGAGCATGTTTCACATTCAACCATTTCTCTTGCGTCAATTGCACCGAGCAGGCTTCTGATCACGACAATACTTTATATTAGTCGGCGATCAATATGCATTCATTGGTGGGGGTTAGTATCTTCCGGCCCGGCCTCAGACATCACTCTCGAAGATGGACGATCGCCAGAACTGGAAAGGGAGACGGTTCCAATCGATAAGGGATACGGTATCGATCGATATAAACTACCGTATACCTGGAACGAGTTGAATCGATTCTCCTCGCAGCTCGACGAGTCGGACGCCACGGACTTGGCGCTCGCGCGCATCGGCGATCCACGCTTCTTCGAGAACTGAAACAGGGGTACGGTAAAGATCGATTGAGATCTGACAGAAGGGTGGTACTGTAGGTGGGCTACGGTAATCAATCCCGCCAGTCTACCGTACCTTGACGTGCTTCTCGGGACGGGCGGCCGTGCTGACCGTGGTCTCGACGCGACGACGAAGACGAGGAGGAGCGATAGGCGTCTGTATTGATTGGGTACGGTAATCGATTAAGCTCTTTTCTTTTCAATATTCTCGCCCAGCGTTACAAGACACGCCAATAGTGCATTTCATATTTTCGCTCACAGTCTATAGTACTTCATCAAACGGCGAAAGATTGTGCGGCAGAATAAGACTTCAATCCGTACCGTCGTCTCGATGGGCATCGTTCCCTCAGACGCCGTCTCCGTCGAGGAGCACTCGGCGACGGGCGAGCGAGCAGTCGCGACGATTGGACGACGTCTGCATCGAGGACTGATTATCTACCGTATATCTGACATACAGTACTCAATCGATATCAGATACCGTATACCTGTCGGTGATGATCTTGTGCTCGAGCTGGCGGCGCAGATTGCCCACCGAGACGTTCGACTCGCGGATCGAGTGGCTGCAATTAGGAGTAATTAGGCTAATTAGATTGATTGCAAATTAGCCTAATTACACTAATTAGCAACTCACTAATGGAAGAGGCCGGAGGTGGACGTCTCCGCCACGGAAGGCGCCTCCTCGTCGAGCAGACGCGCCGCGAGGTACTGTAAGAGTGGGTTATTGATTGCGGGAAGCTACAGTAGTCCGACGAGATACTGTAACCGAGTGCCGATTACGGTAGTCTACCGTACCTCCTGATCATCGTCATCGCACGACGCGTCGACTGCAGTCAGCACCGAGGTGTCCGACAGGAATCTGGAATCGATAACTTATACCGTAACTCACGACAACCCAATCGATACCGTAACCCATCTACCGTACCTAGCGGGGGTCTTGACTCTGGCCCAGTCGCCGTCTCTCTTCGACGCTTCTCTGTCCGAGCTGATCGGGAAGGACTTGAGGGCGGCCAGCGAGGGAGAGATCTGAAAAAGGGTACTGTATGGTCTACCGTATCGACAGTATTCATCTGGATTACTGTAGTATCGATTCTACAGTACCCTTCCCTTTCACCGTACCTCAACATGGAGGGTGGACGAGGCGGGACTGGCGGGCGAGCAGGCCTTGCTGTCTGTCGGCGGCTGCAGGGCGAGCGGTCCTGACACGGGGATACGGTATTCAAAGGATACTGTACCAAGCTTCCAGGATACTGTCGTTCTCCAATATCGATTACTCATGCGCGACGACATTCACGTTCGATCAAAATGAAAACTGAATCCACATTACAGTAAACGCTATCACAGTTGCCGTAACAAATTACGGTGTCTATCGATTACTGCACGACGACGCTCTTGATCGATTATTGATCATTACCAACTAAACACGCTACCGTACTCCCCTACTACAGTACCCCCGTCACTCACTCGCGACGACACTCCTGATGGCCGTGGCTGCGTTGAGCAGTGCGTCCCTCCACAGCTCGATCTTGCCGTTCGTAAGGATGATGTTGACCGTGCCGAACGGGTAGCGGATCTTGAGCCGACAGCGGCGCTAGAGAGAGATCAAAGATCAGTCGAGAAACCAAAGATCAAAGATCAATAAAATCAAAATCCTCACGTATTGCTTCTTGGCGACGGCGACGACGTCGCTGACGGTGGTCACCTCGCGGGCGCGATGCATGTCCAGCACGTAGCCTGCAGATGGGTACGGTAGATTACGGTACTCCAGAGGTGCGGTAACAATGAGATACGGTAATTCTACAGTACCCATTACCGTACCCTTCTCGTCGCGCATGTAGATCATGAGGAAGCCGCGCTTGGTCAGCACGCAGTACCGCAGGCCCGGCTGGCAGACGCGGTCGAAGAACCAGCCCTGAATCAGGGAGAGTTTCGGTACGTTCGAGTACTGTAGCTTTGCGCTACGGTACCATCCACATTCTATCATCGTTCAGCACCAAATTTTCGCACAAATGAATAGCTTCACGAATACGAAATGATGTCACCATCCCGCACACTGGGATCCTCGTTACAGTATCCCTCACCTATCTCACGGTCGCGGTTCACGGCTGAGATACGGTACGAGTATACGGTTTCTCATAATACTCAGGGATCCTCGCTACCGTACCTTGGCTCTGATGTAGAGGAGGACGGGTCCCTCGACGCATCGATCGGTCTCGGAGACCTTCCACTGGCGGTAGTTGGGCATCTTCTCGGCCTGATAAGGGTACGGTAATCACGAGGTACGGTAATCAGGATACGGTAAGACTACAGTATCGAGGTTCTTACCTTATCGAGGTTCTTGGAGATGAAGAAGTTGGCGGTACGATACATGGCTGGTGAGGGGGCGGGGTCGAGGGGGTTGGGGATCCGAGTCAGTAGAGAGGAGAAAAGGGGGTGAAGACCAGTAGGGGTGAGTGAAAAGCGAGGGAATGAGGGAGGAGAGGAGGAGGGAGGGCGAGACGCGACCTCATTTGGTTACGCTGCAAATGGAAATGTGATTGAACATGTAAAGTGAGTAGTTGTTTACGCGACGAAAAGTGTTTTGAAAGAACAGCGGGTTAATCAACTGCAGCTATCAGTTGCTAAAACTCACCAGCAAAACTTGCGACCGTTACATTCCTAAGCAACTAGAGGTGTTCGTGTTTCCTTTGTAAACGACAAACGCGCTAAATAACAAAAGCGAGTTTCAAAAACATCAGCAACTATGGAACTCGTATCATAATCGGTTAAACAAAGCTTTGAAATGACAAATATGAACGTGATATCAACTATGAAAAGAAGAAAACGTGCCACGGCCTCAACGAGAGCAAGTCGATAATTTCAAACTACCGGAAATTCAAATGTCTATCAAATTATCACGAACTGATTTTACATATTTATTTTTCTGATAGTCAAATATTCACTGTTCGAGCTTGTTCGCATTTATTTCGCATTTTCCCTGATAAAAATGGAAATGCTTCACATGAAACGTTGCGTAATATTCACAATAGGAACATGCACTATCACAATCAGTACATACGTGGAATATGCCGTTACGGTAGATCAAAGACGAAGACATTATTTACCTAGTGATTCAATTACTAATATCGATCGTCCACTCATCCATCATCTCCCCTCTCTCTCCCTCATTCACATCGCATGCCATCTCTAGATGCGGTCGCTTCCTCTTCTCGTCTCTTTTCTCACCGGAATATCGGCTCTCATCGATCGAGGTACACCCTTTATCATCAATCTCTTTTCACCACAACTTCTCCAATCACACAATGTCTACCGTACCGGATACTTTCGACTGTTAGAAACTAATCGATACACGGTAGAAGAAATGAGACTCTTTAGGCTCGCTCGAATCTATTTCGCGCCTATTCGACAAATTCATCAACTCATCTAGAGGTCTACTAGCGGATAGTGGTAAGGAATCTATACTTGTGACTACCGTATCGAGTTGGATACTGTATCACAGAAAAATCGATGATTACCGTATCCTCTCAGATGCGCAAACCTGTCTGATGGCTCTCAATGCCGAGTTCAAGAGCATAGATGCAGTTACGAAAACTCTGCTCAAGTGTGGCATGGATGCAAGCTCGCCGTCCTGCGACAACATCGAAGGTCCGAAAGAGCAAAGATCAAAGACCATAGATCGCTGCAGCGATTCTGAGCGACCGTGGCCTCCGTCTCATCGACGCATGGCCCAAGCTGCAGCCGGGCTTCCTCACTAAGGTTACTGTATCCGGGAAACAAAGGTTGCTGTAACATTCCGTTCAGGGTCCCTTCTTCCTGCTGGGCGACTATGACGAGTGCGCGGCGCTCGGTTCGGATACGGTAGGGTACTGTGGTCGAGTCGATCTATCGATACCGTAATCCAGACGGCGCCCGTCACACCGCCGTACGATTACTGTCGCGCGCACCTATCGGTCGACGTTGGTAACCAGAGCGTGCCCGCAATTGCAGGTACGGCGTCGGTTTTTGACAGGACGACCTTTAGTAGATCTCGCACTACAACTCACTCCAGGCATCTGCTTGCCACGCGACTGCGGCGACTACCTGCGGCGCAACCCACGCTTCTCCGGTCTGCCGGTGAGACTGAGATCCGGGAAATGCGTCAAGAGCCGGTATTTAGGAGTGGCTGAACGATAGTGGATGGGCGACGCGTGCGCACTTTGCTGCCGGACCGGCTGGCGCGGGATGGCGCTGTGCGCCCGCGGGCGCCGAGGCGGACGCGCGGACGGGCGGCGCGGCCGCAGGCGTCATCGCTGTGTGCGCAGCGCTGGCTACGGTAGTGCTGTGCGGGAGCGCGCTCGATCGATGGAGGAGAAGGGAGGTATACGGTAGCTTGATTATCGATTGATTGGTTCCGTTTGAGAAGCACGGCAGCAAAGACTACGATAAGCTGAGTGGAGAAGGCAGCATTCGAAGGTAAGGAAGAATCAAGATGATGCCGGAAATCCTAAGCTCCGCCCACTAGACTTCGCCCCCTCCCTCAGCCCCGCCCCCTTCCAGTTGCTCCTCACTCAGCCTCGCAACGACCCGATCGACGCAGAGCGACGGATCGAGCCAGGGAGACATGGTATGATCAATTATCGATTGATTAGCGAAGTACCGTATTCCTTTGGTTATCGCATACCGTATCCAATTATCGATCCATTTCCAGCCCGCGCCGTCGATCGCGTTGACGTACCGTAACGTACCCGAGATCCGGAAGAAGCTGGCCAGAGTCGGAGTATTCACTGAAGCGGTACGGTAGTTGATCTTTGATGTTCGATCCTTGGATGGATTACAGTTCGATCTCCCGAAGATCATAGATCATCGATCAAATGCCACCTTCCAGCTCTGCTCCTTCTCTCTTCGCTCCATGCTCTTCCATTTTTAGCAATGAATACTATCTAGCAATGATCTTTAATTTGATCTTTAATCTTTAATCACTGACCGTACTCTAGTCCGCCCTTCAAAGATCAAAGATCATCGATCAACGAACACCCTTCAGCTCTGCTCCTTCTCCCTTCGCTCCATGCTCTTTCATTTTACCCATGACTACTATCTAGTAATGTATTGTAGTTTCATCATTAATCTTTAATCACTGACCGTACTCTAGTCCGCCCTTCAAAGATCGAAGATCAAAGATCAAAGATCACCCTCTAATATCCAGCTCTGCTCCTTCTCCCTTCGCTCCTCGCTCGCGCACCTCTTCCGCAACGCCGAGAAGGATATCAAGTGCCTCCACGCCATGAGGATTCTAGCTGCCGTTTGGGTAAGTGGATTGAACGTGGATCTTTGATCTTCGATCTCTACAGCTTACATTCTGATGGTGCATTAGATCGTTGTAGTCGGTTTTTTGTTTGGTCGTCGGAGTTTGTTCTCTGATCCATGATCTTTGATCTCTGTAGTTTCACCTCTGATCTATGATCTTTGATCTCTCCAGGTGGTCGTCGGCCACTCGTGTCTCTTCTCGCTCTTCTACATCGATAATGCGCGCGTGCTCAAGCAGTCACTGTGAGTGGCTGATCTTTGCTCTTTGTAGTTTGATCTCTGATTTTTCTAGTTTGATCTTTGATCTTTCCAGTTCCTCTCCCACCCTCTCTTCTTACTTCCTTCTCGCCTCTCCTCTGGCGGTGGACACCTTCCTCTTCATCTCGGGAGCTGTGATGTCCTTCACGTATAGGAAGAGGCTGATATTTGGGTGAGTAGCATTTCTTCGGAGGAACCTTCACCTTCACCAGAACTTTCAGTACTTCTCTGAACATTCCAAAATGCGTTCATCCGTTAGCATTCTAATGGCCACGCAAGCATAGGATGCAAAGTAGAGCTGAATTTTGATCTCTGCAAAAAAATCAAAGATTTCGATGCGTTCGCGAATTTCGATAGTTGATCTCTGATCTCTCCCCCTCCAGCCAGAACCTTCCCGAGGCCACCCTCGTCCGTCGGGTCACCCGCTGGATTCTCTTCGTCGTTCACAGAATATTCCGCGTCTACCCGACTATCGTGAGTTGATCTTTGATCTTTGACCTCTGATCTCTGATCTCTGATCTTTCTCTCAGTTGCTCGTCTCGCTCTTCACGCTCTTCGTGTTCAACTCACTCGGCGATGGCCCGATGTGGGATCCGGAGATTGGTACGGTGTTGTGTGCTCCGACGTTTACTATTCCTTGTCCGTCGAAAATTGAACAGGCGACGTTTAGGAGTGTTCGGCACGAACTGCACCACGCTGGGTGACCTCGCACCACATCTGCTCTTCGTCGGCAATTTCGTGCCTTCCTTCTGCCTGCCCTGGCTGTGGCATCTCAGTCTGGACATGCAGATTCAGATTGTGAGCTGGTCTTTGATCTTTGTAGTTTGATCTTTGACCTCTCCTTCCAGTTCTGCCCTCTGCTCCTCATCGGTCTGACGTACGCGCCGATCCGCGCGCGCATCGCCGCCGCCGCTCTTACCGTACTCATCGTCGTATATCGTGTAGTCAGCGTGCACGCGTTCGGGTGAGGATTAGGAAACGTCGCTTGTCGATTTTTCAACAGGAATTCAATGTGGTGTATCTAGTAGTAAACGTCGCCCTCTCTCAGCCTCGGCGGTGACGTCATCGACGCGCTTCTCGCGGAGTCGGCCTTTCCTCAGGTTGGAGAAGGAGATCAGAGATCAAAGATCAAAGATCAACGTTCAGAGCGAGCAACTCGAGGACATGTTCGTGTGGTTCTACGGCAATCCGATGTCGCGCGCCGCGCCCTTCCTGATTGGTATCTATTATTCCGTTCCGCCAGCATTATTCCGATCCATCCTCAATACTTACGCTCGTTAGCATCGACTTGCAGGAGCCCTCACCGGCTGGGAGGTGTGCGTGCGCAGCGAGCGGGCGCTGTCGTACCCCGTCTCGGTGGGGTTGAAGTCCGCCTCCGCCGGCCTCCTCCTCGCCGCCTTCATCACGCCCGGCCATGACGTGAGGATTTTATTGTTCCGCCAGTATAGTTCCGATTCCGGCTCAATACTTGCGATCGATAGCACCGATTTGCAGTCGTTCTACCACACGGTGCACCTGATCGGCGCGCCGACTGCGTGGTCCGCCGGGCTGGCGCTGCTCGTTTGGCTGTGCGAGAATGGTGAGTTTTGGGTATTTTGGACTCTGATCTTTGATCTTTGATCTCTTCTTCCTGTAGGTCACTGCCGCTCGCTCCAGTCCATCCTCGGCTCGCACCGGCTGCTGCCGCTGTCTCGGTGAATATTCTGTTCCATGAATGCTGTGAATTCCGAATCAAGACTTCCGCTGGTTAGCACCGATTTGCTCAGGTTGGCTTTCGGCGTGTACGTGACGCACGAGCAGCTGCTGCTGCTCATCGTATTCACGGCCAGGAGACCCGCTTCGCCCACCTCACTCGCGCACTTCCTGCTGCTCGCTGTGACGTCAGTGGAGTTCATCTTTGATCTTTGATCTTTGGTCTTTTATCTTTCTTCGTCGAGTAGCACTCAAACGGCGTACCAAAGGTCATAGTTGGCGTATCTGAAGATGACTGCCTTCAATATCAGAAGAGCTTCAAATCATGTACACTTAGAATAAGCTGACTAAAATTTTGAGTTATAGGAAACATTGATCTTTGATCTTTGATCTCTGATCTCTCTCCTTCCAGCACCTTCGTCCTCGCCCTCTTCGTCTCCTTCCTTCTGGCCGTGTCCATCGAGATCCCGCCGCAGACACTCGAGAAACGGTGAGGAATTGCGTCATCGTTGCATCATCATTAGGCAATAGTGAATTTCGAAGATCTGCCTGCAACATTTCTTTCAAACTGTTTAGGAACAATGAACAGAGGATTGATTCGAAATTAAAGATCAAAGATCACGTTTTCAGCCTGCTCAAGAAGCGCAAGCGCACGCACGAGCGTCGCCCGAGGAGAGCGATTGAGGAGTGAGTGATTGATCTTTGGTCTTTGGTCTCTGATCTTTGATCTCTGATCCGACTCCAATGAACATTCAATTGCAGATTCGCGCCGCTCGCTCCGGCTGTCTCCGCGCAGGTAATTAACTAATTAGTTAAATAATTGGAACTCCTCTTATTTTGGCCCGGGTTGCGACCGCTCTGAATGTGCGAGAGGTGGAGAATGAGAATGGTAGGGATAGAATACTCTTTGAGAGTAGCCTGGGCCAAAAAACAGAGAAGTAAGTACCAAATCATTAACTAATTAACGTAATTAAAGGACAAGGCAGCTCTCTGGGTGTCCGCCGACCACGATCAGCACTCGATGTGGGCCAAGTGCAAGGTATTTTGGAAAGTATTTTCGAAAATATCGGGTTGGTCCATAAGTTTTGCACGATTTGATCACTTTGATATTCTGATCCCAAAGTCCATCAGTATTCAAGTAACTATAGCCTACAATTGCACACCTATTGAGGCCTTGGACACTCTCTTTAGCGCACGTTTCCATTTCTCTGGTTGATCATTTATACGGATTTAGTAGGGCTCGAAAGTGGAAGTGTCACAGCCTAGGTCGCTCAGATTGTCGGCTCAGCATTCCTCCGAGCAGCAAGGTAAGTCCAAAAAGTTGCCGTAGGCGTGAAGTACGTTGACATGGGATACTAAATTAAGTAGTGTTTCAAGATGGCAGTTACAGTTTCTCCAGAGGCGTGCGTCTAACCGAAAAGTACACTCGAGTGAGTGTGCTAGAATTCAGTTTGTGGGCCTGCGTATTCGTTTTAAAGGATCTACAGAGCATATTTGTGCAGCAATGAATAGCTGCTGCCCCAACAATGCTAACATAAAAATTATACGAGGATACGGCTTTAATATTTTAGAACTTCAGAATTTTAAATTCAACCATCTCGATCCTATCATCGAAATTCATACTTTTTGAGATATAAATTTTCTTACAGAACTCCAACATCCAAACTATTGTGGTCATCTGATACCCTAACCCTTTCGCTATCCCTGAAAAATTTGGGAGAACACGGACATCACCGGCTTGATGAACACACACAGCTTGAAAAAGTACTTAGTTTTGCGCATTTTTTTCGTTTGCTAATTTTTAATTATTTTCGCGAATTCTGCGAAAGCGAAAATTGATTCAAAGATGCATGGTTAGAGCTCAAGTCTACGTCTAGTCGGTGCGTTACGGACAAGTCACGGAGATTTGAGGATAGAGAATTATATCACAATCAAAATCGTGCAAAACTTATGGACCAACCTAATAATATCAAAATTCAGCCGACCTTCTCGTTCCTCGCGCTACACCAGCAGGACCCGCTGAGCTAGTGCGTAAATTTGTAAATTTACAAAATCATTTTATTGTTGAAACGCTAGAAATGAAAACTTCTACATGATTCTGTTGCAGTTTCTTCCTTTTTTTCAAAATTGAGGAAAATTGAGTAATGATGATGAAACTCCAGCCGTCAAGCAATCGATCGCTCCTCAATCGACGTCGAGGTCGATGAGGATTCCGTGCAGCAGCAGCAGCTGGTGAGGGATTGCATAATCACTAGGCAATCATAAATAATAATAGTTTGAAATCATTAAAATAATTAAGATAATCGCTGAAGTCCATCAAGAGCCGCTGGACGATTCCATTTGCTGACATGGGCAAGAAAGGGAAGATAGGGGAAACAATGCGAATAAAATGATTACATTCGATTGAATTTATTGCACTCGCATTCAAAGTTCTTCTGATTTTGAGGCTTAAAATTTCACAAGTAATCATTACAGCAGGATGAAATTAGGAGTGCCGTGATGAGCGTCATAAACTCAAACTCCACTCGTGTTCAGCAATCGCTTCACAACATCTTCCTGATCAACTGCTAATCGATGCCCGCCACTACAATCACCCAGCTGCAGGAAGAGCGCCAGGCAGGTGACCATCACGGAGAGCGTCTGGAATTGAGGCATAATGATGAACACATTCTCCTTTTCATTTCGTTTTCGATCAGAGCTCAAGCACCCATTAGAACGAAGACTAGTGGAGGAATTGGGGCAGTGCCTTCTCCGCATAAACTCATAACCGGATACAAATTTGTTCTTCGCTTCACCCTCGCATATAATTTGAGTGCAAGTTAACCAGGCTCACGTATATTTTGACAACTAACCGTGAGCACCAACGGCTTGCTCACGACAGCGAATCCCCATATGGACACGCCCAGATTCGTCTGGTCGAGATGCGCGACAAAGGCGAGCGCGGAGTGATAGACCTGATTATGATATGGGATAGGATATACCATCAGACAGTAGCAAGGATAGGAAGTCTCTTTGAATACAGAAAGGTGATTAGAATGAGAATATGACTCACATTAGGCCGGTACGGAAACCAGATGTGGGTGTTAGCACAGAGGGAGGATTTGGTGTTGTAGATCTGCAATCATTCATTCAGCATCATTCAATGAATGTCACATCCGGAAGGTAGATATTCAACAATTTATCATTGAAAGACAACAAAGGCTTTTGTAAGAACCAGGAACGAAGCCGGCGCTTTTCCTAGGATTCTTACCGTAGTATGCAGCTGCGAGGGTGCATTGACCAGTGCGAAGAAGGAGAATACGCAGAGGATGATGATCGGGCAGGAGAAGAGGAGTTGATTGGGGAGCTGAATAACTATTTTGTTTCGGCCACTTCAAACCAGATCATTCGCATCGTGTCTCATTAGATAGAACTATCTATGCATTCCCCATGAAGTTCCATGTTCAATTTTCAAATAGTATTCAAACAAGTTGCTTTACTCATTCCGCGCACTGTCCCACCGGCCAGAGTGACAGAAAGCATGTAGAATGAGGGGAGTCAACTCTTGCATTCCGCACACTAGTTCTGAGACTCACCCAACCAGTCGATGTTCTGGGAGCTCGGAATATGATGAACAGAGCAAATATCGTGGTTGGAATGATGGTTGCGATCATGATGAACGCGTAACGCTGAAAAGATTTTCATTGGCAGTTGTGCCACTTCGCATTGACTGATTTCTTATCTGACAAGCACACTATAGCAATTTTGCCTGTTTATGTAGCGAAAAACTCTAGAAAGAGCATTGAAAACGCACATGGAACATCTTATCCAGCCGCTTGACGCATTCTGTGAGGCGGTTGTGGATCTGAACAAATGTTGTAACAACATTTTCGAATATCCAATCTTGCCTTCATCAACTTGAGAATGTAACTGCACAGTTCCTCATCCGTTTTAGTCTCGTCGTCGCACTTGATCTAAAATTAATCATTCCTGTATATTTCATAAATTCTTTAGCTCGCTCACGATCGTCTCTCACTTCAAATACTTTGAAACAAGGAACTTGTTCTTGTGCTTACCGATCGGACTTGCTCATTGAAGTGGAGGAACTCATAGTGCGTCGAGTGGATGAGCAGTGAGTAAATGAAGAAGGCGACCGCCCAACAGATGATTGAGTACAGTCCAGTCAGTTGGACAATGATGAAGAGACGACGATCTCCGAAGATCTGGAAATAATGGAACATCCCTAATTTCAGCATGACAGCTAGGGTTAGCAAAAATGATGAGAAATGATAATGACGCAATCCAAGAAGTGAGAAAAAAAGTGGGTCAGAAAGAGTAACAATGAATAGACTCAATTCGTTCTGTTTCATGGATGGGGAAATATGCATGAAGACTGAACCAAAGAAACGAAAAGAATACCTCCAGAATATCCGTATCCGTCTCTCCAAAGTCGGCCATGAGCAGCGTAGCAGCGATCATGATGACGTAGTAGACGATCCAGAGCCCTAATTAATCGTTGTGTCTTAGTTGAACTCATAGTTGACCAATGTACCGACAACGACGTAGAATGTCTTCAGTATGGCGGAGAGGTCTTTCCTGTGATGATGAATGCCTTCGCCCTGCAAATGGGAAACAATGAAGCAATGAAGTTATCAAGAAGAGAATGTTTAAGACAAACAAAGGTCCACAACACACGGAAAGGTCGAAAGAGTATCTCACACTGTTCGCTTCATGAAGTAGTTTCCGTATCTCGCACGTCTGACTCGTGTGCTGCCAGAAGGAGAGGAAGATCTGTGCATTTCTATTCTTTCCACGCTGATTTCTTATTTCTTCTCTGTTAGATTTCGAGAATGATCTAGTACTTTCCTCTAGCATGTCTACTCCTAATTAGGGTTGCATCCTTCACTAACCGTCGACATCGTAGCCTGCAGCATCCAACTGCAGATACTGATCGACGTCGCTACTCGCTCCGTCTCGAATGGTTTTGAGAGCGTGAGAAAGACGGCGGAAAGGACGAGGTAGAGGTCTGCGAAAGGAGTAGAAGGCTAGGCAGCGTGAGAGACACACAGAGGAGATTGAAACAATGGACTGTCCTACTACTTTTTGACCCCTCGAGCAAGTCATTTCGCATAGCAAATGAGAATGGTGACTCACTGACGCAGCAGACTAAAAAAACCACATGGAAGTAAGCTCGTAATGGAGTTGGCAGAGGAAGATGGCACTCACTGACGCTGCAGACTAGACTGATCACCGCGAGGGAGAGAAGACGGAGTTTCGGGCTGCGTTGCGGGTAGAAGTTGACGCCGATGAGGGAGGAGAACTGAAGGCGGGTTGAGTGAGAAGATTGGTAATAAATTAAAGTATTACTATGAAAATTCGAATACAATGGTGCCGATGTGGGAAGAGAACTGCTTAAAAAAATATTGTGTATCATTGGTAGTTATTTTAGCTGGGAAAAATTGGGCCTATAAGAGAGGAGAGCTGAGAAAGGTTGAATAAACAAGAGCAAAGTAAAGTGGTTTGCATCACATGAATTGGACAAAAATTACAAATTCCAAAAATTTCTGATGGAAAGTTGAAATGAAACGTATGCTGCAGATGCGGTTAAAGATAGCGTCAATGCTGTGGCCTTTACTCGACTGCGAAGAAGGGGAGGTAGTAGCGATCTGTAACGGAAAGCCTACATAAATTATTTCATTCGAGATCAAGGTCGAGATAATTCTCACCTCAACCATTTCAACAGCATCGTTGTTGACATTTTCAGTCGAGCGAACGACAATATCTTTCTTGCGTAACCTTTCGATATCTCCGGACATTGAAGTTGGTCTTCTGTCAATAAGAAACCAATCTGACCAATAATGATGGTGCTATGAAAAAACGACCGATGAAAAAGTGAAAGCAATACATGGGGCGGAATTTCAGGTGGGCTAAAACCAACACAGCTACCGCAAATACGCTAGAGTGCCCTTAGCGTAATGGGGTCTCACGTCGAGAGGAGGTCCTTTAGTGAAGAGGCAAGAAAGAGAGAAAGGGGTATTTAATTGAAAGCATCCAGGAATTTCCAGGGGAATGGAGGGCGAGAACCAGCGATGTTTTGGGAAGGAAGAGAAAGGGCGAAAAGATGGAAGTAATCGGGGATTACTCTGGGAGTACTCTGTCTGTTCCAGAACCGTGTCCGAGAATGAATAATAACAATGTATTTAAAAATTGACATAAACCGGAAAAAGGCATAGAAAATATATTTATTTGTTATGTGTTTGATGTGGCATCTCTTACTCGAACACATAAAAATCGGCGTTGGTCATGCAAACTCGAGCTAGAAAGTTATTCGCCATATAGAAGTTGTTGTCAGGCCATCGGAATCTTCCGAACGAAATCCAGCATTTCCTGTATCGCATCGCGAGTTCTCTGTAGTTGAATTACGATGGATTCGATAGGTCGATCTCGAACTGAAAAACGACACAATACTATCCGCTTTTTAAATGAGTTTGCTCTATCCGTTGTATTTGATTACCAGTATACAGCCTTTGGCAAATATGTTTAGCGCTATCTGCACTAAAAAGTGTACGTTGAGGTAGATAGCTACACTCGCCTCTCCATAGGCCTTTTTTGGTTTGGGCCGCCTCGGTAATTCCACAGTCGCTCAACCACCCAATGATCGTTGGTAGCCAAACTGAGAGTTTCACTGTTCGAACTTGTGTATCATCAGATAGGATCTGAAAAGAGTTTGGCGAATAACTTTCCTTCTCCGCTTCAGTGAAGATGAGTCAAAGTGAATAATTGCATACCTGAAGCGTTCTCTTCCACTCCTCCGTTGTCAATACAACATCCTCCAAATCGAGGTTCTTGTGATTGTCGAGTAGCTTGAAGAACAGATCGGACGGATGCTTCCAGGATGGTTCCTACAAAGGCTTGACATGATTTAGAATAAATATTTTTTTAAAAATCGTGCCCCATAAACCGTGTCCGTCTCCAGAAACTCCATAGGCGGAAGTCGCAGATAGAGTTCATCGGGAGGACGATTGAGCAACGTGAGGTGCATGGAGAATGCGGCTGTCGGGAAGTGCGACATCAGTTGGAGGGAGCTAAACGGATGATTCCGGTGATCTTTGACCTATGCTACGACCACTCTCATTGAGTGCAAGGTGGAGAATGAGAATATTAGAAATGAAATCTATTGATAAGAGCCGGGTCACAAGTACACAGGGTTTGATTCCTCGTTGCACCCTCATGAAACTCACTTCTCCAACTGAGTCTCGGACTCCACACGGAATACGAGTTGTCCAATCCGGCACTTCTCCAAGAGTTCAAGAATCATCGCAAAGTTGAGAGTGGAATCGTCAAACTGAAAGTAAGTTTTGATTCAAATAAGTTGATAGGAACCTTACCTGCATTCTCAACTTTCGAAACGAAATTCCATTGAAAATACGATTAGTCAGTAGTGGAGGCTGATTGAGCTCTTTATCATCGGAGTCTCGCGTGTATTTGCATAGTTCTCCAGCGTAGGATTTTGGAGAGAATTTTTCGCGCTTATCATATTCGAGTACCCGCAATTTCAGCTCGCCCTGAGATCTCGAAGTCATTGGTTTTGACATTTAGAGTGAAGTACTTTCGGACGCTACTCACCTCACTCACAGATCTTCCGAAAAATTCATCATTCAGCAGAGCATAACCGAAGAAACCCGCATTCGATTCGGCAACGAGCTTTTCGAAGGCGCTAAACGGTTGAGTTTCATCATCTGTTAGGAATGCGGGTAATAGTCTTTTCACACACACAAACAAAGGATTTCCGTACCGGCAAGTGAACAGCATGCTCAGTCGATCTCTGATCTCCACTGTCCTCATCAGAAGTCGAAGGAAGACGTCGGGAAGGGCGAATATGTCCATTCGGACTGCCTCAGCACTGTCACGGCGAGTGGGGGGAAGAGGAGGGACAGGAGGGACAGGAGGAGGCGGAGGAGGCGGAGGAGGCATCCTGAGAAGGACACTCGAGCGTTCGAATACGTAAGCCGCTCGATTATTTCCAGAAACGGGGGATGGACAGGGGTGGTGGAGGGGAAGAGGCGTTATAGTGAGAAGAAAGGGTGATAACGACCGCGCCTTGGCAGGCAACGAGAGCAAACACCATTTGGTCATTTGGTCAATATGAAACGCCTGTTTATGGCTCATAATTGAGTAGAAAAGGTTTCTCGAATTGGTCAGTGGGAAAACATCGAAGGATTCGACAATCGATTGAGAGTTTAAAATGTAAAAACGGTGCATGGAATAAGAAACCATGTGAGAGGTGAATCACAGACATGAAGCTGTAAAATGCATTGATAAGCACACTACGATAAAAGGCCAGTGGGTCACATGTGAGATACGAAGAAGCTCTTCTATTATATAATGAATAAATTTCAAAATTTATGGCGGCTTCTGTATGGCAGAATTTAATGAACCAGTTTTTCTGGCGCCTGGACTGTGGAGATTGCGCATCGTGATCGATCCTCCAATCGATGATAAATCTTTATCGATTACTGTTTATGCAACTTGTACTGAGTACCGTCAAGCGGGAGTAAAATGAACGATTTACGGTATTTTACGGTATTTTACCGTATTTTACTGTAATCGCTTGCAAATCCGCCAGAGTGGACGAAAAATGGAGAGCTTTCGGATTTGATCATCTCAAGTGAATACCTAAAATGTGTCGGCAGGAAATTTTTATAGGCCTCTTCTAAGTGGTCGATATCGGGTAGGGGTGTGGAGTGGATGGGAAAAGAGTTGACCCTGTGAAAATGAGTTGGTTCCAATTCCTCAACTTGCAATAGTACATTCCCATTTTTGGCATATTCATACTGTGTTTTGCAGAGTGGTGAACAAAAGAAACAAGTTTAGCGCCTATACTATTGTTAGGTTCCCGACCCTTTCTCCACCCACTCCACACCCCTACCCGATTTCGACCACTTAGAAGAGGCCTATCAAAATTTCCTGCCGACACATTTTAGGTATTCACTTGAGATGATCAAATCCGAGAGCTGTCCATTTTTCGTCCACTCTGGCGGATTTGCAAGCGATTACAGTAAAATACGGTAAAATACGGTAAAATACCGTAAATCGTTCATTTTACTCCCGCTTGACAGTATGAGAGGATATTTCTTGTCAAACACGTTCCCCATTCAAGACAAAATGAAAATAAAGTTGATACTAAACACAAAACAACAAATTGATGCAAAGCTGCTTAGCAGAAGTATCAGGAATTGGTTCTATTCGAGGAGCCCCTTCAGTACTCCAATGTACTTCACTTGATCGAGCATATACATCTGCATTTTAACGTTAATTTAAAATAATGTAAAAAATATTATCAGATTTCACCTTCGTCTTCCACATCATTTCAATCAACGTCTCATTATTAGTCTCGTTCAATCCGATTTCATCATCGAAAATTGGAGTGAACCGGAAAAACGATCCTTCCTGAAAAATAACTCAATCAATAAATTATTTTATGTTGAATTAAAATATTATGACGATTGACAATTATCCTTACATACTCATCCGCACGTAGCTTTGAACGTTGCAGGATTTCCCCGTCAGAATTTCCAACCTGAATTTATTTGCAATTTCAAAATTTCAATGCATTAATGGTTGAATTTAAAATAACGCACCGCTTTAACATATTTATAGCCGAAACGCAGACTCTCCGAAAGATCTTGAAACCACTCTTTCGCCTTTTCCACAGCTCCGGGTTGCTAAAACGTTGAATGAGTCCAAAAGTGCCCGAAAACACTCTTACTTCATCATCATCCTCAATTCCCTTCTCAAATTCCTCTTGTTCCTTCTCATATTCTGTTTTCTTCTTCTCCTCCTCCTTTGGGGTGAATGGCAAATACGACAAAGCCCATGCTCCCCTCAAAGACGGCAGATTCTCTATATTCTCCGGTTTTCCATACCATCCCTTCTTCTTCTCCGCCTTCTTCTTTTTCCTAATGTTCTTTCCTGTTCCGATCGAAATCACAGCTCCGAGTTGCATCGGCTTTTCATCCTGATATCAACCTTATTTACTTATCAAATTAGTATATTTTGCTTGGTCTAGTGGAAAATAAACGCTCAAAAGTAACCTCATGGTTTTCTCCGTCTTCCTCGTTCAGGGACTTGAGTGCTGTATTGTATTTTACCTGATGAGATATTTCGACTTAGATTTGTCTCCGAAAGCTTGAATCTATCATACGGAATTAAAATTCCGCTACGAACTCTAAACAAAACCGAATTATTTCAAACATCTCGAAAAATTTTCGATTTCGCTTCAAACACATTTTCATGAGTTCTGTTAATGCTCAATCGATAAATCAAATCGATGATTACCCATTCCTGCAGCAGAACCAAGGTGGGGTTGTTGTTGCAGATTCCTCCGTCGATGTAGTCTCCACACGGGGCAAAGAAGGTGGGAGCAGCGCTAGAATGCGAAATACGGGTCGCCGTCTCTTCGTTTCGTGCACTCTCTCACCGGTAAGAGTGGAGAATGATTTACTTTCCCTAGCACTCCCTAAACAGTCAATTACAACTATACTATAAAAAGAGCATATTTGTAGGCACCTACACACGGAACGGTACAAACCATCGAGCCTACCTAGTGCATCTGGCGGCAAGACTGACGCGGACGTTCGCTGGATGCAACTCGTGCGGTTTCAGCTTTGAGGAGTTGATTTCGATCGGATTTCTGCGGTCATCGCAGATCTTCCGAGGTGTCCTGCAAAGGAAATTGAATGCATGTAGCAAATGTTTCGCTGATAAGCATCGATAAACTTCGTACGTTGGTATCTCTCTTTTGGCACGAATCATTGGTGCATCCACAAGGTAGACTTCCTCAATCGGCATGCTTGCAACTCTCATGTGGCCTGAAATTCCACGAAACATACTTCGTTTCAAGTCATTCATACCCCGATTCTCTCTGTACGGCTTCTCAAAATGTGGGTGGATCTGAAATGGTGAAACCAATAAATTAGATGATCGCAATTTTGAACCTTGTAACTCTTGAAAAGAGCAGTCGAAAATTTGTCGTGAGATTTATCAACGGAGGTGGAGATTATCTTCTTCCCACTGATTTCTCTGATATTATTACATTGTCTTTTGCATAAAATCGCAAATTACCCCAGTTCGTGCATTGTCAACTGCTGTCCGTCCTTATTCGTGTAGACATCTTGCAAGAAACGTTCGAGGATCTAAAGTTTCGCTTCAGAGATGATGCAAAACAACACGAAACTAGGATGCCTAACAAGCTCATGGTGGGTCAAAAACCACAAAATGCTGGAACTTGTCTAGTTCCCCGGAAGAATGTTCAAGCTCCATCCATCCTCAAACGCCAACCCTGCGCTTGAAAACTTCTTGTTAGTAATGAGTGAAACTCTCAATCATTCTTACGGAGAACAAAAGGGCCAAAATGCAAAAAAAGATGCCAAAATGCTCACTTTCGTGTCATACGTGATGTAGTTGCCTTTGGAGGAAGTGAATACGATATCCTGAAATTTGTGCTGGCTTAGTTGTTCAGAGGTGTTCGATGAACCTTGAACTTGAAGTAGATATTCCTACACTCAGCAATGCTCTTTCCTTGAGCGAGCGCCATCGCAAGGATCGATCCTGTTTGTGGTTTGTGGAATTGGTTTTGTTCCGGACCAACCAGTTGAAGTTCCGGCAGTCCACTTGCAGTGATTGAGAAAACCAGGAATGGCCAGATCGAGTTCAGCGAGAATCTGATTGCATTTATTCGAACTTTTCTGAGAAATGAAAACAAAAGTGAACGAACGGTTGTCAACACGAGTCCCCTGATGCCTCCTCCATCCAATGACAAGAGGTGTGTCTTCTCTCCTTCTCGACTGTTCCATTTCAGCATTTGATTCACAATATTACCTTAGTTTTAAGATATCAATCACATTGTTAAAAACAATCAAACTGGGAAAGTCTTCCGGCCGATCGGTTGGAGTAGTCAGTTTCAGGATGATTTCTTTACGCATAGTATCGCTGGAAAGAGTTTCGAATGTGTCCTAAACTGTCAATTTATACCTTTTGGCATGCTCCACTGTCACTCTTTCGACAGAGTCGTCATTTCTCTTGAGAGACAAATCAGCACCAAATACAAGAAGCGTTTTGGTGATGAGGAGGAAGTCGAGCTGGAAAAACTATACATCTCGGAGTGAAGAAGCTGCGTTCACTTCGATTGCATAGTGCAGGGCGGTGTATCCATGTTTATCAACACTGTTCACTTTTACTCCATGAGATAGCAGCATGATCACAGCGTCCAGGTCTTGAGATCTTCAAAAAATATTTATTTTTATTTCAAAATGTCATTTAAGCCTACTTCACAGCCTCATGCAGAGGCGAGGCTCTCTCGAAGTGATAACCGTGGCCTATTGAGACAACAGCGTAGAGAAGCTGGAGCAAATTATACTCGGATGAATAGAAACGGTGATTAGAATCCATCAGTGAACCGTCAACATGTATAACTTTTTGAATATTAGACTCACCAACTTCACAGTACTTTCTGTGCATGCTTCATTGTCTCCATTAGCCAGAAATGCTGCCAGGTTCTTAACTGACGTCTCAGCTATTCTACCACGGCGGATGTCACTGAACAGACTTCAGACGATAATGATTCTCTCTACATGTTTCTTCGTAGCCCTAATCTAGATTCAGAACTGGGTGAAATTATCAGGAACAATGGCAATTCCTAACCTCCAAATCGGCTTGATGTGCTTTGTTCGCCAGTGGTACCTCACTCCTCTTCGAAAGATGTTCAAATCAGGCACTGTAATAGAAGGTCTATAATTCGTTACAAGCAGATCTCAAAATATTGTTTCTCACTGACTCCACGAGTTGTCTTGCTTCGAGCAGCTATTGATAAATTCGACCATTGCATCGCCGTATCGATTGATGACATACGGATACTACAAATGAAAAGTTACAGCGAAAACAAGGTTACAGGTAGGAAATAATAGAAGGGAGAAAATAGAATGGGATGTTTCCTAGATGTTTTCGCCTGGACGTTTCGGTCCTTTAAATCGCAGACGCCCAAACGCCTCACGATGAGTGGAAGGTCAGCATTTATTCGGTCGTTTGGCACTGGTAAAATTTTCACTACAAGAAGATGAAACCCACGTCCTCTTCGTTCAGCGGAATCACTTTGATACTGGTATCCTTATCAATGATGATATCTCCGTCTAAAATATGGGAGTAATTGTTGAAAGAACGTTTGAAGCTCACTTCCAACATGGTTGGACCGCTCCGGATTCTCCAAGTAAATTGAGCTTTCCGTGATCTGCAATAACTTTACATAGCATCTCTAAAATTGGAGTTGCTCTGGAGATGCAATGAAAACACACAGCAACACTCAACGCACATGCACATGGAACGGCAACTTATCCTCAGCGCGCAGAGCATGGGCGATGTAGACCATGCAGCTGGCTGCGGTTGCTGCAGTGTTCGCATGCTGCAGCAGGCTGATCCAGTCTTGTAGACGTTTGCTGCTGAAAGTGTCCAGATTTTACTAAATTTTGGGCGGATTACTTACTCGAACTCACGCGATTCCTCCTCTGTCATGCTAAAACCTGCAGAAAATAGGGAAAAAAGTGTAATTAGAACTAAGGATCCTCGCACATAGGCAAATGCCGATTTCTCGCTGTTCGTGGCATTTATTGCTCCATCTCCGGCGGCATTGACTAATGATGATACGGCGAAGAGACGGAAATTGGATGAAAAGTTCGCACTTTTCAAGCAAAATTAGTGCAAGAAGATGAGAAGATGTTTATTAGAACCGAACCCAAATGATTAAAGTCTTAGCAGTAATTAATCATGAACGGATATTTGGAGGCACTTGATCAGTTTTCGCAGAGTCGGAGTCAATTATCTTCTTGAGCATGTTAACGTGATTCGACTGTCTTCGCATGTACATCTGGAAGAATCGATTGTTTAGAATTTCACTGATAAAAACCAATACCTTAGTCGTCCACATCATCTCGATTAGAGTCTCATTGTCTGTTTCATCCAGCTCAATCTCCTCCAAAAACTTCGGAGTGAATCGGAAGAACGCCCCTTGCTATAATAAATTCTTTTCAACCTAATATACGTTAGACAACCAACTTGAGAATTTGTAGAAGTGAAAGAGTTCTGGACCACCAGCCCGTCTGATTTCCCAATCTGTGTTTATATAATTATTTATTGAAAGCAATGTATTTTTTTTCTGCAGCAAACCATGAAAAAAAAGAATTTGAATAGACATTACCTCCCCTTTCATCTTCAATACGAATCGTACACATTCTCTCAGATCGTGGCAACCTTCCCCTCTCGTCGGCCGGCATTTCGAGACCTTAATTTGCGTCTTTTTTTTGTTTTGCGAAAATATAAAGACATTTTGAAACATTTTGAATTAGCAGGAAATAAATTTGAAGAAAAAAACTATTAAAAAACAATTGCACGAACTGCATTCTTCGTTCTTCCAGTCCCGATGGACACAACGGCTCCCAGATGCATGATTTTCTGAAATTCAGATATGTGTACTTCGCTCAGATGGGTGGCATACAATCCGACAAACAACGTGTAAATAAATTTGTAATCATCCGTAAATATTACCCCTTTTCCCTTCCCGCACTCCTCTTCTTTACTCTTTTCTGCTTCATTGTATTTGATCCACTCATTCAGAAGAATAACGGTAGGATTGTTGTTGATTATTCCTCCGTCGATATAATTTGTGTCTTCAGCACAGTGGAAATACGTGGGAGCGGCACTGAGGATTTAAAGGATTGTAAATATCTCATCATTTTCGGAATAGAGATATTATGGAACATAAGATCACTACACAAGATACATTTACCTAGTATATCTTGCGGCTTTGTAGACCGGCGTTGTCATTGGATCTCGATTGATATCACTTTCCGGCTTCTCATCATCAGCAGACACGAGAGAGGTCTTGTCGACTTGCAAGCACTCCTTCGATTGGAAGCAATCCGGCACGTTGTACAATGTATCGTCAGATTTCACTAAAATAACATCATACATTTGCATACGTTGTCATTTAAACAATACGAGATTGCCGATCGTCGTTCATTTCTCGATAAGTTTGCGCAAATCGCTTCGGTATCTGGATCAATAATTCGTTGAATAGGCCTGTGAGAAAATGTCGAATTTAATCCGCTACCTTGTAGCTCTTGAAGATCGCTGTCTCGAACTTTTCTCCTGATCTGTCGACGGAAGTCGAGATGATCTTTTTCCCGCTTTCCACTCTATTTGTCAGTGCTTTGAGATGTTATGAAACCATAAACTCCTACTCTAAATCGTGCATTGAGGGATCGTTTCCGTCCTCGTCTTTGTACGTCTTCTCCAGAAACTTGTCAAGTATCTAAAATAATATAATTGCTCACTGAGCATTGAATAAAATGTCATGGCTATAGCAAAATGCATAATTCGACTACTAATTTTAAATGGCATTGTTAATCGCGTTAGCCACTGAATTTCAAAAGAACTTACAGAATGGTCATAATTGATCCCACTTGTTCGAGTGAACACGAAATCCTGAATAAGCGTGCTTTATGTAATGAGAATATTGATAAATTAAAAAAACCTTGAACTTGAAGTAAATATTTCTGCATTCACCAATGCTCTTACCCTGACACAGTGCCAGAGCCAGAATTGATCCTTAATCCGAAACAATATTCAGTATATAATAGAGTACTAGCTAACCAGTGGATGTCCCTGCCACGAATTTGATATTCGCGAAGAATCCAGGAATCGTATTCTCTATCTCTGCCAGAATCTATAAACTATTACTTTATCAAACTATTTTTGTATAGAGATATGTAAAAAAAGCATACCGTAGTAAGGACGAGTCCTCTTATTCCTCCGCCATCCAAACTCAGCAGATGTGTCTTCTTATCGGGAATATTCATTGGCCTTTGCAGCATCTGATTGTGCTGCCCTAAAAATGAATGACGTCATGGCCAAAACGTGGTTAATACAGATGAAGATATGTTTTAAATTTTGTTTTGTACAAATTGCATACTTCTGATTGGGCGACTCTTTGTTGATGGAACCGCAGCAATTTTGAGAATGTCATACATCACGTTTTCGACGATTCTACGATTACTGTCTCTGCTTACAGCGTTTAGCCTGAATACAATTTTGTCACAGGCCGACAAGGCTCACGTACCGTCTTCTCATGTCAAGGCAGTACTGACGAACAGATTTTCCTCTGATTCTCACGAGATTGTGATCTGCTCCGAACAGGATGAGCGTCTTTGTGATGAGTGGATATTTCTTCTGAGGTTGACCAATTTTAAAACCAAAAACTTCAAGATGTTACGTTGCTTGCTTGCATCATTTTGGCTTCCCTTCGTTACTGGCACAGTGAAACATCAGCTCACTTCGATCGCATAATGAAGTGCTGTGAATCCACCATTGTCTTTGACGTTCGGGTCGACTCCATAGGAAAGCAACATAATCACAGCGTCCAGATCTTGTGCCCTCAAATAACACACATCAAAATAGTGTTTAATTCATTCTTTGTGATTCTATGTTTCTGAAAAAGTAAATGTTATCCAGTGGTTGTGCCTCAAAATGTAGCAATGTACGCTGTTTGAAAAATAATTTTGAAAACATAGCTTACTTGGTAGCTTCCAATAGTGGCGAGTGGCTGTTTTTGTGTGTCCCACGATCTATGGAAACAACTGCATCCACCAGCTGAAAATATTTTGCAGACAGCTTGAAAAAATATAAGCATGCCCATTGTTAACACCAAATACTGAAATCCAATAATGGGACGATTGATACCGTCGCGGAAAATGAATACTCACTAGCTGTCCAATCTTGTCCGTGAATGCGCCGTTTTCCTTGTTCACAAAGAACTTCATGAGATATGCTATCGTACCGATGGTTGGTTCACTCCGATGAATATCACTGAAGCAATGCACGTCATAACAATTGTTTCGCCGTGTGAATACCTCCATGCGGGTTTCTCCTGTTTCGGGTTGATTAGTCGATAGAACATCCCAATGAGATCCGGTTCCCACCATTTTCTTTCTGATACAATCTTTGCGATTTCGTGATCAATGAGTAAGAAAAAGATTATAGTGCTTACCAGAGGCATCTTTTGAAGGTCGACCGACGCAGTTGATAACCGCAGCAAGTTGGTGTGCGTACGATGCACACTTCCTCGAGTCCTACAACTTAAGCAATTAAGTTTTAATAACATACACAATTTGTATAAAAAAAGTTGACTTACAATCCACTCTTCTCTGGAAATTTTAGGGTTATTGAAAGGAATAATCTCCACTCGAAGACTGGTTCCGCCAATAATCTTGATCACTCCATCTGAAGTCTTTCAAATCGCTCAAGTGGATGATAAATGTGAGATCGGCTCACCCTCATCAGAAATTGCTCTTTCGTGAGGACTTTCATCGCACTCGATCTCTGATATCTACAAATGAGTGTTTTTATTCGAAATGATCCGTCAAACTTGTGGATTTCAAGAATATCGATTGAATCGATTGAGAAACCTTCACTCTGATGGGAGACGCTCCCGCGGCAGCATTTCCCACGTAGACAATGCACGTAAGGCCTGCAATGAATGAGGTGACTATGAACACATGAAGTCAGAAAATATGCAAGTACAACCACTAAATTGCGCAAGGTTCAAATATTGTCACCTGTGGCAGCTGTTTTCGTGTGCTGCAATATCTCTACCCATTCTGCAATAGGACCACTGTAAAGAAGGGGGTTTGTAGGACAAATATAACGTGCAGAAAGGGCAATTTAACGAAAATTGTAAGTGAAGCAAGGCATTGGCATCAGGGTTGGTGAATTCGAGTCGAGCCTGTCGAGGCCTCGTCTCCCAAACTCGACTCGACTGTGAGAGGGAAGCCTCGAGCCTGGACCCGAGCCTGTCAGGCTCGACTCAGGCTCGACTCTCTCCGTGCAAATGGGAGAGAGAGGGAGAGGACTCTCCTCGCTCACCACACTCTCTCGTCTCTCTGACCTCTTCCCTTTCTCTGCCGTCTCTCCTCCCTCGCTTATCTCGCTCCCTTCCCAGGCTCGACTCAGGCTCGACTGTGAGCGAGTTGGCTCGAGCCGGAGTCGAGCCTATCGAGGCCTCGAGGCTCGAACCCAGACTCGAGGCTTCCCTCTCGCAGTCGAGCCGCCCGATCGGGCTCCCTGTCCGACTCGAGCCCAAACAGGGGTTTTCCTAGTCAAGGCCTCGAGTGACGGGCAGGCTCAATTTCACCAATCCTGATTGGCATTCAATGAACTCACGATATTTCTGGAACCGAAGGGTATTTGATCTCTTTGCAATCCGGCATGAAAACAACCACGATATCACTGGAAAGCGAAAGAAGTGAAAATGCGTCAATTGCACTATTCATACATCTCCTCCCCTTTGCTGTTTTTCCTTCTCCTATCGTTGCCTAATGATGACTAAGCGGAACGAAATTAGACGATTTCCTATCCCGATTCGGAGAAAAATGCCGCATCCAACCGTTTGGAATGTTTCACTTGTTTGCTTGTCCGATCGATTGAAGCAGGAAGAAGATTAGAAGATGTTTATTCGCACCAAACCCAATCATAGCAACAATTTAAATAATTAGGCAATGATTAATGCTGAATACGTGGAGAATCATATCATTTTTTCTTCCCCACTTTCGCATTGCCATCACTCGCAAATACCTTCTTTAGTATGTTGAGGTACTCGGTGTTCATACGCATGTATTTCTGGAAATAGAACAGTTTCGTAACTTTTGGCCGCTGTCATTACCTTAGTCTCCCACATCATTTCGATCAAAGTCTGATTGTCCGTCTCATCCAACTCAATCTCTTCCGCAAAAAATGGCGAGAATCGGTAAAACGAACCGCTCTGAAAACTAGGTACTGCTGATTACAATGAGTGAACAATCCGAATAATATCAATTACAAATACTATGTAAATGGGGAACCAACATGAGAATGGGTTAAGGAGCGAGAATCCCTGACAACTGGGCCATCCGATCTAGCTATCTGAAGTTACATTCTGACTCAACTTAATCTTGTGATTTCTTTCAACAGTACCTGTCCTTTTAACTGAAGCACAATTCTCGCTGCCGATCTCAATTCATAACAGCATCTTCCTTCTCTCGGCAGGCATTGACCTTCCGAGTACTAGAAACATTTGGAAACATATACAACAATTTAGATGAAGAACTAAATCTTTAAATAATCACATCATCCAGGAGCTTTCCAGTACCGATAGACACCATCGCTCCCAGCTTCATTATTTCCTGTGATTGAAAATCTTGAATTTTTTTTGATAAATATGTATGATACCCCAGATCCTTTTTCCTCTTCATCCTTAGTTTTCTCTACTTCATTGCATTTGATCCATTCATTCAGGAGAACCATGGAGGGATTGTTGTTGAGCACGCCTCCATCGACATAACTCGTGCCTTGAGGAGATTTGAAGTAGAAAGGCGCTGCACTGAGATTTATTGCACTCGGTATTATGAGAAGCTCATAAAATAAAAGTGTCACATCATCGAATAACCGTAAATCGCTCACCTCGTACATCTAGCCACTTCGTTGACAGTTACTCTTTCCGGGTCTCTTTCGAGATACCGGGTATCCTTGAGAAGTTTATTGATGCGTGCATCAAATATTGCGGTTTGTTTGGGGCTATTGGGCGGTTCTTCCTCATCCGATTCAACAATTTCCGGAACTTCGGCAAGCGTATCGTCAGAACTGGCTAAAAGTTTCAATTAAATTTTTTATTCGTTTTTCTTTACCACAGCTTTCGCTGTCGCTGTTCGCTTCCTCTCTCTCATCATCCTCTTCCACTTCAATCCTTCTTGGATTAACCTTCAATTCCGGAAACGGTTGATAATCTTTTTTATCGAGCTGGAATTAAGTCTTCATTAACGATTGGATGACCCTCATTGCCTCATAGCTTTTGAAGTGCACAGCATCAAGTTTTGCTCCCGCTTGGTCCACGGAAGTTGAGATGATCTTCTTTCCGCTTATCTGACTGTGAATCACAGATTGCATTTTGAATGCATTTTAAAACTTACCCTAGTTCGTGCATAGTCATATCATTCCCGTCCGATTTTCTGTAGGTCTTTTTGAGAAAATTCTCTAAAATCTGAAAAAAGTGAACAATGGCAACTGTCTGTTAACTCTCCTAGTGAACAATTTGCGGTGTGCTCAATGAGTATTATCACCGTGTGATCGTAGTGGATTCCACGCCTATGAGAGAAAACGAAGTCCTGAAAAAATGATATTAGTTTCAAGCGATTTTTTATCAAAATAGCACCTTGAACTTGAAGTACATATTTCTGCACTCCGCTACAGTTCTGCCTTGGCACAATGCGAGAGCAAGAATCGAACCTGAACCACCAAATAGATTTGATAAAAAAATAGGAATCAAACCTGTAGACGTTCCGGCGACAAACTGGAACTTATCGAAAAATCTTGGAATTTCGCGCTCGATTTCGCTCAGGATCGGAAACATTGTTTGTTTTCTCTCACCTAGTCGATTTCACGGAGAAAAGATGTGATCCCTTACAGTAGTCAGGACGAGTCCCCTGATTCCTCCTCCGTCCAAGCTGAGAAGATGTGTTTTCTTGCCATCAATCTTAGTGGCCCGTAGCATCATCCTCTTATGTTTCTCTAAAATTGACTAAATATATTATTCCAAATGGCAACATATGTGAACAGAACAATATTAAGGAATAAAATATTTCATTCTGAGCTTACTTTTAGGCTCTGCAATCTTCGACGCAGGAAGTGTTGCTACCTTCAGTATTCTAATCATCGCTCTTCCGATGGTTGATGTGTGCCTCTTCCTGAGTGTCCTTCTAAAAGAGCAATTCTCTGAGTGATTAACTGAATGATAACTTTTACATTTTCCCCTCTTCAATGCAGATATAGCGGACCGATTTGCCTCTAATTTTCAATTGCAATCGATCTGCGCCGAATAGAATGAGCGTTTTGGCGATCAATTCGTAGTTCAACTGATGTGTTATTTTATTAAGTATCTCTTTAGCCCCAGTGAACTCAGAATTTGCTATCTTGCGAGAAATTTACAAATGAAGAAAATTTTAAAATCTTACATCAATCGCATAATGAAGTGCTGTGAGTTTATCTGTGTCTCGAACATTAACGTCGACTCCGTAAGAGAGAAGCATGATTACAGCATCGAGATCTTGATAACTCAAAAGCAAAAATATTGAAAAGTTTTACGATTTCAAACGAGATCTAAATTTTTTGTTGATACTAGCAAAACTTACTTGGTAGCCTCGAAGAGAGGCGAATAAATGTTTTTATGAGTTCCACGATCGATTGAAACTATCGCATTCAGCAACTGAAAAAATGTTAAGACATGTATCAATTGTTTGAGCTACTGAATAGACCAACAAAACCAGACTTGTGACAAATGAAAGATAAACATAAACATAATCGATATCTGAATTTTCAGCTAAACACTGACCAGTTGCCCGATTTTTCGTGTGAATTCACCGTTCGAACCATAGGTGAAAAAGTTTTCAAGTTTCTGCAGTACTTTATTGAATCCATCAGATCGTTTAACATCACTAAATCAATGTGAATTAAACGATTTGTAAAACAAATGAATGTTACCTCCATGGTTGTTTCTCCTTTTTCGAATTGAATAGTCCATAGAAAAACCCAATCACAGCTTCTGATATATTTGCACCTGAATCATTGCAGAATCGTTGTGAATAAAGCATTACATTGAAATCTACACAATTTCCATGACTTTTGATGTTATCATGTTCTTGTTACAGTGTATTAAATCTCACCCTCATCATTCTTCTTCGGACGACCGAAACGATTGATCACTTCCTTGAGATGATCTGCGTACAGTGCACATTTTTTCGAATCCTACAATTGTAAATTTATCTATGCTTTCAAGAGACTTGAAAACAAAGAATTTCTACTTACCACCCAGTCTTTTCTCGGTATTCTGGGATCGTTTGATGGAATGATTTCAACTTGACGGCTGGGACTTCCAATTAGATTTATAACGCCATCTGAACTTCGGCAAGTTGCATGATGAAGCTGAAAATCCCTCACCCTTGACACTAATCGCTCTGTCGTACGAGCTTACGTCGCATGTGGAGATGGAAATCTGAAATGAAATACATTTTTGAAAAAAGCTGGGGGCGTTTCACTAGGGAAATGTTTCTGTAGGTATGGCTCTCACCTTCACTCGAACAGGAGAAGCGGCTGATTTAAACGCGTTCCCGATATAGATTATGCAAGCGAGGGCTAGAAAAATGTAATAGTAGGTCGCATCGATTGTGAGTCACACAAATAATTCAAGTATTTGAATATCATGGCCAAATTGAAACGAACCTGTGCTGCAGGTCTTTGCATTCTCCAATAACTCAATCCATTCTGCTATTGGCCCTCTGGTAATGCGATTATTGCTCAACATCGGGTGTTTTTCAAATGTTTTTGCATGAGAAGGCATCAGAATTGAACTCATGCGCGATGGCAACCCTCCCATCTTATCCTGCTCTAAATCGCGCACAATATCGATTTCGAGAATACGCTTACGTTATCTCAGGCGTAGAAGGAACTTCTATTTCGGGCATTTCACGATAACTGGAAGAGAAAGGGAATAAGAAGGCGCAAAAGTACTATTCACCCTCCTTCTCCCTTTCTGTTGTTTCTCTTTTTCCTTCTTCGATGCTGCACTGACTAATAATGACTAAGCAGAGCGAAATTAGACGATTCTGTTTCGCGATTCGGAAGGAAATATCGCATTCAGTCATCCATGTTTTCTTCTTTTCTGCTCTTTTCTCCATTTTAACTTTTATGAAATATAATATTATTGTTTATCGATGGCAGAAAGAAAAACGCAACAATGTTGGACGAACATCATAGTCTAAGTCGCGATGTCAGGTGGAGCAAGGAATTGGCTTTTCTTGTCATAGTCAAAGTCGAATAGCTTCTTGAGCACGTTGAGGTATTTGGTCTGCCTTCGCATGTATTCCTGAAAATATTAAAAATAATTGTAAATATAATTAATTGTCATAAATCTTATCTTCTTCTAAAATTTCGAAAAAGGCAATAGCAAATGCAATGCAATTGCAATAGCAGAGGCAAATGCCAGAAACAGATTACTGTTCGCATTCACATACCTTCGTATTCCACATCATCTCAATCAGCGTCTGATTGTCAGTTTCATCCATCTCAATCACTTCAGGAAGGGTTGGCGTGAATCGAAAGAAGGAACCGCCCTGTGGTGAATCAGTACTACTATGCCTATAAAGTAGAGCGGCTTCCATGCGGCATTTGCTCATTATTGCAAATTCGTACACAAGTTCAATCACGGAAGCTCCTCTCACTCAGAATTGTTGCCATGCTAATGTTGCGAAATAGGTGGCGGTAATTTCGAGATAGGCACTCTGGTTACGAAATAAAAGTGGAAACAAAAAGTTGAGACTCACTTGCATGTGTGTGAATGTGTGGCATTGCTCGACTATTTGGCCGTCTGATTTGCCGATCTGAGTTTGTAAATTTTCATGCTTCTCTCAAAAAGTTAGTGAAAACTAAAGTATTACCTCCTCCTTCATCTTGAGCACAAATCGAACGAGCTCTCTAAGGTCATGACAGTTCTCATTGGGAGTCGGGAGGCAACAGGCCTGGCATCCTTCTGGTTGCTGGAATTTCTTTATCGTTTTCGTGGCAATCATAAATAAGAAGTTAAAAACGTCATACCTTCTTCAGAAACTTGCCCGTTCCAATGGAGATTACTGCTCCGAGTCTCATGACCTTCTGAAAGGTGTGTCGTTCATTGGATCCAAAGTTCTCAATCAAACAACCTCACCCCTATCTTCTCTCGTTGTTCCGCCACTCTGCATTTCTCCGCCTCGTTGAATTGCACCCATTCATTCAGCAGAACCAGAGTGGGATTGTTGTTGATTACGCCTCCATCGATGTATGGGGAGTCTTCGGGTGAGTGGAAGTAGGAAGGAGCGGCGCTGCAGTTTTATCGATTTTTCGCGTTTTTTCGAAACTTTCAGCAAAATGATGAAACTCCGCGGCTTCACACCTCGTGCTTCTTGCAGCAAAATGGACTTCAGTCTCCTTCGGGTTAGGTTCGCGAGTGAAACATTTGCACCTGTCTTTCTTCTTCTCTTCTTCCTTCTCTTCTTCTCCATTCTTCGCATTTCTTCTTCAATATATTAAAATTAAAAAGCCTTAGACGAGTAAACATGCTTTGTGCGTTTCTTCGCCATTTCCATTTCGTGTTCTCGAGTCTTCGTGTGGCAGTGACAAAAAAAGAGATCCTCATCCATGTACACATTATTCGCAACCTTTTTCGCAGGCCTGAATAGAGATGATCATGTGGTTAGTTTTGAGACTAAAAACGGTTTTTAGCTAATTTAGAACGAACAAATTATCACAATTACGTAATATTTTACGTTTGAATACCGTTGGAAAGCGTTTTGCATTCCCTCATCATAAAAGTCTGCAGATTCGTTGTCGGCAGCTGTTGGTTTGTCTGTGGTGACATTCAGCGACAGGGTAGAACGCACTGGAAAATTGCTCTAATTACAAATTTCTATCTGTTACTGAACTGATCGTATTCTGTTCTTCGTCATTCTCTTCTCGTAGTTGATAGAAGGATTGCGAGAATCTTTCCCTTATCTGAAAATGGTCTTGGATTGGAGAAGCTATAGTCAGTAAATTTTATTCCGGCGAACTTGCAAATGTTTCATGAATTTTGATTTTTTGTCATAAAGTCGGAACACACAAATTTTCTCGTCTCTGTAAGTTATAGACTGTAACCATTCGAATTCGAATTGTTCATGCCCACTACGTGTTTGTGCCGACACGACAATCTCACCCTGTAGCTCCTGAATAGTGCCGTTCTCAAGTTCTCGCCAGAATTATCGACTGAAGTTGCAATGACCATCTTCTGGCTCTGTTTGCTGTAATGACATATTCAAAATTGGAACATCAAGCGAAGCGCTTGCCCTAGATCCATCATAGTGAGCTTTTCCCCGTATACTTTCTTCAGGAAATCTTCGAGTATCTTATGATCGTAGTTCATTCCTTGAGAGCGAGTAAAAACCACGTCCTGGAGAATATTCGTTATTTCGAAAGAAAATTTTCTAAATACCTTGAACTTGAAGTAGATATTTCTGCAGTCCGCTACAGTCTTGCCCTTGCAGAGTGCTAGAGCAAGAATTGATCCTGAAATATGCCTCATATTTACAAAAAAATAATTACATATATTGCAATACCAGTTGAGGTTCCAGCCGTCCATTTGACTTTCTTGAAGAAGCCAGGAATTTCTTTCTCAATCTCGTCCAGAATCTGAAACTTTACCATCAAGGTGATCCATTCAATACCGAAGTGTAGGGCTGTCCAATCGATTTTCGAATTTTTGGACCCTATAGGGGCAAACAGCCACACAGCGCGCGAATAGTTTCGAGAGAGTCGAAATGGACGCACTCTCGTCGTCTCTTCGAGTCTTGTCGAAATGGACAAGGGGTGCGAATAATTCGAAACCGAACCAATAACCCTACCGTAGTGAGCACGAGTCCCTTGATGCCTCCTCCATCCAAACTGAGCAGATGTGTAACGTGCGCTTTCTCCTTTTCGTCCACGTTGACGGGTCGAAGCAAGTAGCGAGCGTATTTCTCTGATTAACAGAACGTTTGGAACTCCTCCATCGCGCGATTCCTTCGATTCTCTTTCTAGCAGTCTCGCTTCCCTTTCGACAATCGTTAGAGTGTTAGAAGTGCTTAGACCCCTCAAGGATGCAAACGAACTGCTCAGCGGCGCTCTCTTCGTCGCTGGAATGGCTGCTACATGAAGCACAGCAAGCATCGCTCCGCTGATTTGTGGACTGCAATTGATTCATCGTCCTCTTTATCGCCTCGTATTTTCGATTATTTATTCTATTACCGCAAGAATCGTTGTATTTTTCGCATCATGTATGATTGGTTGAAATTGTGGTTCCCGTGTTCGCTCAGGACTGCATTTGGACTGCACCAGTGATGCCCAATTTCTTATTCAGGAACACAAAACCACTCACTTCTTCTCCTTACACAGCTGCACCACCGTCTTTCCTCCAATCTTCACAGCTGAGATATCGGCCCCGAAGAGAATCAGTGTCTTCGCGATGATTGGGCAGTCGTTCTGAATTGAAAGGTAAGAAGTACGGGTTGCTCTACATTAGGGATGTCAGACCAATACCCATGCCTGATATATTGACGTTTCTCAAGGTATTGGATAATTATTTGATATCACTAGCACATTCACCGTAATCGCGTAATGAAGGGCGGTCAGTCCGTTCTCGTCCTCCTGATTCACGTAGAATCCGTGAGAGAGAAGCATAATCAACGCGTCGAGATCCTGCGTTCTGAAATGGAGCAAAGGGCAATTATAGAGTTCGAGAAACGATACGACCCGATACCACGGGGCCCCGTGAATGAGGAATGAGAGGGAGGGAAATACGGGCCGGCCCGTGAAAACTCGTCTCCGACCCGATACCGGAGCGCCAAAAATGCTCGTATTCGTGCGTTTCTCGATCTCTAATTGCGCAATTTACATCGTGAGAATTGTCATTCTTCTCATTTCCACTCCGCGCATGTCTAGCGAGTGGTCGCTCTCTATTTTGACACGTTCGCGCAACACTCTCTGCTTCTCCTGGAGGTTTGTCCTTATCTTGCACTAAGGGAACGCAGTTCTATCGAGCAGAGAGACCAAATAGGAGTAGTAGCTAGAAAAAGGAAACGATATATGCATTGTTTTAGGCCGAATCTATAACTTTTTGGCCCGCCAATCTCAGAATTCAAACTCATGATTCTTGCATGAGTAATACACCAATCGAAAGACCGTGGAAAGTTATGCCTCGTGTTAAATTTTCATGCGATTTGGTGCAGTTAGCGATGAGTTATGACTGATGAAACCTCTCCCGTATCGGGTAATTCAACGATTCTCGAGCTCGGTATCGGGTCGCCTCATTCTTCATTCGCCGCTCGCGCGACCCGGTCCAACACCGAATTACCCGCCCCGAATTGCGAACTCTAGGCAATTAGCCTGAACACTAAAGTTCGAAACACGAGTCGCCCCCTCAATATTTGCATACTCTCTCACGGATCAGAGAGAATGTGGGAAATGAAGGGACAGCGACCCGTACAGTACCGCTCAAAAGTTTGGACGCAAAATTGAAATCTTCATAAGTTTCTTCAAAATTGAGATAGAGACTTATGGTGTTGACTGATCGATAGCTCAACCATAGGAGAACAACGTCATATGGTACAAGTCTGCTCACCTCTGCAAAGTCATTCGCCGTACAAGTTCTGCCGAGGTGTGCTCGGAAATATTTTTGTAAGCCTCTACGGAAATTTTCTTATTGCAATATATAATGTCTCATTGCCATGTAGTGGTAGCACATCCACAGTAGAGTACAATAAAAATATATACCCGTTGAGCGCTATTCGCATAGAGTAGTGACATCGAATTGAAGACACCTCTGAAAATTCTTCAAAAATCAATATCTTCGGTCTCTATCGAGCAAATGACCTCATATTCGGTGCGTAGCATGAGTGAGTGCTGGAGCGTAGTTCCGCCAAGTTTCAAGTGAATCGGACGACTGACGAAGAAAATCGAAAAAAATTCGAGTTCCATTTTCAATTGTTCAAAAAAAAACTGCCATGTTGCGAAAATTCTGTGGCTTCGCAGCAGAGTGAGGAATCTATGAGTGAACATGTGTGCAAAATATCAGAGTTGGAGCTTTATGTTGACGCTTTCCACAGGGGAGCAATTGTAGAGAGCTATATTTAGAGACCGTAAGCTCCGCCCCTTTTTGGCGAGCACGAATTCTCTGGAAACTGCGCATCGTTGTTACAATTCGAATTCTCAATCAAATGGATTGATCTAAAAAGTTTTGAGAAGGCAACAGTGGTCTGCACAGATATTCGAATGCCCGAAATGTGTATCTCAATTTTTGAGATGCGAAATTCGCGATAAAGAGCTGCGAAATGGCGAATTTCATAGTTCTAGTCAAGTTCTGCATGTGGGGCATGGTTTACCCGATGCTCTGTATTTTTAGAGGATTTTAGGAACAAAAATGGGATTTTTATGATTTTCTCCGATTTGTAACACCCGAAGATAGAAATAGGTGCACGAGCGCGCGCATGCCCCTCTCCTCTCTCCCTCTCCCTCCGCAAGGTACTACCCGGCTACTCTAGCACGCACTCTCTCCAGATAAAGTTGCGGCGCATCTCTCCCTTGCCCCTATGGCTTGGGGAAGCTATGCTCCTTGACAATTTGCATTGATTCAGATTTAGCTCCGCCCTCTTTTTCATCAGACCCGATTTCCCTCTGTCTCCCACTATGCCATTCAAACACGGTTTTCGAAGTGTAACTCGGCTCTAAGATGAGATATCAACAAACGGCAAAAAGTATGGTCTTATTCAGACCTAGAGGGACTCATTAGGCACCTCAAATACCTTTCACATCTATTTCGGTCAATGACCTTGGGGTCTCTAGCTATATTGGATAAATACCTCCCGAGTCTGACCAGAGTTTCCGCAAAAGCATGTAGGCACCCTCAAAATGGACTGATAGCCTTTGAGTGAGTGCATAGCGTCACGCAGTGACCGTTTGTACTAGATTCTAGGTGAATCGAGTAATTTTCGAATTATTCGAGTAAACCGATTTCAATGATTTTCACGATTCATCCTAAACATCTTCTTCTTCATCCTAAATATCTTCTTCAGTTGCTCCCCTGTGGAAAGCGTCAAGATAAAGCACCAACTCTGAAATTTTGCACACATGTGCACTCATAGATTCCTCACTCTGCTGCGAAGAAGCAGAATTTTCGCAACATGGGCAGGGCAATTTTTGAACAATTGAAAATGGAACTCGAATTTTTTTCGATTTTCTTCGTCAGTCATCCGATTCACTTGAAACTTGGCGGAACTACGCTCCAGCACTCACTCATGCTACGCACCGAATATGAGGTCATTTGCTCGATAGAGACCGAAGATATTGATTTTTGAAGAATTTTCAGAGGTGTCTTCAATTCGATGCCATTACTCTATGCGAATAGCGCTCAACGGGAATATATTTTTATTGTACTCTACTATGGATGTACTACCACTACATGGCAATGAGACATTCGAGAAAATTTCCGTAGAGGCTTACGAAAATATTTCCGACCACACCTCGGCAGAACTTGTACGGCGAATGACTTTGCAGAGGTGAGCAGACTTGTACCATATGACGTTGTTCTCCTATGGTTGAGCTATCGATCAGTCAAAACCATAAGTCTCTATCTCAACTTTGAAGAAACTTATGATGATTTCAATTTTGCGTCCAAACTTTTGAGCGGTACTGTATGTCAAACTCTACTGGATAATCAATGAAAGTCTGCGTTGAGCACCATAAAATTAGTAAAAGTCAATCCACTTGGTAGGCTCGAACAGGGGCGATGGAAGAAAGTAGAAGCAGCGGAGAGGGTAGAATTCAGATTTACGGTCGAATGCAACGAACGCGTTGATCAGCTGCAAAGATACTTTTTTTCAGTTTGCGATTCACGAATTTCATAGAACGGCTCACAATCTGTCCGATCTCCTCTGTGAATGCACCGTTTTCGAAGTGTCCAAAGAACTTTCCGAGATAGTTAATCATTCTCTTAGTTGGCTCAGTCCGATGAACGTCCCTGAATCATATTGAATTAGAAATTAATAGAGCAAAAAAGGATTGCCTACTTCCATCCGTGATCCTTCTTTGGCTTGAACCAGTTGGTGACGCATCCAAGTACGTCGGGATTGCACCAGCTCCACGCTGGAAATTAATTCTGGGAATGTACTCAGGCAGAGCAGAATCTGCAGAAATCTCATGCCTTTGCTGTACCAAACGCTCTGATAATCACATCCTGAACTGAGAAAAGTTTCTCACCAGGTGTCGCATACTTGGTTCTGCCACACTTGTTGATCAGTTCTTCGAGATATTGCGCGTATTGTGCGCACTTGTTCGAGTCCTTAAAAGAGATCAGGCAACAAATTTGTATTATTGTGACGAAAAGTAGATATTTGTATTGACACTCACAACTCTGTATCGCTCAGGAACATTCGGATCATTGGAGGGAAAAATTTCGACTTGCAGGTTGGTGTTTCCGAATATTCGGAGAAGTCCTTCTAAACATTGCACGAAATTTAATTTGAATCATCTTTTTCGAATAGAAAAGTCACCTTTACCGAGCTTTGCTCGCTTATCTGAACTCTCATCCCATTCGATCTCCGATACCTACAATGTGAAGGGAGATAAATACGAATAATAGCACAACTCCACCTTGACTCGGACTGGAGAAACTTCCCCTGCCCCGAGAGCATTTCCCAGATAGAGCAGGCAAATGAGAGCTGGAATATATCTTCACATCTATAGATTGTTCGAAAGCCTCGTGAAGCTAACTTAGCATTCTTCTCACTAAATTACCTGTTTCTGCAGTTTTCTTGTGCTGCGTTAGCTCAATCCATTCAGCTATCGGATCTCTGCAACAACAATCGAATTATGAGACTGGAGAAGTCAAATATGAATTCCAACTTCGAAATTCATTGAACTCACTCAATCTCTGGTTTCTCTACTTCCTTAGGCATGACAACTGCCACGATATCTGAAAGAATTTGAATGAAAGACGCAAGAAGTACTATTCGCCCTTCTCCTCTTTTCGTCTGTTTCTCTCTTTTTCGCTGATGCACCGGCAATAATGACTAAGCGGAACGGAATTAGACGATTCCCCTATCTCGATTCGGAGAGAAATTCCGCATCCAACCAGCCGAATGTTTCACTTGTTTGCGTTTCCTATCGATTGAAGCGGGAAGAAAATTTGTTGTAATGTTGTGTATGAGCTGATATCGCGAAAAAGATAGTTTATCGAGAGCACAAAACACACAAAAAACAAGGATTTAAAAAAAAAGATAAGAAGCTAAATGGGAACACTACGAACAGATAACTTTTGTCTACATAAGATACGCTTTCTTAGGCTTCTTCGAACAGGTCCAATTCTTTTCAACAATGACTCTTTTCTTCCCATTGTAGAGCCTTTTCGCTGTTTCTACGGCTTGTCTCTTCTTTGCCTTGTGTTGTTTCGCCATCAGTTCACTTGCATTCCTCTCTTGTTTCATTCGATCCTGATACGCTCGAGCCTGAAAATGTTATTATCTGATGTCATCATATTTTCAATGATCAGCCCTACTCGCAAAATATGCTTGTGATTGACAGGAAATATAGTGAAAACGATTTTTTTTTCTTCAAATTTGCAGTGATTAGTTGCGGGCCAACACTTCCTTACACACAGATATCTCCGCACTTCTCTGTTTATTTTGGACAAGGCTATTTTCGCAGAGTATTCTATCCCTACCATTCTCATTCTCCACCTTGCGCGCACTCAGAGCGGTCCGAGCCGGGCCAAAAAACAGAGAAGTTCCGACATCTCTACGGTAAGTACGGTAAGCGCATGTGCGATAGAGAACAGTCAGCTCGAACTGAAAAGATGAGCATACCTGCTGTGGAGTGAGATCGGTCGGTCGCGGATCGCACACATGGCAGACATATGTCCCATCGGGAACAGACTTTGTTCGAGGAAAGATGCACTCGATGTGCTCCCAGCGTCTGAAAATGTATAAGTTAGTCCAAATATTGTCTCTCAGAGTCAGGGCAACGTAATCTTTGAAAGTGAATTACGAAAAGTGTATTTTTACAAATCTCTCCATCATCATTCTATTGCTTAACCCAGCCCCGCCTTTCCCCACAGAAAAGTGTGAATATTGCTAATTTCCCTCGTACATTACTCCCCCCTAATCCCGAATCGACTACATCAACGGACCTCCGAATTCCCGCCACTCAATATGCGATTTTCTGTGATATCTTCAGTTCCCCGATACGGAATAAGCATTGAATTGAAACGTATCTCGTAGCGCCTAAGAGTTCAGACAGAAGCTAAAGCAACTCACACAACGCACTGATCGCACGCGACCATCGGCTCGCCATCATCGCCCGTCTCTTCGCAGATACACGACACGATCCACTTTTCCTCATCTGGCTTTGGCGGCTCTGGGTTATCCTCTTTAGGAACATTCATGGAGGGGACAACTCCTTCCTTCAGCTCCAGCACAGCAACAGTAGCAATCTCGTCGATACCCTTCGCTGATTCCGGTAGCTCTGCCTGCTTTAACTGCTTCACTTGAGTTTCTTGAGCAACAATAGAGGGCGCGTCAGAGTTCGGGTTATTCTCCTCCGCCACAGCAACAGTCAGAGACGGATCGATGCCGATCGCCGACTCCGGTAGTTTAGACTTCAAATGGTTTCCAGTAGAAAAAGAGGGTTCTCCATGAGAATCGATATCTGATTCCGCTATCGTAAACTGATCGGAATGCTTAACCTCAGCAATACACTCCTCCTCGCTATCGCTATCGATATCGAGGAGCGGTTCAGATGGGATCTCTGAGTTCTCCTCTTTCTTTGCAGCAACACTCCTGTTCTCCTTTCCAGTAGAAACGGAAGGTACGTCGGGAGAGTCTGATTCCTCGAGCTCTGAGTTTTCGTCTACAGCTACACTCACAGGATCGCTCATTGAAGTGGTGATCAATTTTTTCTCCTCCTCCTCTGCAGCCATAAAGAAGATTTGAACGGTCATACCTGCAAAAATTATGATTTTCGGCAAAACGAGAGGAAGATAGAGATAGAAAGAAAAGGAATGGCCCCTCTCTAGTAGCTGCCTTCTGTCCTTGTGCTTCCGATCTCATTGGGAGGAGAGGGGCGAGCAATGCCACAGGGTATGAACGAGCGAAGCAACGGTGAGTGTGGATTGGTGTAATGCTGTTGAAAAGTAGCTGCTGTTAATGATAATAACCAATAAAAATACAATGAGTCGATTAAACTGTTGTAACTCAGTATTGGAAAAATCAGAGGAAGAACAGAGGGGAAAAGACAGAAGTGGATTGATTCGTATAAAGGATGTTTTCTAGCAAGAATCGTCCGATCACATTGGGAGGCAGGGAGAAAGCAGTGCCACTGGGTATGATCGAGCGATTCATGAGTGGAGGCAAAGTAACTGCTGATAATGAAAATGTCCAATAAGAGCACAATGAGTTGAGATAACAGTTGGAACAGAAAGTGCCGGGAAAGAAACACAACTGATTTGCCAGAGCGGAAATATTCCTCAACCCAATTCACTGTAGAGTACTATCAGCATTTCCCTAGACTGATCGACAAGCGAAAATGTATTTTGCTGTACTGAAGAATCGCTTCCAATAACCATAAAGTTGTCTGGAGGTGCAATCTTGCAAGTCACATCTTCATCAAGCTCGAAAATGCATTTGAATCTCTTTATCGGGCCTATTCGACTAGTAAGAAGGGTGCGAGTAATTTCTTCACTTCTCTCAAAAGTCGGTCACGTCCTCGAGTAGACCGTACCATGCCGGGTTGGCGACCCTGGAAGAACCAATAAACTGATAACGTAATTTTGAGCAACGATAGCTTTTTTTTGCTACTGTGGTGTTCTGTAGTTGCAAAAAGTTCTCACCCGGATCTATGCATCAATTTCTGAACAGTAATACGCAGTACCTGACACCTAATAGAGATGACGAGATAATTTGGTAACGAACCTATTGGGCAATCCTCTTCCCAGTTGAGCCGTTTCGCTCCTCGCGTTGCCATTCGTCGTGAACTCCTTGAACTTCGGGCGCCACTCGGGATGCCTGTCCAGCACTCTTAACGGGGGTTGCAGTCTCTTCATTATCCACACTCTTGTTCTCCCGCATCTCTTATTCATGAAAAAGTATCCGCACCAACATGCCAAACTCTAATTCATAAATCATGTTTTCGCCGTTTAGAGCCAATCGTGAAACA
>LS499357.1:17535-37303 GCA_900490845.1 Pristionchus japonicus
CCTGTCCGCTCGATTCTCGTCGCCGTTGTGCGCGTAGTAGACTCTGGATGAAGATTGTTTTCCCATAATCAGCACCGACGCGTAACCAGGCTATCGACCTATGCATTCAGATAACTTTCTTGACACAGATTTGGTACTGATTTGCAGACGCTAGTCAATCAACAAACCTCTTCTCCACAATCATCGTAGTCGTGAAGTTGTCGCCCGCCCTCAGTGTCCGATTGCCTCGTTCACCGTGCACTCGGAACTCGCCTGAATTTCAGCGTTCAATTCGGAGTCCGATATTGATTTCAGCTTATGGTTCATCAGTGCAACAAAAGAAGGAAATATGTTGCATCATCAATTCTTCTCAGGGACTGCAACTATTGAGCTTGGTAGCTTATCGATCATGATATCGATAATCGATAATCAATAATCACCATGCCCCGGCGCCGCTCCCACAACGAAAACGAAGTTCCTCTCGTCTGCTGTCGTGAGGGAGAGGAAGTCGTTCGTGATCTGAAATTATGCAACGGGCATCGTGCATTTTGGTTCAAGATCGAATGAGCTTCACTCGATCTCCAGTTGTGTTTCTAACAGACCATAAGCATCTTCGACATTGAATGCATCAATTTTGTTCCTTCCTCATTTCAATAAAAGTAATTCTCACCGTAGCTTGTCCTCCCTCATCGACGACGATCGTCCGATTCGTCAGCTGAATCGACGTGGGAGAAGGGACGATGATGATCTCGAAGCGAAGTTCCTGAAGTACGGTAAACTACAATCGACTGTTTCACATATGTGATGGATAACAGGCAGCTAAAAAAGGCAGCTAGAACAACTGTGCGAGTTATGTTGATACAACAGTAAGCATGGAAGCCTGGTACGTTCAAAATACAGACGTTTCTAGGATGCTAGGGTTCAGGAATATTCATCGGAGCACAGATGCTCACCTCAGATGACAGCGACGGCGTCACAACTCGGAACAGGAGATAATCGTTGACGATGGAGAACTGGAGCATGTGCAGACGGTAGGAGATGAGGGAATCGTCGATGTCCTGAGATGATCTTTGATCTTTATCAGCAGCGAGATTATGGTCTTTAATCGTATCTCTACATCACTCTCTCCGACTCTGTATTTCAATGTTCTCTCGATGTTCTTCGTTCAGAAGAGTCATGTTCAATGCTACCAAAAAATGCATTTTTTGTCATTTTGCATGCTCTTGCTCAACTCTGACTCTATTCGTGATTATCAGAGTTGTATAGAACCTTCTGCGTGAAGTTAGACGAAACTCCCATCCTCCTCTGCTTCTCTCCCACGCGACGAGAGAGAATCCCGAACTTCGGAGGTTCGACGATGTGGTAGACCAGCTGGGAGAGATCAAAGATCAATCGTGATAATAACAAACCATTAATTTTTTTTTCTTTCAATTTTTTTTTCTTCAAAGGCCTACCTGATCGACAGGGAACGTCTTCGGGAAGGTCCATGCAAAGAGCGATTCGCGAGTGATCGTCCTCTGATTCGTCGCATTCAGCATGAAGACTTCTCGATTGAACACCTGAGGTTGTAGATCTTTGATCTTTGATCTCTGAGGGCAGGAACGAAGCTGGGCGGAGTTCCGGAGCCCTAGGTACCAAAACAGAGATCAAAGACCAAACCTTGACGTTCATGGGTGTGAACAGAATACGGAAGGTGTGGATCTGACTGACGAAATCGCCCGATTGAACCTACAATTATTGTTTCTTATTCGAACTCGAACCGAATCTTCAACGCTCCTATCCCTATCGTTGTCTTTCTATGAGCAGTGTGAAACGCATCAGAAATGAATGGGCGGGAAGGAATAAGAATGTTCAGTAGGGAATGAAAACCA
This sequence comes from Pristionchus japonicus, assembly GCA_900490845.1. NCBI lineage: Eukaryota > Metazoa > Nematoda > Chromadorea > Rhabditida > Neodiplogasteridae > Pristionchus > Pristionchus japonicus. The sequence continues at coordinate 19,386 of LS499357.1, forward strand.
GTATAAAAATACCTGGAAGCTGAACGAGTCTGCAGCCGGTCTTGACTCGCCCGTGTGTCGATATCTGTAAGACGTCGAATACAGTAACCCCGCAACCGTAATCTTCACTCGAGAGGATACCGTAACTTACCGTATCAGTCCTTCATCGACCGAAGCTTGTCCGAAGGTACTGCACAGCGAGAAGTGACCGCCCTGAGAGATCAAAGATCAGAGATCAAAGATCAAAGATCAAAGATCAAAGATCAATCTCACCTTTCCTCCGCACTCGAGCACTCCCTCATCCGGCAGATCAACGACGGTGAAGAGCAAAGGAGACGAGGGAGGGGTGGAGATGAACGAGAGGTTACTGTAATCGATCGATAAACCCCTCGAGATCAAAGATCAAAGATCACGGACCGATTGGTGATCACAGCCGATTCGTGGTGGAGCAGTCGCACGCCCGTGTTGTGTCGGAGACGGACGTCCACGGGGATGGACGTGATCTGAGAGGTTGAAGTAATTCTATGAATTGTGTCATCGTGGACTGCATTTGCTGAACTCATTCACACTTCAAGGAAACGTGAAACTCAACTCATTCCGAAACGCAGATGATATGAATTTCGGGGGAAGAATTTGGAACAAAGGTAAACTACCAACCTGCAGCACTGCCACTTGACTCCTCTTCTCCCTATCCTTGGCGACGAGTTTGAGCTCGTTCTTCGTCGCTGTGCCATCGTCGACGAGCCAGACCTGTGTTGGTTCGTTGATACGACGTGCGATTCTCATCACTATCAGCTTTTTTATCCTCATGCCTAAGAAACAAAGGCTTTCAAAGGCAGCATCGTCATCGAGGAAAAATAAGAAACTCAAACTCGATTGTACCTCTCCACTGATCAACTGTCGCTGTGTGAACTCCTCAACAGTCTTGTTGTTGACGGAGAGACGAACGCCAGAGGAAGAGACGACCAGGAGACGAACCTGAAATTATCCTCGATCATCTCCTCCGATCACTTCTTTTATTGTGAACCTTGTTATCCTTTGCAAACAACCGTCTACAGATAGATGACGAATTCCACTTGGCACTAATACAAACTTCAATCTTCTTCTCATCTCACCTCTTCTGGACTCGAATCAACGTCGGAGACACGCAGCAGCGAGGTGCTGAGTACGCGTCTTTAAGGAGATTGATTTATACAAGGAATGTCGTCATCAATATCGACTTTGTTTCATTACAAGCTGTAATATTAGGTTGGTCCATAAGTAATGAGCGGTACTGGTTTTGGAATAATTCTTCCTCCCTAAATTCCCATGGCTTGCCCAGATAGCACTGAGTAGTTGTCCACTTGAACTCTATCCACGCATGTTTGAATCAATTCGAGCTATCACAGAATTCGAGAATTTAAAAAAAAATCAACTCATGAAAAATATGCGCTAAATTGTATTACTTTTCCAAGCAATGTGTTTTCACCGAGCCAGTGATCTTATTGTCCCCTAAATTTTTCCAGGGATAGGGGAAGGGTGAGAGTATCAGATGACCACAACAGTTTGGCCGTTTGAATTGTATGAAGTAAGCAATACACCGAAAAGTACGAATTTCGATGATCGGATCGAGATGGCTGAATTGAAAATTCTGTAGCTCAGAAAGTTAGGGTGGCATCATTGTATGAAAAATATATTAGCACAATTGGGTCATCAGCTTCTCTTTCCAGTACAGTTGTGTTCTGCACATCCTTTGAAACGAGCACACGGAGTCTAAATCTGAATTCCAGAGCACTCATTCGAGTAAGGTTTTCGATTAGGCATCCGCGTCTGGAGCATCTGCTACTGCCATCCTGAGACACTACCAAATTTAGTATCCCCAGTCAACCTCCTTCGCGCCTATAGCAAAGTTATGGGGTATCTTGCTGCTCGGCGGAATGCTGATCAAATGAATTGACGGACCTAGACTGTGGTTCTTCAACTTTTGAGCACCACTGAATCCGTATAAATGATCAATCAGCCTAGTGGTAACGCGCGCTAGAAAGAGTAACCAAGGACTCATAGGATGTAGATATATGAGTATGCTTTGAAAACTTGAATACGAATGCACTTTGAGGTCAGATTATCAAAGTGAACAAATCGCTCATTACTTATGGACCGACCCGATATTTGTTCAGCGAAGCATATGGATCTACAGAGCTTTTAGTGTGCATTCCATTTTAAACATATTTTCCTGTGCATTTTGTCAACTGACCTCCCCTTACTGGCGATCTGCACGCTCTCCCTTCCTCTCTCCACGGTCAGTTCGGGAGCGTCGTTTACGGGGTTGATCTGCAAGATTATATCCTTTGATCTTTGATCTTTGAACTCTCAATTCAGACCCCTGACTGATCTTTGATCTCTCCTCTCACCTTCACATCCAGTGTGTACGTTGTAGACTCGAGCCATGGGAAGGAGCGCACGGAGGGAGGGAATTCTACCTGAGAGAGTTGGTCTTTGATCTCTGAGCTCTCAAAACTATGGTTGATCTTTGATCCCTGCTGACCTGGAACTGGATGGAATCCGTGATGCTCTCACTGCCGTCGTGTCGATAGATGAGAGAACGAGCGAGGAGGTCGGCGTATCTGTAATACCTTCAACCTTGTTCAGCTTCTCATGATCGACTTCATCATCACTATAGTTGGCAAGTCTATGATTTCAGCATCGTTTTCTCCTAGCGATCTCGATGCCGATACGGAGAGGAGGGCGGGGAGGGGGGAGAAGGGATCATCTGTTCATCCACTCACGTGAACGTCGCGGTGGGTCGATCGTGCAGCAGCAGCGTCCCGTGCAGAGGACCGTCCAGGAGCTGTAAGGGAGAGGATTATTTTGATTGACTATTACCAATTACCTAGATTTAAATCCCATGAAGCACAGGGTCTACGATGACTTGGAAAATTATGTTTTCCTAATGAGATATGGAAGGGGGACCATCCAAATGCTGAGAAGCACACAGTGAAACCTAACCTATTCAATGAAGGGATAAAGGCAATTTTAGAGTAATCACTGAAAGCAATCGCAATATGGTTCAAATTTTCAGAAGTAATGATGAACCTACCGAGAATGCCACGTCCTTATTGCTGACATTCAGTCGCCCATCGTGATCAGTGAACACGTAGACGTTCCGCCATTGGAGAGGGACAGAGCCGCCCTCGTTCACCTGAGAGATGGATTGGATAGTGTATCTTGCCTCTGTTTTCTTCGGTTCCCTTCAACCTGAAGTCTGCATGCAATTAATTCGTGTTGATCAAGATACGGCTTGACAAAGGATTAATTGTTTACTCCAGTTTGCATGATTTGTTTTACATCGTTTCATTGATTCATCGATATGAATGAATGTGTTGATTTGTCGTATACCTCCAATGGCTCAGCCACATAAACAGGTTGTCGACTACTGCTCTCGTTCTCCTCTGAATCCGTCGTCGTCTCTTCTCCCCTCGACGTGGACGTCTCCGTGGGGGCGACGTTGCTGAGGAGAGGGCAGAGATTAGGAAATTGTTTTCAATATTTCAGCATCTCCAATAAACCTTTTTCTACAGCTTTGCGTTGTCCACTTCGACCAGATGAAAAACACAAAATTCCTCTACTATTCTCTGTGAATGCAGAGGAGGGGATGCAATAGTAGTGATTTGTTTTGACAGCCTAATCACTTGTTCAGATTTCCTCAAAACAAAGGGCTAATCGTTTGCGAATTTTATAGCCTCCATTATGCCTCTACGATTTCGACCCGGAACAACAAATCATCAGAAAGAATAGACTCGGATAATTACTTTTACTGTTTTCTCTCCAATCACCCCTTTGTCCTCCTCTTCAATCTGCTTCTCATCTGTTTCCCACTATTTATCGCTTCTTTTTCCATGATTTCTCGCTTTTGATCTCCCAAATTCCCCTTTTCACACTTGAAAGTCGAAGGAGAAATGCATCCTTTTGTCTCAGCCGCCCCTCTAATCCCCCACACAGTTTACACAATTATCGAGAGAGAAGCACCGAACTTTCAAGCCCCTTTGGCCTTTGGAATCGCTCTGGAGTGTCTGTACTATCTCGATTCTGCACACTGCCTCGCCTCGAGGAAGTTGTAAAAGAGTTCCTCTCTAACTGTGAGCACATCTGCTAAGCAGATCTACTACAAGTCATAACCATTTTACGGGCAGAGCTACCATGTGTGCTGAGGATCAGAGAAATGGATCGACCTACAAGCCTTTTCTGACTGCAAAGACCGGCTGCAGTGTGCATCCTAGCCAGAAGATTCCACATTTCAACAGCAGTCTCGCACTAATAATCATCCCTCTTTCCTATCCTTTCGTCTCTGAAGACCTCCTCTCTCTCCCAAAATACACAAAGAGAAGGAGGAGAAACACTTGTTCATCCTCTCTGAAGGAACGAGACAAAAAGTGAGGAGTTGAGTGGACTCATAAATTAGGGAGAATGCATTTACTGCTCGTGAGGGATGGATCATGAGAGGATAAGGAAGATCACTTTCGCATGGCACTAATATTGTGAGAGGAAATTATAAGGCATTTGATGATATTCGGTTTGCCTATTCGGTTTCGCCCTAATTCGGACGGATGATTATCAGAAGGGGAGCGATCTTGAGAATTGAAAGATAGAGATAGGATGAGTTTCGCATTCAGCTATAGTATTTTGGTGAGGTAAGAATCTATCATTATACTGTTGAGCACACACCTTCATTTTTAAAAATCAACATGTTCGATCGATAATGGAAGCTACCGTACTCCCACTTTCCTTCTAGGACTCTCACCTGCAAAGTCTCTGCATGAGCAGCACTTGACCCTGATACACATTGGAGACGCAGCCGAAGAGAGCATCCTCGTCGACGTAGAGGGCTGGAAGGAATACCGTAGTCTACCGTAAACTGGTTATCGTGTTGGGACCAGACTTCACTTGAAGCATGCATAGAGTCTGTTTGATTCCTTCAAAATTTCTCATAATATTTGAAATTGTTGAGAGTATCCATATTATTTCGCGCTGTTCTTCCTCCGATTCTTCCCTCATTGCACCTCTCCTTCCCTCCCTTCGTCTCTCCATTCACCCATCCCTCTTCTCTCTCCACACTTAACTCAACTAGCCAATGATTGATTACACGCTACGGGAAAGCGCCAGAAAGAGGGCTTGATCTGATTTACTGATCTGCCTCAACTTGGTCTACATGATCCTTACGAGAGATCCATGAATGATGGATTGAGTTTCAGATAATGTACAAAATGGAATTAACGAATCAGGAATTGATCGACTTGACAGATGAAGATGAAGGAAAGCTCATCAGATGACCAGAAAGCTACCGTAACCCGCATGATTGATCCTTCCATTGCATGGAATGGGCAAACAGCCCTCCACTCTCTTCATTCCCTCACACCTAATCCATCATCCAACTCCAGTCTCAACTCGTGGTCAAAGCTGTTGAAAAACAACTCAAAATCGTCTAAATTCGCACCCTGAAACATGCCACTCTCTCCATTTCACGTACTCTCTCGCCTCTCTCTTCTTCTCTGCCGCACTTGCTTCGCCCTCTCACTTCTGCACGCTCTCTCGCCGTCTGGACTCTCTCGATCTCGCGTGATCTCTCTCCTCTCGATCAGAATCTACTCCTCACCCATCCATCATCGAAGAGGAGAGAGAGGAGAGGTGATGAGCGATGCGATCCGCTTGATTTGATATACACCCGCTATTACGTCACCACTAGCCAATCCAGCTACACTTCACCTTCTAATCACTCTAGACTAGACATAATGTCAAGAAATTGGTATGCTGTTCGATAGTCGTAGTGCTAGTGGCTCTTAGGAGGAAGATCCGTGGAGAAAGACTAGAATAAGTGCAAATTCCAGGGGGTAATTCGGTCTAAGCACGCCGTCTTCGATTACTCCCGAACAGATGTTACTCACGGGGGTGAAATAACAGAGATGAGATGAGTAACGGAAGTGTGAATCGTGTTGGACGAGAGACCAGGGGAAGTGGAGAGAGGGCAGACAGCGAGAGGAAACAACCAATGTTCAAAAACTTGAAAGTCTGTCAAGTCTTTCTCGTATGCATTATTTTACGAAGAAGGTGTGATCAAATCTGATTATAAGGTCTTTTCTTGCTTTCTGGGACGTATTTTCTGCGTGTAACACTCCAAAATCAGACCAGACATCGTTCGTCCCCAGGGAATGGAGAGGGTGGAAGCAATCTCGTTACTCCCGATATAGTCAAGAAGCATCTTACTAGTCTTGCAGTATTCATTTCTCTGTTCTTATGGGGTTCTGTAGAAAATAAGCTATGAAACACGACTGGATGAGAGACTGTACTGTTGAATGAAACACAATAGATCCTGCAGCATACCTTCCCTTACCATTACTTCACCTCGAGAAGGGGCTAGCCCCTCTCTATCATCCCCTGTTCATCCCTCTCTACTGATCAGAGAAGAGCTCGAGGTGATTTATCAATGTGTCACACACCGGCCAGACAACAGAGTGAGGAGGAAGGAAGGAGAGACCCTAATGACCTATCCCCCCACTTAGTATAGTGCGTATTTGATCTATTACTATCATCTCATACGTTTTTCAAAAGAACGAAACTGTCAGAGGAGTACTGCAAGAGATAATATCAGACCTGATAGGGCAATGCATGTTCACTAATAACAAAGCAATTCCTAACCATCATCAGTTTCTGCAATCATAAGTGTCCCTAAAGTCCATCCAACCCCGATCGCCCCTCTTCTTCACCTCCCTCTCCCTCTCTTCCTTTCTTCATCCTCTTCCTCTTCCCCTTCTGGTATTGTCTTTCAACTACTCAGTGAGAAGAGGAGGGGCTTACACACTGTGAGGCGTTCCCTAAACTTCCCTTTCAGAGTCGCGAGAGAACTTCACCCCCCTTTCCATAAACTCTGAAAGGAAACTACAGTACAGTACTCGCTGATAACCATTAGACATCGCACCTACGTACCTCTTCCATTTCACAATATTTCCTAATTAGGTGTCGCAAGGAACAAGCAATAGATCAGAGATCACACATGACCCACATTCGGCGGAACTGCACAGTGCCGCACTCTGGATTACGGTAGCCGATTCGGAGGTGGCTATCTGGAGGGTGGAAGGAGTGACGCATCGAATGGTCAACGACAGCGTCTCTCCCTCCTCCAGACTCGCCACTGGTATCGAGTCTGCTGTCTGAAAGGGAATCCCGGTCCATGAATGTTATCGTAATCAAAACTGATACGATAAATACCTGTGCTTTGCCTCCAACCAGGGACAGAGTGAGATTTCGAGAAGGGGAGAGGAGATGGAGGGGATTTCCATCCAATTTCGTGGGTGTGAGATCAAGTCGAACGGAAGCGAACAATAGACCAGTAAACAATGGAATGACGCCCATGATCAGCTACGTGACCGCAAATCGATATTAGATCTACTCTTGAAATGTCGACAGCTCGTCATAACACGGACATAAGCTGTGCAGAGGCAGTTGGCGAGAGATCGCCCGAGGGGAGGAGAGAATGAAGGAGGCGGAGTCATCTACACCCCGAGACTGATGAATCTCCGCATACGCCAGAGGACAGAGACAATGCTTATCCAATTCAATCACATAAAGAGGGCGTGATACTCGTTCCGGAAACACCAAGGACGTGGGCATTCTTTCGAATTGAAGTAGGTTCAAATTTGCAAGCCAGGGAGTGTGAAATCGACATTCGCAAGTTTAGGCAAAACTAAACTTTTGAGCTTTACTCGAGGATTTCTGGAACGTGTCCTAATATCCAGAAAAAAATGAGCCAGTTTCCCTCGGGCCAGTTGAATAAGGAAACCCTAGCCAAAATAGGACTACTATTAAAACCTAGAAAGCAACGATGACTTCGCCCGTGGTATGCATCGAAAAATATTATTTATATCAAACATTTATCATTCAAGCTAGGCAACAACAGTAACAGAGAGCCAGCTTGACGGTTGATGGTGTTACCGCGAAATGACAAACTTAACGGCGAGAGACGCCGGCCTTGGGGTCGTCGACGACGAGGCTGGGGATGTTGAGCTCCTGGAAAAAAACGCAATTGAAAGTTGCAATTAATGTTCGCTCCGTGCAAACTCAATCATCCATAAAAGTTGACCGAGGATCAAGAAGATTCCTATTTACCAAGGCGTCGGCTCAGACTAGAAACTAACTCTAGCTGGAATTTGTTGCCTTGGTTGATTTACGAAGTAAAGCAACTAGTATGAGTAATAAAATCATTACGTACCATGCTATCGATCATAGCCTTGGTGTCGGCATCGACCTTGATCTGGGAAAGCACGCGAGGATCGACGACGGAGATCTCGGGCATGTAGTTATCTCTTCTCTCGCGCTCCTCCTCCTGAAGCTTGATCGAGATACCACGGACGGGTCCCTTCTCGATACGCTTCATCATGTGGGTGATGAATCTAAAAATAACAACTATTAAATTGTACACTTCGTGCAAACTCAATTAGCTACAAAACTAATCAAGGATCAAAAAGGATATATTTGGTTTACCAAGACGTCGGCTCAGACAAGAAATAAATTCGAGCTGGAATTTGTTGTCTTGGTTACTTCACCTTGAATACTAAACAGAGCCCATTAAGGTGAAATGATGGAAGAATGTTTCAACTAGCCAGAAATTTTTTTAAATATTTTGTCCTAGCTGTCATTTTAGCAAAACTACGAGCTTGTTAGCAACAAACATCGCTCAAAAATATACACTACGTAGAGCAAATGATTAAAAACATACCCAGCAATCTGGTTGCGGAGTCTCTTGGAGGGGATGAGAGCGATCTCGTCGCAGATGCGCTTGTTGGTGTGGAAGTCATGGGTCATCTTAGTGTAGTACTTCTCGATGATGACCTTCGAGGCCTTCTTCACGGTCTTGGTACGGACGCGTCCCATGTTGAGTGCTTAACCTGGAAAAAAACATCAATTCTGACAAAAAGGTAACAAAAAAACGCGATAAGTGGCGCAAAAAACGGCCAAAGGACAGAAGAATGGCGCCAAAATGAAAGGAAAACGTCGCAATAATAAATAAACGCATTTTAGAGGACACTACGAGTGCAAAACTTTGCTTAAAGACTCCATTTTAAAGCAAATTTCGAGCATAGATTAGCGTGAGCGCACAATGTGGCTATAATGCGCGTGATAAGCTCGAGTTTTGAGAAAAATTCAAGCAAAACAGCGTGAAAAGGGCAACAACAACGAAAAAATTTGGGAAAAAGAAAAAGTCCCTTTTCTGACCCAAGCTACAGACCCCCGATTTCTTCCGTGCGAGAAATTCCTGCCGTCAAATTTTCATTCGAATGCTGTGGCTGTTTTATGGTTCCGGCTCGCATTTACAAACTAGTTTTATTTATTTATATATTATTTTATAATATGATTGATTGATTTCTGGAATGCATTCATTCTGGAATATGAATGAAATCATTCAGAAAGTGTGTTTTAGCCACTATATATACACTTGAAAGGCTTTCACTGTTCAACACGAGCAGCGATTTTTTCGAACTCTCCGTATTCAATATGGGAAACAACAAATCGAAAGTAAGGCGCTTGTTTGAAAGACAAATGTACTCTTGTTTAAGAAAAGGCAAGTGGCTGATGAAATCGGCTCAGCTCACCAATTGGGCGCAGGGCAACTGGTAAATTTTCCCAACTAAATATCTACACCTTTCCCCATGCATAATCGCAGCAAAAATATCAAATCCGAATCGCAGCATTGAATGCAAGGAATGTGATTATCCCCGGAAACACTGAGGCGGTACACTAACTTTTAACTCTCTGCTCCAACACAGCTCATAGGGAAAAAATAATCCAAGAGTGAGACTGTATGTTTCAATGCCTGGGCTTCGAACTCTAGAGAACAAAGATGGATCTTACCTTGGAAAATCCGATGTATTGGCATGGTTGAAGTTGTTTGTTTTCGGTAATAAATGTTAGCTTACAGCGAGAATGGAGGAAACACCGACATAAACTACAGATTCCTGGCCGATTTCGAATACTCTTTAGATAGAGTGTCATAGTAAGTTTCATCCCATCCAACACTGAAAATAATGAACATGTTCTATTTTCACAGCTCAAAGGGCAATGGGACACCTAAGATTATATTGCGGTTTATATCTACCGGAATGACAAGCGACATTATTGGGCAGTGCGAAATCAACCTACATGATATAGAAGGCTTACTAATTCATCTCCTAAGAAACGGTAGATGTAGATAACTTCAGAACTCCGCACACCGATGAGGTTCTGGGATTCTCGTGGAAGCTGGCTAGACGGCTGCTTTCTCGTTTTATTCTACAGGTATGTGTTATAAATCTTAAAAGAGAAGAGGAAAAAGGCGACTTGAAGAGCCATCGCGGATAGAATTGATACGGTACGAAAGTGGATACCCTGCCTGCGAAGAGGAGTCAAGGCCAAGGTATTCACAATTTGAATGCTGCTTGAACAATCATTTCTAAATTTAGGTGCTAGTGAGAAAACCGGAGATAGATAAAAACGGAGAAAGAAGGTCTAAACTGTCCTTATTCGACAGGACAAATTCAGAAGGAAAACCGAGCAGAACAATTCGAGGAATATGGCCACTGATTCAAAGGAATGCTCACCGTGACCACGTCAGTTGATGGTTCGAATATGTCTTTTTCCAAGTGCAGTCTTCCAGAAACCTAACGTAACTGTAATCGGTGTGGACCCTCTGAATTATGAAGTGCGTTTATGATATCATAATCATATTTACCCTCTATTTCTTAGTCACCGAGTTCCTGCTATTTCTTGTGACATGACTCAAATGCTAATATTTTCAGTACGTGTTCGCTCTAATCGCGCTGGACATTCAAATTGTCGACTGGGAGCTAGCACAAGATTTGCGCACAGGAGTAGTGACAAAAGGAAATGAAATGAAAACAGCAACATTTGACAATGGCGCAACTGTAATTGAGCTGAATAGGGTTGGTGTAGATCAAGCTCAAATACGAGTTTATCGTTCACTTCAGCATCCACCCCTGTATCCTCCAGATAACAGAGTTGGAATATTGAAATCCTTATTGCTTTCGGCCAAGGACGGGTTCACCAGTGTTGCGGGATTCTTTGCAAAGGGCCGTAAGTATCCAGTTTCATGCTGTTTCGATGTATCGGCCTATTCCAGTATTCAAATACTTCACGGCGCCTCTTCTCGTGGTTGTCTTTGCAGTCCTTCTCCTCGTCTTCTTCGTCTCTCTTCTACTCAATATCCCCATCTCCTCCCTCATTCGAAGCCTTTTTTTCTTTATCTGAAGAATTCGATCCACGCCCTTTGAATCTATTGATAAAGTGGATCGCTAACAAGATAACCACATCATGAAGTCATCAGTCACAGTGAATGGAGTTCTGAAATGAATTGAGATAACTCCTTGAACTCAATTTGTATACAAGGATAAAATAGCTAGAGCCGAGTGCTCAGCAGGTGTTCTCTCCTTCGAAGAAGACGAATATTGAGAGGTTCCTGAGAATGGGAAAGAAGTGTGAAAATGTAGTTTTCGTATGCATCTTTCTATATTCATCATCAGCCAAATATTTCTTCAGAAGGTACCAGATCAGATCCACAGAGCTCATAGAGTTGATAGCAAGCTCACGGTACGCCTGATTTTAGACAGTTCACGCAATTTACATGCCGCATCATCTGCTGTAATTGTCATACCAACTCCATTCCAGAACTTCTTCGAACTCAGAATAGCGGTCCTCGACATCGAACGAGTCATTCTAGCAAACAAAGAAGCCGATGTAGATCGATATCTCAATTCGTTTGGGGTCTCCTCTAAACGTTGTCTGCTTTCAGACAAAGACGAGCGTTTATGTCGATGTACTCTCACTATGGGAAGATGAAAAAGAAAGAAAAGAGCAACATGATCGTATAGAATGGTACGATTCAGTATTTCTTGAATCGGGAAATTTTCATTAACAACATAAAGTGTGGACGGGAGCTCAATCGAAATCAATTATCGGTTTCTAATCCACTTTGAGTGGGATGACACGAGTAGAAGCATGTAAGCTTTTTAGTGATACAGATGTTGATTGATAACTGTGTTAATTTTTTTCAGAGTTCTGTCTGATCATCGTTCGAAGCCAAGAGTTGAAATACGGCTGATGAAAGTTACAAAAAATACCAATGAACCGATCGGAAAGTTCACGTTCAACCTACTTGATATCGATGGTGAGATATCATGTTTTTCAAATCTTTCTTAATACGCTGTGCTTTACAGCATTATGTTTCAAAGAAGAAAGAAACGAGACTACTCGCAAGATTCGAAAAGATTGCTTGCTTTCAATTTTTGTGAAGTGAAATCCACCTTTCTAGTAATGTTTCGAAGCAGTGTATTCAGATGGACAATAAAATGGTTCAAATTCATTCGAAAAATGGCACCTGGTGTGGAAAACGAGATGATTCCCGAGGTTTCATCTAATACAATGTGCGATCGAATTAATTTTCTTCAGAAGTATACGCCATCAAAGAGCTCACACATCTCGCTATTCGATAATAGGCACATCGATGCTTATTGGCCCATTTTAGTGAGCTACATAATTTCGATTAAACTTCTTGACCTCCGATTGCAGAGATATGTATCAAATGAGGGGGACGCGGAGTGCGCGTTGAGAGACGTACGAAATTAGTGAATAATCAAAGCTTCAGTGTGTTCAGCAATTCATACATGGAAAAATGCATCTTGATATTCGACTCATGGACAAAGGTAGTGCTCTGGCTTGGCCAGTTGGAAAGAGTCGAAATGCCCCAAATAGAGTGAGATGTATTTGCAAACAACAAACAATAAAATCTCTCAGAACCCTTTCTTGGAAGAGCCTCCTAAGGTACAGAACAGGTTTATTTGCAAGGTCAAGACAGTTGCCCGAGGATATATCAAGGATCCGATAATTAGTTGTTCGTTTCTTTCACATTTCTACGGATACCCAATGTTGTTCAGTGATCAAGGAGTACATCGTGCCCATATCTTAATCATATTGGTTGTCGTGATTGTCGCCACGCTGGCAGCTCAACTATTTCTGAAATTTCTACCTTTCTGAAATGGTTGAACGACACATCGATAAATGTCATCAAATCAATTGAAAATTGGACAGAACAATTATAATTGCAATTATCTGAAATTTGTCAAATACGGTAGTAAAAAGTTACTGTAGCAGTGTCTCTGCCCACTATCGACTTATTGTATTCTCTTGAATTTTAAAATAAATATTTTGATGGCGTTTACTTCCAAAATAATTTTCACTCGTTTTTGATGCGTACCTTTGCTCGCTTTCATCACCAAACGGTTCTAATATGGTTTCATCACGCGAACTTCCGCATGATCGCTTTACCAAACTCACACACAGCTCCATCATTGCAGCTCATCTTGTGACAGCAATGCAGCTATACCGCGACTATATCAGTGAGTATTACTGATTTATCAACGCGAAAAGCGGGTTTACACCGCGTTCTATTCAAAACCGACGAGGAAGGTATCACGACGGGCTTATGCAAATTGCTTGGTCGATTGACTAGTCTGGGCATGCAAATCGCTTGGCCATTTCTTGCACTTGCAGAGTCGTTCGGCGGTTGCATTAAGCGGTCTCTGCTCGTTTCCCACCATGGGACTATTCAAGAAGCTAAGATCTAAGTCGTCGAGGGTGAGTATCCTTCTGTTGTTTGTTATTGACCTCAAATTTAGAAGTATATCGACTATGCACTGCTATAATACCCCTTGTTTAGTCATCGTCGGCAGCGGCTGAGTCCTCCGGCTCTAAAACCAGCCTGCTCAAGAAGGTACGACTTAAAGATTAGTGGACTAATCGACCAATGAACTGTTTCAGATCACAAACAAACTCAGTGGCTCAAAGAGTAAAATGAAGAGCAAGATAAAATCGCTCAAGTCGAAGACAGATCGAGTGAGTTTCAATATTTTACACACTGTATATCCGCCAAAATCAAGCACTCTTGGCTGCTATTGCAGAGAAGAAGCTATAGTTGCTGACAAAATTCAGACTATGATGTTCAACGTTTACGGCTGTTTAACGTTTTCTTCGAGCAACAATTTTTGAAATGAAATATTGTTCAGTCGGGAACCGATTCCGAGACGGATGTCGACCCCAGCGAGAAGGAAGACTCCTCCCACACACAGTCAACCACACATGTTGGTTGATTTGATATTAATTCTGTTTGGGTGCTTATTGTTAGGATGTAACAAGACCTTGTATTGGTGCCAGTGTCCCCGTGGCCTACGCTAGTTAGTAACTACTAGTAGTTACTTCTTTAAAAAATATTTGATTTTTGACTAATTAATCCTATTAACTGCTTTACAGCATTCCAACTCTTCGGGCGACTCGGAAGAGAGTGGACGGTATCGTGGCGGGAGACGAAAGAAGAAGAAGTACAAGAAAACTGCCAGAGATTTTGAGAATACGGACAAGGCGGGAGTCTACCATGTGAGTTATAGTTGCATGGCGCTGCAACCTGCCGAACAACAACATTCTGAAGCGAGTGGAATAGAACAAATGGCAAAATATCTTGATGATAACCACCTCTTCAGATCATGATCCGCGTCATCGAGGGTCGCGATCTGCCCGGAGTCAATCTGCGCGTGAAGGCTCTCGTCGATGGGAGATCAGAAGTAAGCCAAACGTCGATCTACCGTAACCATCTATCGTACTCCTCAGTCGACGCGTGTCTCGAGTGAGAAGGACCCTCGCTGGCGACAGAACCTCTCCTTCACCCTCAATCGATCGATGGAGAAGATGTCGGACACGGTATTCGAGCTGAAGGTACGGTATCGAGGCTGGGGTAGTGTAGCTTATCGATCTCTTTCCAGCTCTACTCCGAGAATAGAATCGCGCGTGACAAGCTGCACGGCGAGTGGTCGTGCTTCCTGGGATCGAGTGAGTTTCACGGACTTTCGTTTTCCTGAACGGTCATTTGGGCCGAAACTGGCCTAGGATCAATCAAACAAGAGAATACGTTGGAAGAGAGAAAGTAGACAACGAGTTTCAAGTTCTAATAATAGCGTTTGCAGTCCTGCACCAACCCGATCGTGCGATCGTCTCGAAGTGGGTGGCCCTTCGTCGGCCGAGGAAGGACAACGAGGCAATTGTCAATGAGACGGAGAATGTCGGATTCGTCAGGGTGAGGAAGCGATAATCGACCTGCCTTGTAAACCAACAGAACATTTCCACTCACTAATCGTATCAATCACTAGTAAATGCACCCAGTCAGACAGACTGATAACATAATTAATGTGGTTTTTTCTCTCTTTTTGTTATTCTTATGAAAATCGAAAATGAAAAAAATATATAACGATATCACTAGCATAATGATCTGTATCTCTTATCTCTCTCAATTTAGATCTCGATGGCGATCTACGGCAACAACGAGACTCCTCCTCCGATGGCCGATGACGAGAGCCACGAACTGTTCTCCGGCGCGCAGCTACAGCAGTTCACGCTCGCGGTACGGTAGAAGGAGTACGATAGAAGGATCGCTTATCGATTTTTGGTATCTATTTCGCGAGTCTTACTCCCATTGATGATTGGTTTGCCCAGATTAACGTGAATGATACATGTCACAATAAGATCTTATCCAGTCCTAATGCAGGTGCGTCTGTTCCGTCTGCACGCACTGGTCGATCAGATGCACCAGCCATGGAGGAAGGAGAAGGACGATGACGATAAGCAGCAAGAGACGCCCTACTACACTGTCAGGGTACGGTAGATCGATCGATTGATTACCATTTCCATGTGAGGTTGCGGTAGATTATGGCTTGATTCCAGCACCTATGCTACATTTCAATGTTCGATAGATTTAGATTTATACAATATTTATATAGTTGTCGTTCATCATTGTTATCGCTCCAAATTACGGTATTCGATCGATAAATGTCCTAAAGTGCTAACTGCAGGTTACGGTGGGCGACTCATCGGCCGAATCCGAGGCCGAAGCGATCAGCAAGTCTGATGGATTCGTCGTCGCGCTCGATCGAGAGATTACGCTACCGATTATGTGGCCTACAGTAATCAACAAGGTGGGTGTGGATACGGTAGTCGATTGTGAACTGACTCTCTGAACCTCCGTAATCTGAATTGCAGATCCACTTTGCGCTCATCCTCTCCAAGGGCAAGAAGAGTCGTAGGATCGTTGCGAGGGTGAGATTGATTGGGCTGGCCGTGCTCTTGAAACCTATCTGAAACAGGAATGAATCTAGTTGATTGCAGTCGTCAATCCGCCTCAACTCAATCTACGTCCCGGGCGAGGATGGATTCCTACCCACGTTTGGTATGGAAGCGTAATTATTGATGTGCAGAGGCACAAATGACCCTAGGCTGACACAACAATTGCTCATGATCCCAATCTGCTTTTAGTAACGGTAGATGAGCTTATTGATTGGCAGCAGCAGCACGAAGGAACCTATTTGGGCGTTATTGATCACTTCTCGATTCCAACCGTGGGCTAACTTCCTCTAGGTGGGGAGGGGTCGCGCAAAATTCAGAAAATTTTCACTTCGGGAATGCGCAAAATGTTCAAGTGTACTATGTCGGAGGTCCGCAAATCTTATTTGCTTCTTTTCGGGGTTCCGCGACCTGACGATATAGCAGATTATCAGCCCGCCATTGCTCGATTCAGGTCCGTCGTTCATCAACTTCTACGGTCTCCAGAAGATTCCCCGGCTGAAGAGGAGAGGAGAGAAGCATCCGGAGAAGGAATTTGATGAGCACATGTGAGAGTCGCGTTTTGTGAAGCATTGATTGTTCCGTTGTCACTTCTAGACGCGATTCCTTGAGCAAATCTTTCTCAAAGTCAATAAGGACTCATCGTCTCCTACTCTGGACTATCCATTGAACCTCGCTCACTCTCGATCCATTCATCTCCCTCTCCTCTCATCAGGTATTACTGTCGTCTCCTCGTCTCTGTCGATTGCTTCGACACGCCATCCGATGATTCGACCGTGACGGAGATCAGCGTGGATGCCCACAAGTTTGCCGTACCCTTTGAGGTGAGGAGAGGAGGGGGTGGGAGCTGAGAGTTTGTTTGCGAATCCAAGACCCTTCTCTGCCGGATACAAAACCTATATAATTTTTTTTCAAGTTAAGAAGCCGCGCTGTAACTTAGACTAAAAGTTACTTAGCCGTACTTTTCCGTACTTTGCAATCAAGAAACGAAGGATGGACAGGCTCCTTCTAAAAGCTTGTTAAGCCTTCTAAAAATTAATAAATAATTTTAATGTTTTGCAGAAATACTTCAAGTACTTGATGTGCGGCTCCTTCTTCATCTGCACTAACATCGATCCCTCCTTCAGTGGGTTACCGTACTCTCACGCGCTCCTCAATCGATCGATATCCACCGTATTCTGTCTTCTCAGGCACGTCCTCGCTCATGTTCCTCGTATCGATCGGCAACTACGGTAGCTTCAACAGGCAGGACATGAACGAGCGAAGCTCCACCCTCCCGGTACGGTAGTCGATCACCAATCGATAATGTTGAATTCACGTACAATTCTAATTGACAAATCTGGCATGTGAAATCGTGTGTGTTTTCCCGTGTTAAACTTCATTTTTTGTTGTAATAATGACAATATTGACACAAACCTGTCCACAGACGATGCCGTACTACGACGGGACGAAGTGCTTCACCATCCCGTGGGGCAACTACAAGCCCATCGTGTACGTCCCCTGCGGATTCGACAAGTCCGCCTTCAGAATCGAACGGATCAATGCGATCATGAAGGTTTGTAGCTGATTTGTATTGGAATCCATCGCGAGATTGAGTAGAAGAGTGTGGGTGTGAGTAATGAGAGGTGTGAAATGTGAACTTGAACGGAAAATTCGTCGACGGGATTAATATGAAAATTTGTGTTTGGTTTTCGTGGGGAGTCTCTTCTCAATCGAATGCTATGTGAGAGCTGAAGATTATGGCTAGTGTGAAACTT
>LS499357.1:38103-52167 GCA_900490845.1 Pristionchus japonicus
TCTTTTCAAACTCCTCATCTATCCCATTCCAGGTGGTGACACTGCTCGACCACTACATCGACGAGGCGCGAGTGGTGAGATTATCGATTTTTACGTAATAAACTTGAGAGATCATTTGGGGATGCTGCCGTTTTAGACAAGTTACAGCTGCTTGAATAGCCAAGAAAATGTGGTAGCATCGCTTTTATGGATCACCTTCACTAATTAATAACTTCTCCCTATTCCAGAACGCGGATCAATCGTCGCCCGAAGACGTGGCGTCCATCACAGTGGAGGCCATCGAGCACACGTGTCGCAAGCTTGACTCGCTCTTCAACCACCATCGGTCAGTTGCTGATAGAAAGTGATTACGTCAGCCTTTTATCGGTCTGTTGGCGATAAGCAGAGGAGTCCTTCGATTACAGCACGGACGAGTTGTGCACGGCGCTCGACTATGATCGATACCAGGCGAGACGGCGGATGATGGAAGAGGTACGGTAGAGATGAAAGATACGGTTGTGTGAGGCCCGAAAATCGATAATCAGGGAAAATGACGGTTTCCTGTTCAGATGAAGGGTGAGTTGGTCGATCTCAAGTTCACGGGACTCAAGCCGGCGGATACGGTGGTCGATTCGATGCGCCTGCTGTGCAGAATCAGGGAGTGGGTCGGCAGGTGAGATATACTTCCGGAAAGATCGATTGCCGGTGTTTTGGAAACTAGTGGACTTGTGGTTCCATGCACAGATGAAATGTGTTCATTCTTTTGGCGAGTAGTTTCCGGTTCATTCATTGTGGATTAAAATTTACAATTTCGTTAATTACTAATCATAAGCAAGTCCTAAATAGCACATCCGCACTTACACTTAACCACCTTCTTCGCTTTAGAATGGCAGTGGACGACTCGGCCTCTCTGCCCGATATCTTCATCAAGATGTTCGCTGACGGAAAGCTGATCGGACTCGCGAGGATTCCCACCGCCAAGGTACCGTAGTCTATCCTACCGCGACTCGATATCTACCGTAGCTATAGAAGTCCTCCTATCTCGTGTTTTCATCAATCAACTAATCGGATCTAGCTGCAGTGTTTCCACATTTATCTACTATAAATCCTCAGAACCCTAAATTAGTCCCTGCTCTATCGTACCTGCAGCACTTGCTTGATTCTACAGTAATCCTCCTCTCCATGGCAGGTGTTCTTCTCGAAGAACGACTCGCTGCGGGGCGACCTGTGCGCCAAGCTGCACGCGTACCCCATCGAGTGGCTGCACACGAATGCGCAGAGGAGGAAGGCTGAGAATGTGAGTGCGGGGGGAAGCCGAATAAGAACAGTGGGGTTATGTTTGTTAGACATTAGTGTGTTTTTGAAACCGCATGTTCCGGGTTCTTTGTTTTTCTCTCCAAAAAGGATAAAAACGGAGAAAGCGAGGATGAAATTCGAGTGGCCTAGCGCGCGGATCTGGATAGGGAGGGAGTGTTCGAGAGAAGGACAGAAGTTTCGATAGTAGTTTATCATTGCATGCATTCATGAGAATATGGAGAGTTGGAGCTCGCGAGATATTTACGGTCGTAACAAAGCAAGAAGGATAAAAATGTATAATAATGAGTCTTGAACATATTTCGAAGTGTATAGAAGAGAGAACATTGCTTACGGTTAGTCTGCACGGAATCAAGCAAGGAATGGCTTATTAACATCGAAACGTTTAGACTCAATAAAGTAATATTCACTGTTAAATAAAACACAATAGTTTTGAAGACCAAGGAATATAAGCTGTTACCAATAAACGGATGAGTGAAATCAACAACTACTCTATGGTTCTTCGAGTTTGACTCGTTTCGCGGGTTGGCTGCTGCCCGAAGGGATTGAGGAAGAGCCTGCGATAATATTCTGCAGAGACTGAACCGATGGTGGCATGGGTTGAATCGGTGCCATTGGTAATGGATTTAGATTTCTCAGATTATAGTGCTGCATGGATGATGAAGGAATATATGGAGCTTGAGAGATGGAGGGAAGGGGTTGAGGGCCCGAAGTAGGAACGGCAGACGAGGTCGAAGGGCCAGTTCCCGCAGACTGGTTAGGCATGGGCATGGGATTTGGTGAGTTGTAAGGGGGAGGTGGAGGAGGCATTGTGGGGAAATGAGAGAAATAAGAGCGCTGATTCATGGAATGGAAAGAGGGGAAGGGCAGAGGAGGAGCGGGAACGTGCTGCACCATCTGTTGAAGGCGTTGCTGCTGATGCTGCTGCAGGTGCTGCTGCATCCTGTCCTGTCGTCTCTGCGCCCTCTTCTGATGTCGACTGATCGCGTCGACTGGGAGAGACTCCCCAGCAGGAATTGGTTGTGGTTGTGGTCCGGTGGCAGTCGACATCTTGTCCATCACTTGCTCAAGAAGATGCGAACGCAGCTCCTCGCTCAGCGCCTGCAAGAAGTCGCTGTTTTCTTATACTTGAGTTTGTTAGCACTGTCTCAGTAACTCAGAACGAGTAAACGTTCACGTCAATCGATTTTAATTGAGTTCCCCTAGTAATTATTGTCAAGTACTAGTTTAATTTTTTTTCGTAATAATTCGAAAGCGATCTGATCTTATCTTCAAGAGGCCTCACCCTCGAGTCATTCTTCTGAAGATCCTTGTAGCTCTTGCGGGTGTTGAGTTTCTGGAGTTCCTTGGAGGTGAGAATGGAGAGCTGGTATTTGTCAGCGAGGCGCAAATTCTCATGAGCCTCAAAATAAGTGGGTAAAGTTGCTAGCCGATCTGTTTCTCACCGGCACGATTCTTCTGATGAGGCTCTTCTCTATGGCCGAGCTGACGGAGGGACACTCGAATTTGCAGGCTAGGGAGAGAATTCGATCCACCTGCTCCAGCTCGTCCTAAAAAATATGCAAGTTGAATATCGAAAACCGACACTCCTCGACCTTCTTGAGCTGCCCGTTGAGGAGCGGAATATCGTGATGGGTGAAGTTCGGGTAGAGACAGGAGAGGAGCGTGAGGAGGTCCTCGAGTGTGATGTCAAGCAGCGTGTACTGCAAATATTGTTGATTTTTTTGGTGAGCATCGCGAATGGAACCACCTCCTCATCGCGACTTCCTTCATCGAATAGCCTCTTGAAGAATGGACTCTGCATCGCCAAGATCGCTCTGAAATATTGTTTTAACATAGTTCTCTCTATTGAATGCCCGCTGCTTGATTGATTGCCAAAACTAACTTGGTGATGTACACTCTCTGTCCTTCCACTTTCAACGCGGCATCGCTCAGCTTTGTGCGAGTCATGAAGTCGAAACCGAGTGGGGGATGAAGAGCGGTTGAGTCGGTGATCTGTAATCAGAAATAGTTTTCGTTTTAGTTTTAGTTTTAGAGACTTTGAAAGGTAGTACTCACCCTTATCGAGACTGTGAGCTGTGCATCAACCGGATTGGCTTCGGAAGTACTTAAAGTAAATGTTGAGTTTTTGAATTTCTTATTGCACAGTCACTCACGTTTGGAGTACGATCAGTTCGCTGTTCGCAATGGCATCCGCTTCGCCCTTGATCGTTCCATTTACTTGGGCTCCCTGAGTTTTTCACTTGACGAATACACAATTTACCTTTAGTAATTCACCTCTATTTTTGCGGTGTACGTCAACTCGTACTTGGCCGACCAGTGCGGGTCCACCCGCCTGTAATAATCAATATATGCGATATATTGTTTGTCCCCACTTCATACGCACAGCACAAATTATGCCTAAATAAAGTTTCCCGGAAGCCATTGACAGAAACAATGACACAGCAATTGACAGAAACAATTTAGAACGGTTGAGATTTTTTTGTTACGTTTCAAAATATTATCAAATATCAAATTACTTTGGAAGACATTGGAGCTGGACGCGGTATTCTCCTTCGATACGCATGAACTTGAGGTCAAAGTGGATACCATCCATCGATAGCGTTGTCGATTGGATTCGCGATCTGATTAAAGTAAAGTTTCTATAATTGTTGACGTCAGTTTTTTTAATGCTATCTACTCAATATAATTATTCCTTACTCTTGATCAGCATCATTGATGGCGACGCTGCCCTCTAGGGGCTTCCATAAAAGTGGCTCGTACATCTCTGCAATGAATAATTAGATCTGAGAGAAGATTATTGCGAGTTACCAACCGGCATCGCCTGCCAACATCCTCACACTTCACGCCCCGACTCCTGAATAACTTCAACAAATATTATTTTTCAGTCTTGAAATATATCAGCGCTGAACAACGCGTTTTAATATCTGGGTAAATGAAATCAAGTAGATAAGGCTTTATCATTATTACAAGCAAAAAGTAAAGAACGCAATCAATGTATGAATTGCCGAAATAATTACTGAACATTTATTTAATTAACATAAGCATTGAGCCCACGATTGTCTCTGAGTCTCCTTTTAATCCTTCTTCGTTCTCTTGGATCGACGAGTAGCCATTCCGGTTGATGGCTTGGAGGCTCTCTTGGGTGGTCGATTGGATGGACCGGGCTGCTGGTCTCCATCGTTCCCTTCCTCGCTCGACTCTTCCTCCTGCTTGATATCCTGCTCCGTTTTAACAGTCTTCATAGGCGAGTCGATCGACTCCGGATTGGCATACATGCTTGACGCAGGGGAACCTCTGTGAGGACGGAGAGCTTCTGAGGCTGACGCCTGTGCAGCCCGCTGCTTGATCAAGGTAGACATAAGAGCATCAAAAGAGGACGTGGCCGCAGCCACGGATGAGGAAAGAGAAGTCACAGCAGCGGTGGTCGATGATGAAGAACCAGCAGCAGCAGCAGGAGCTGAGGACGATGATGGAGCTGCATGAGCAGCAGTTCCAAACGAGAAATCTGGTGCAACAGCAGCCGAAGATGATGAAGAGCCCGGAGGACGGCCAATCAGCCTAGAAGGGGGACTTGGAGCAGTAATCCTCCGAAAAAATGATCGGAGACCCCCTTGAACGGCAGAGCCCGTGTTGGCCGTCGTTGATGGAAGAGGAGGAGGCATAGTGTAGACAGCAGGCATAGTGTAGGCAGGGGATCGAGCGTAGCCGAAGAGGGGGCCTGGCCCGCCTGTGAGGGTGGGGGCTTGGGTTTGATCTAAAAGAATGATGATTTAATGGCCATTTACGCATTGAATAATTAATGCTGCTGGGTCTTTATTTGTACTGTATTTCAAAAGCTTCAGACCTGAGGATTTAGAATATATGAATGAGTAGGGGGGAACTGACTGAGCACAGCAATATCGTCGGTTCCGTCATCGTCGTCCACATCCACATCGGAGAAGGCATCGATTCTGCCCGTGCGAGAAGGCACGCGCATCGTGCGGATGTTGATCGATTGTGGGAGCTTATCGACGGCCAGAGAGAAGAGACTGCTGCGAAGTCGAGCACTCAGCTGCTGCAAGGGATGCATTGTTCTCACTGAAGTTGTGCTTGTCTGTGATGGAGGCTTGAACAAAATTCTAACATCAAACTCCTCGGACTGCCGAAGCCGGATGAAATCGGATTTGGAGCGAAGGCGACGTATCTGCGCTGTGCAAGCCTCACTCAGGCGGAAGCGATCGCATATGTAGAGGAGGCGAATCCATTTGACCTGAAGAACATTAGGAATAGGAATTTATATTACGTTAGGGACTTCTTATTACTTACTTTTGGGAAGTGAGTAGATGCGTCCATCAGCATTCGCTCTGCGGTCTTTTTGAATGCAGGGACAGTGAACTGCTCTGAGAGGAGAAGCACTCTCTCGAGAATCTCGATGGTTGTCTGGAAGCAAGTCATGATACACTCTGCGGGATTGCTTTGCGTGGTTGTGTTGCTAACACTTTTATGATGCAACCGAAAACTCACAATGAATTCTTCCCTCTCGCCAACCATATGCTCCGGGTACGTCAGATTGAGGAATAGCATCATATCCTCCAATGACACATCATCGAGGGCAAACTGGAAGATGATAGGTTATCCGAGTATTCGAATGAGTGCACACACCTCAGTCTTGGCCGCGTCCGCGAACCTATCATCTAAGAACATCGTGTTGAAGAACGAGCTTTGGTTTGCGAGAATTCCCCTTGTAATGAAAAGTCGTGTCCCGTCGACGATTAGAGTTGCATCCGTGTACTCGTGTTGCTTGGTGAAGTCGTAGGTCAACCGGGGGAAGATGGCCGTCCATTTATTCATCTGCAAATGTTATAAGGGTTGGTATTTCTTATTTCTGACGATCAGCCCTGACCGGCATAATATATTTGCAATGAATGAATATTGTGATCACAGAAATACTGACCTTTATATTGACCACAAGAGATGCCTCAACCGATGCATCGGGCAGTCTGAAAAATTAGATCCAATTAATGTTGCTGGATCAGACTACCTCAGGACTGGCATGGTCAAGCTGTTATCCTTGTGATGTGCATCCTTCTTCAGCCCTGTTGCCTTTGCGTTGATGTCCTAAGAGTTCGCTTTATTTTCGTTTTGTCGATTTCATTAATTAGTTTTCCATATATTTACCCCGAACGAGGCGTTGATCTCGCACTGGAAAGAACAGCGCCAGGATGGATCGAAGCCTCTGAAATTATATAAATCGTGAATCTAATTCTGATGTTGACATGAAGGGAAGGAATCCCATGCATTTTCTATCAGCGTAATTCATGCACTCACTCTCGATGGCAGACGACGTGAACGATGAGATCCTTGTGGGTGTCGTGATCCGTCTTAACTCGCTCCAACTCGACGTCGAACTTGATCGATCCGACTCTGATCAAATCAGCCAGGAACTTGCTGAAAGTGGGCTACTCTGTTTATGTGGCATCAAACACGTCGAATTGGCTGCTATCTGTTTGTTGTTCGATTTGTACTCGAAATATTCATCACAAAACTTATCGACAGATTGTAATTGCTTCTGTTCAGTAAACACTGGATGAACTGTCTACATATCTCTTACCTCTCATGGGCGAAAAATTTCTTATATTTCTCGCTCGTGACGTCGAGTGTGATCTCCTTCTCGATTGAATCGTCGAATTGAGGCATATATTTCGGAAGAGCTGAGATTGGTTGGCGTTTATGAAGGAATTTGTGATTATCCTGTTCGATCTAATTAGCAGATGAAAGTAGGGCAATGTTTAAAGTTACCCAACAAGAACGACATTTCGTTTGAATGTGCGGGAAAAGCCGCGACGCACGAACGACTCGCGTCGCGGCCATTGTTTAATCAAACTCAATTGTTTTTCTCGCTATTTTGATAATATTTTTAAAATTCTGAGTTGAAACATCGAAATAGGGTACCACGAGCTTTCGTTTACATACAACATTGCAATTTATTTTGTGCTTCTGAACGTCTCGCCAATATACAAATTCGAATCGCGCGCGCGTTGCCTGGATCAGTGCCGGACCAGACCGGAGTTTCGAGCCTCTTTTTAGGATGAATATCGATTTTCTGGCTTTTTTAATGCGCGAGCATTACTAAGTCAACCATCGTCTATCCAATAAAAATATAAAAATAAGAGGTCAAAATCGTCCTTGTTGGGTAACTTTAAGAGACTGACATTGAGAACAGTCTGTAGAACACTCACTATGGGTATCCGCATGATTAATATCGACCTCGCCCATTGTGGAAGCTTGAAGGCTGGAACTGAAAAGGGACGGATTCATGGAATTGAATCGCTTTTGTGTACGTAACGTGTGAATATGCGATGGGAAACGAGAGTAAGATGCAGTTGGAAAGGTGCAATTTTTCCATTAATCATGATAAGCATAGTTGTAATAGTATGGATTGAAAGAATGAGTGTAATGTTGGTTGAAAGAGAGAAGCCGTCACTTGCATAGGATAAATATATTGCAATCCTGCCGTTGGAAAATGGCTATAAAAGAGTGATCGAGGATGGAGAAGAGAAATTCTATGGGATATAATTGCATAACCGTGTAAGTAGAACTAGAAAATGATCAAAACATTTTAAATTTCTGAAGTATTTCCATGAAGCGTTAGTGTATGCCAAAAATATGCGTTGGGTTAGCTAATATTCTTGTGAAAATAGCATTTGGAACGATGCTGTTAAGGTAAATAGTGTTGATTGCGAAGGGAAAGAGAGGCTAAAGCTCGAGAAAGGTTTAGAAACAGCTGTTGAAACCGAAAGCGCGAAAGGGGGGAACTACCAATGACAAGTGAGGGCGAACTACACCGCTATGGAGTAGAGAGTGAGGAAAGGCAGTAGAAGCGAGAGAAATAGAGAAAGAACGAGGAATGGGAGAAGGGGAATGGCCGAAGACAGAGGGAGAGAGAGAGAGGAGAGGGTGTAAAAAGAGGAGGAGAAGGAGTGGGGGAAAGCAGAGATGTTGTTTAGGCGAGAGAACAAGAGTAGAAGACGCGGCCCGAAGAGGAGATAAGGGAGGGAGAGAGAGAGAATAGTCCGAGGGAAAGGACGAGCAGTCTCGAAGAGGGTATTGATTACACGTTGCGTGATAAGGTACAGATTCGGAAAGGGAGAGGCGGAGGCCGAGAGCCGTCAAATTGGGACCAGCCGGGTGGAAAATAGAGAGTGGCCCAAGTTATGATGAGTAGAGTAGAGGTTCCAGCAAGGGTGTTGGAATCGAGTAGGAGGAGAGCGCGGGGAAAGAAGGTAGGCTGTCGAAGAGAAATAATGAAATGAAATCTTCTTGAGTGTGAACAGAACGGGCGACCAGACAGCTACTTCTCTAAATTACTCGCCAATGATGTTGTGACCCTGTATGTTTATCCAAGTGGTGAGAAAATTGGTCCAGAATGGATGGAAAGGCGATTGGCGCGATAGAGAGGCGAGTGAGGAGAGGAAAGGGAGAGAACGTCTGGCGTGCAACCTCATGTGTTCGATAGAAGGACGAGAGGGAGAGGGAAGGAGCGAGATGGAGAATGAAAGAAGTGTAAAGGAGAATGATGGGCTCTGTCCTGGTAGGTCCCATGAGTCTTAAGAAGAAAAGGAGGGTCTTAGGAAAGTTATGGAGTCCCAAAAGAATAGATGGGTCCCATGAAATTTGAAAGGTCCCTCTAAATTCAAAGGGTCCCATAAAAATAGATAGGTTCCAAGAAATTCGAAGGGTCCCAGCATGCATCTTCCATGGGGAATTTTCGGGGGACCCTTCTACCCTCGTAGATCCCAGCGTTTGATAGCAGGTTTAAAAGGAGGGTGAGAAAATGAGGATACGCCGGGTGTAGGCGAGGGTAGAAGGATGGACTGACATTGAGATGGGTAGGGCGAGACTTGGAAGAGTTGCTATGGAGACATTTTGACCAAATGGAGTGCGATGAAGAAGTTTGGGACAAGAATACTGAACTTATTGAGAGAAATTGTTGAAATGGCTATGCACCAAATTCGCTTTTGTAATTAGGCACTGCAAAAACAGAATAAATCTCTCTCAATTCCAGAGATAAATAACGGCTATTTTGCCATTGATGCGGTCTCTTTTAAAATTTAGTTTAATTGTTTATTATAATTATTCGTCTATCGTCAGGTGGCAGCAGTGGTACACGCTCGGTTCTGGGTGGGCGATCAGAATCGGGCGAAAAATTTGGAAAGAGAATGCGAACCCGCGGAGCTGAGGAGCTATCTGGAGATATTCCAGTACCAGGTAAGGGAAGATCATTCGCATGTGAAAATGCCAACCAGTGAGAGGTTTCTGATTTGGAAGCCTATTTCATCGGAAATCATATTCTGATTACAGTAGCGATGGTCAAAATGTGGGACCTCGCATACTTGATGGTTTTTCTCGGACAAATAACTGCTTAGTCTTTTCCGTAGTGCCGAATTTCGTAGAGGATCCGTCCAATTCATTCTTGCTCGTTGCAGAAGAAGTCGCTCAAAGGCAGCTTCAAGGACGACTGCTTCCGATCTCTGACGAACAAGGTTGATATCACGCCTTTCATGAGGAAGGCGCCGACTGGCTACAAGTTCAAGGTGGGCACAGAGAGGGAAAACTAGGTTGCTTTCAGAAGAGGTGTCGGATATTCGGAACTTCTTCGATTTTTGGCGCAGAGCAACCTTTTTAACTGCATTGTGAGGCGGGGAATGAGAATGATTAGGAAGGGGATACTATGTGAGAATATCGTGGGCCAAAAATCGAAGAAGTGCCTGACAATCATCTTTCCCATTTGTATGGGCAGGATACGATGAAACGTATCTGTGTGCAGGGCAGTTGGTTCGTGATGAACTCGCACAAGATGTGGATCACGGGAGAAGTGCAGGAGAAGAACCGGAGGATCGTGGTGGACAAGCTGTTCCAGCTGGAGGCCAAGCCGGGAGGGGACCATAACGCGGGGTGAGCAGGCAGGCAGGGGGGGATGTTGGAAAATGCACTTTTTCACCAATCAGAGAACCTAGAGAGAGCATGGTGCAAAATGAGGAGACGCTACACTGGCTTTCGGAACTCGCCAAAATTGGTGTTGCACTACAATAAGATATAGTGGACATGAATAGTGACGAGTGGTCTAGGATTTGAATGAACGTGTGCAAGATTGTGATAGTGACAGATCGATTTCGTCGCAATCCGTTCTGAATGATAGCTCCCGGTTGCAGATGGGAGTTCAAGTGCCACACGGACTACTACGGCAAGACGATCGAACAGGCGGTTGTGGATGCGGGTCCGCCTGAGGGTGAGGAAGGATTGAGATCGCCGGTAGACAGTTGAAACATAGTCGTGTAGATGTGTTGAACTGTGATCGAAAATCTTTGGAAGTTGTTGCCATTCACTTTTTTGCTGCACATAATCAATCGATGTGCAATGATTGCGCGCTCGTGCGGCTCCCAATCATATGTTTGCATGCTTCATGCCTTACTTTGTTTCTGTATCGGAGTCTCACCGTAGTTCTACCGTAAGCCCACCCACTATCAGGCTGGGAGTGGACGATGGGCGATGGTCGCTGGCTGCCGGATCGGACGGCGTACGGCGATTCGGAGGGCTGGTGCTACTCGGTCAGCGACTGCTTCTGGGGAGAGGCCGAGATGAGGGATGACAGGCAGAGGTAAGTGTGGTGTGGTATGGGGAGGGCGACGATTACTAAACGGATGGGCCCGTCGAAATTTTGACAATGGTTGGAGAGGCTTGGTGTATGCGAGGCGACGTTTATCATTTTAATAAAATTCTTGTGAAAGTTGCATTGCGTGCGGCTGGTCGACGTATCCCATCTCTCTCTCAGCCCGATGCACCTCTACCGTCGTCGATGCATGCAGCGTATGCGCTTCTGGAAGGAGTACAACGAGAAGGAGGAGGATCTGGTGGAGTACATCAAGACACTGCGAGACGAGGAGGATTGGGAGGTGAGAGAGCGCACTGTTTCCAGTGATTTCACCCTTCCACAGATTTGGAATAAATGAAAGGGCACAGCGGACAGTAATCCTGTCCTTGAATGCGAACCTTTTAAAGAAAATTTTGAAAATATATTTCCACACTGTTATGATAAATAATCGATAATCCACAGTACGCGCGTGACGAGAAGAAGTACTTCCACGACGAATTGGACAGCGGCGATCAAGTGAGGAGGAGGAGATGTCTCATCGAGATCACCAGAGAGTGGGTTGTGGTGCTGTCGTTATTGTTGTCGAACCATGACCACCTGTGTCTCATTGGACGCTACAGTCCGCAGCTGATTTTGGGTAACTGTGAAACTGGAATGTGAGTCTCATCTTTAGAAGCGAGCATTCGCCAAGATCCATATGTGTTACTTAGCTCGTCGTCCGAGTTGAATATGCATTTCGGAAATGCTTATCCTAAAGTGTTTCTCGTTGCAGCGCGGAGGAGTGCACGTCGGTGACGGTGGACATGCCCCGCTTCTACGAAGTGCAATACGCCCAGATACAACGGTGGCAGTGCAGGGCGTATATCCTGTGGGGAAAGGTGCGTTGGACGATGACTGTTTGAACTATATGTGGGTGGCAAGAATATATCTGTCTGACAAGGCTAGTGCTCGTTGCTTACAATATTTCTCTCGATTGATAACTTGTAATCGAAGTCTGAGCACAATCGAAGTTATGTGTAAGCAAAGAAGCGCAGGGTCTCCGGGATTGTTCTGAATTTGGTTTTGTGCGAATATCCCTCATGAAAGAAGGGAGCTGGAACACCGAGTCCAGAGACCAAATACCTGGGTTCCAAAATTCTTTTCATGTGGGTCGGGTAGTGATTTTAGGGGTACTTTTTGAAAAAAATTTCCAAAAAACTGTGGGTCGGTTATAAAAATCATTCCAGGAGCGTCACTTTCACAGTCGTTTGAAATGCAATCCTCCACTAACCATGACTAATATATCAACTCAGCGTGATAGTCCGACCCTGAAAGTGTAAATAAAATCGACCCCGGTAAAAAATTAACCGACCCCTGATGGTAAACAAAAGGGATTATCAAAATTAGAACATAGGCGGTACACAGGCCCGACGTCGTCACGTTCCTTGCCCTCAAGAAGTGCCTGGGGTCGGTTAATTTTTACCGGGGTCGATTTTGATTAATCTCCAGCCTTCAGGCATTCTTTCTGTTTTTAAAATGTGCAGTTTGGTTGAGAAATAACTGAACTGTAAGCTGACAAAAAAGAACCCAGATTTTCCATGGCGATGAACATGCACGGTAATTGACGGCTCTCGTTCCGGCTCTCTTTCTCCTCGTTCCCACAGTTAATGGGTTACCACAGTTAGTGTGTGGGTGGGTCGGTTTCCATTTTCTCCCAAAAAATGTGGGTCGCCTGGGTACTTTTTCACCTACTATTTGGTCTCTGACCGAGTCACTTGCTTCTCCACCCTCTACCCCGTCCCTCGCGTCCCCTCCATAGCTCCTCACTTCCTCCTCTCTTTGCAGGAACTGCTGCCCTCGCAGAAGAAGTCGCGCGTCTTCGTGCGCGTGACGTTCATGGAGCACAGCAGGGATACGAGCATCGTCGAGAAGAGTCAGCATCCGATATGGAACGAGACGATGATCTTTGATAAGGTTAGTTACTACGGCGCATTCCTCCTGTACATCATGAGTCCTCTATAGTCTGCATGTGAGCGAAAATATATTAGAATATGGATTGTGTTTGTACTGTCTAATGATGATGAGAAGCTGTTAAAACATTTTTTTGATAAGAATTCAGCATTATTTCAGCTGATGATCCCGGGCACGCAGAGCGGTCTCAAGGAGTATCCGCCCTCGGTGCTGGTCGAAGTGAAGGGAGAGCGACTGGATGACAGAGAGGTTGGTTTTGATATCCCCATCTATCCATCGACAGGTCCTTGTTCGTCTTTAGGGGTTGTGTGTTTTTCACTCAAACGCAGAAGGAATTGATGGAATGAAGCAACTAGGGTAGTAGTAGCGAAGCTGAAACTGGTTGGCCGTAGGTGTTCTCGATTCACATTTTTCAAAGCATTGGATATGTTTTACGCAAAGCACCGGAGAAAGAATTGATGGAGTAAAACGGGCATGAAAACAATAAACAAAATGAAACTGTTCACTCGCACGTATTCTGGATATTTTTTTAAAGGTAGAATTTCTTGGGAGCGGGCAATGAAGACTTCATTGGTAGGCCAGGGTGAATGCAGTAGTACTCGCTGAAACATGCTATTCTCTGGTGTTCCTCTGCGTCTGTTCGTGGGGTTCTCCGTAGTTAGCGATCGATACTAGCCCCGTGATACCGTATCCTCCTTGCAGGTGTTCCTGGGTCGCTTCTACGCGAAGCCGGTGGTGGTGCTGAGCAGGGCGGATCGACGTGGCTCACTCTCCTGGCACACGCTCCACTTCAAGAACCAGCGAACACGGTACGGGGTTACGGTGCTTTCAGAGGAGGTATCGATTGTAGAAGGTGGAAGGGTAACGGTATCAGGGGAGGTTACTGTATTGATTCCTGTTTGCAGTGGATCCCTCCTGGCGTGCTTCGAGCTCTTCCTGATGCCGTCGTCGACGAAGTCGAGTGAGATGACGGCGTCGCAGGTTGGTTGGAGTGGTGATTGAAGGTTGCCGTTCAGGTGTTTCGTATTGTTGGTATTTGTTCCATCAAAAACCGAGATACATTGTTGCGATAGCGAGGGTATGGAAGTAATGGCGCACCTGAAACGGGTCTCTTCCAGGCGTTCCTTCCCAAACTGCCCGAGGTCAAGACGCATCTGTCGACGAAGAAGCTCACGAGATATGAGGTG
>LS499471.1:6063-19775 GCA_900490845.1 Pristionchus japonicus
CGGGCAGAGATGAATAACTCAAGCGACTGACTATCGTCCAGAAATATGATTCTTGCGCGACGAAAGACGATGATGAAAGAAATTGACGATCGATTGACGAAATAACACCTGGACGATGACGAAAAGATGATGGCGCATGACGAATATAGCCGAGTCCACAAAGGACGCACTGTGAAGAATGGAACACATCCATAGAAGATAGAAGATGACGATGGAAACCAATCGATGATCATCTGACGAAAATTGACGAAATAGCGGGAAATGACGATCATCTCGAGGGATTGACGATCGCAATGGACGACGATTCTTGCACGACGAATGACGATCATCAATGGACGAAGATGAAAGAGATCGACGAGCGATTGAAGATAACGGTGACGAAATGGGAAAATCTTCGATTTACTTGCCAGCAAAAGTATACCCGGTGATGATTTAACGAAATTGGCTCATAAAACACCTTCCCGTAGTTGATTAAGCAACCAAAACGAATGGTGCAATAACAATATGTAGTATAAATTAATCAAACAGACAAAGAATAATAAAAACGACCATCTATCGGCTGCTTAGAAACCAGAATGACGAGAGATACTCGTCTCGACCAATTTCGGTTCACCGCAATTGGTCTCGGCACGAGTGCGCGAAATTCAAAACTGAATTTCGCAGCACTGTCGATAAACATCGTAACTCTAAATCGAATTTCTTCAAAACTGCAATTTTGAACATGCCCGTGGCACTAGGCCAAAATGGCTAT
Source organism: Pristionchus japonicus (assembly GCA_900490845.1). NCBI lineage: Eukaryota > Metazoa > Nematoda > Chromadorea > Rhabditida > Neodiplogasteridae > Pristionchus > Pristionchus japonicus. The sequence goes on from LS499471.1 coordinate 6,815, forward strand.
TCGAGGGATCCGGTCCCTACTTGCACAGGTGATAGTACTCGGTAAGGTGAGAAGATGGGCCACATTGGAAACGACCGCGACGCGTCTGAGCCGCGCTAGAGCGCGGGAAATTTGAAAATGAATTTCAGGAAACATTTTCTAGAGGCGTTGAAACGGCATAATATTGGTGCCATTCAACTCCTATGCGCCTACTGATCTTTTTGCATATTGGTTTTAAACTGGCGCTATTTCGTAAGGATGACGTAATCTACGATCAAATTTTAAAAAATTCGTATAAAATCGGGGTTTGAACAAGGGGAACTTTTTATTCTTGAATATGATACTACTTTCAAGGAAGCTTAAAATAAAAATTATAAACTCGAAAAAAATGCGTACCAAAACGGATTTTTTTTGAACTAGTGAAAATATCCTTGAGACAAGTACGCCATCGAATTCCTTCAAAATACGTGGGCGTGTAGTACTCCTCGTGTATAGCTCAGCGCCAACTTATTTAGTGTTCTGGTTCACTCTCCGTCGAATGGCAAAGTATGTTTCACTGAAACGTAACTCAACCAACTTTGCTATTTCGCAGTGGATTTATTCGAGTTGTTGCGCGAACAACGGACACAAATGCTGCAGGCATACACAATATTTTTGATGCCGATTAATTTCCTATTCTTTGAGAAAAATAGGAAAATCTTTTTTTTTCTGAAAAATTATTTTTTTGGAAATGATAGGAATCCCATCGAGATGAAACTTGGTATGAATGATCAGACAACAAGTGCGCGTTGTTCGCGCCACAACTCGAATCAATCCACTGCGAAAGAGCAAAGTCGGTTGGGTTATGTTTCACTGAAACATACTTTGCCATTCGACGGAGAGTGAACCAAAACACAAAAATAAGTGGGCGCTGAGCTGCACTCAAGAAGTACTACTCGCCCACGTATTTTGAAGGATTTCGAAGGCGTACTGGTTTCAATGATATTTTCACTAATTTAAAAAAAAATCCGTTTTGGTACGCGTTTTTTTCGAGTTTATAATATTTATTTTAAGCTTCCTTGAAAGTAGTATCATATTCAAGAATAAAAAGTTCCCATTGTTCAAACCCCGATTTTATACGAATTTTTTAAAGTTTGATCGTAGATTACGTCATCCTTACGAAATCGCGCCAGTTTAAAACCAATATGCAAAAAGATCAGTAGGCGCATAGGAGTTGAATGGCACCAATATTATGCCGTTTCGACGCCTCTAGAAAATGTTTCTAGAAATTCATTTTCAAATTTCCCGCGCTCTAGCGCGGCTCAGACGCGTCGCGGTCGTTTCCAATGTGGCCCATCTTCTCACCTTACCGAGTACTATCACCTGTGCAAGTAGGGACCGGATCCCTCAAATAGCCCTTTTGGCCTAGTGCCAGGCATGTGAAGAGATTTGTTCAAAATCTCAGATAGTCGCTCATAATGAAGGCCTTAACATGCAATTCAGAAGGATTGCATCCAATGGGACAGTGAGAAGATTACGGTAGAACAGTTGTTGATGTTGATTTCTTTAAGAAATTCAATTCTGCTTCTTCGTATATTTTAGTTAGCGTGATAAATTGCACTGTCATCATCATCATAATCATAGTCAATGAAATATTTTATGTGTGAATTACTGCCGATTAGGTTATTTCTTCTCTTGATATTATTTTTTATGTCTGTTGTTTGTATCGATTTTTACTGTTGAGGTTTAACCTTAAAACGTACAACAAATATCTACAACAAGAATACCAGAAAAAAATATTGAAAAAAAAACATTTCACGATTACTTCTTTGTCTGATACGGTAGTACTTGTTTTTCTTGTTCAAAGTTGTTTCTTCTACGAAATATCGAATTTCGATTGTTTCCTAGAGTGTATGATCAATTTTCGTCGCGCTTCACTGGCCTGTGCAAGGTACTAACAATCATAGGCTCGTGTTTCGTTGTTTCTCGCCTTTTTTTCCAATTTCACATCCATTTCATCATTTCGTCTGTCCTCAAAATTTCGTGTTTATTGTGATGTAATTAGGGATGTGTAAACGATATACGATATATCGCAATGGAGGAATGAAATGAAATTAGCTATGCTTTCACTCTTTCCTCCCCTCTCCCTCCCTCCCTCTCATTCCGATATTATCGTTTTGAAAGAGAGCGGGGCGACCGCATAGCGATATATCGCTACGCGAGGAATGAGGGGGAGGATATCGCTAAAATATCGTTTATCGTATCGTTTACACATCCCTAGATGTAATACGTTTCTCAGATTCAGATGGCTCGGCGACCTCCTCGCCCAAATAAAACACCCGATTATCTACCATCCGGTGGCCTCAACGTCGATTCTCGTGTCTACGATGTATTTCAAAGCGTAACCGCCCCTCGCATAAGATCTCTGCTTGACAAACACGGACCGTGGTAAGTTGATGAGAGTCTGCGACCTATATATGTTTCAGTAAATACTCGCATGCTTCGAAACTTTGGCTACAGTGTAATCTACATCCCAAATATACTAATCGACTTGCGAATCTCGTGCCTCATTGCAGTTCACTGGAACACTGGAGCTCTGTGGAAAAGATACCCGCAAGAGGAATGCAATACTGGGACGTGAATGCCTTCAGATCGTCTCCTTATTTCCGAGATATTCCCATCTTCCGTCCTGAAATCTTGGATCGAATCGTCGCGACGGTTCAGAAGTTTGACGTTACAGTGATTCTGGCACCCACTGGAACTGGGAAGACAATAGTGGTGGGTGTGGATTGGATTTTGAGTTTCATTTGTGAATTGCTAAGCGTTTTCTTTTTTTATATTTTCTTTCAATAAAAAAAACATTTATTCAGTTAAAACTTTTCTTAATTAAACAAATATTATTGGCATTTAGTTATAATAGGAAATGTATTTAAAAGGCAGCGCAATTCAGGGTCCGGTGCTTCACGCTGAGCTTCTGAAGAAAACCGGTCCTTACCGAGACCGCGAGGGTAATGTCTCCTGGAAGGGGATGACCATCTGTCCTTCCACTGAACATGCTCTGAACACGGCCAAAATCTGCGAGGAGGTACGTTTTCCTCGAGTCTTGGGAATCAGAATACCCAAGCCATTCACGAATTTCTCGCAGATGCTAATGCAATCGCAACCGTATATCGAGATCTTCAACTACATCACTCCATTCGAACGCACTGAGTGCTCATGGGCCGACGAATTCGAGAAAGAAATGGAAAAGTAAGGCTTGCAACATTATAATCTTCTAATAAAGGTTAATATTTGATTATTAATTTAATGGTTCAGTAAAACAGGGTTTCCATGTGATTTTTTTCACACTTATCAGCATTATTCCTTCCAGAATCAGGACGAACCCTCCACAATATGCGATCACAAATCACAGAGGAGGATTGGTGAGGATATTCCCACTCTCTATTATCATATATTATTGAATGAAGCATAAATGATTACGTTACTGAACCACTACTTTCTCAACAATAAATAATTTTTTTTTTATTTCTTATTCGGAGATATCAATTTTTTTACTGTAGATGGCTCTCGCTCCTGACAGTGACGTTCTGCTCAAGCTAACGATTCTCGATGAAGTTCACTCTACGGAGCCTGAAAATCTCATCGTGAGTTTGATATTTTCGAAAATGGCTTAATTAATTTAAAATAAATTAGCTACTCGCTCTGACGCGGCATCAAATGCACTCGAAGTGTCTGGAGAAGCTGGTTTTATCTTCTGCTACCCTTGATGCAGGAGAGATTAATGGACTTCGGAGGCCTGTATTTTTAATTATGTTTTCTTATTTCCAATTTTTTCAGTTATTTCTGGCAGAAAGGTCTCAGATTGGGAGTCGTGGATCTCTATGCTCAGCTGGAAACTACAAAGGAATTGAAGATGAGGTGAACTATCGCTAACTGCAGCACGTTTAATGACTAGAAGATTGTTTTTGACACATTGGGGGTGATGAAAAGCAACTCACATTTTGCATTGTTCCCTTGCTCGCCCTTAATCTGACTCGGTCTATCGGTGATAATGATGCGATCGTCATCATTCTCTTGCAGTTGTGCGATGCTGGATACGGGGATCAGCACGGGTCCATTCGTCGAGACGCCTCTCTCACTCCAACTCAGCGACGATTTCGCGAATGGCAATGTGCCCAATCAACGAGACTCGTTAGATGACGAGCACGGCACGAGACCCGAGAAATTCGGTAGTCAGGAAGGCCGTGCAGTGCCCGAGATGAACAACATGATGTGAGTGGAGAGTAGAGTGTCGAAAATGATCGACTTGTCACTTGCAAATCCAAATGGCAAGTCGTTTTCAACAAGTCGTTTTGCATTCGACTTGCCACAAACAACAAATTGCGGCGTGCCGTTTTCGAAAAGAAATGGCAAGTCGCCTCATTCTGCGCGGTAGAGGGTTCGTCGAGTGGTGGCGAAAGAAGGAGAAGAGACTATGTTCTCCTGTTTATCTCCATTTCTACGCTTTCCAAGCATGCATTACCGATGTAATTAAGAGTAATGATCAGGTTAGCATCTGTATTCATTGCCACTGTTTCAGTAGTGATTGAACTGATTGAATATTTGAAATGAGGGCGGTTATGTGAACAGCGAAACTTAGCGCCAATTGACGAAAGGGCACCAAATACAATTCAAAGATGATACTTTTTTTCGAAGGTACACATGTGTTCAATGTCTCAATTCAAATATGTTTCACCACCGCGACTTGCCGACTTGCCATTTGGAGGGAAAACGGCCAGTCGTTTGAAAGTGACAAGTCGCAATGAAATCATTCGCGACTTGCCACATTCGCGCGAACAGTCGTTTTCGACACTCCACTGGAGAGTGCACGTGGGCGATTTCCAATGACTGTTTGTGCCAATGCAATATCAAAATTGTGAATATTCGATAAAACTGCCTTTGGTTGCAGGCCGTACTACGAGAAATCTCTAGACCGAGCGATGCACTTTGCGGCGGAAATGAGAGAGAAGCGAGAGGGAAATAAGATGCCGTCTATTCTTGTAATCTATCTTTTTTTTTAAATCGTCATCGGCTCATTCGAAAGGGGGTGCTCACAACAGATTCTGCTTAAGTTTTTGAAGATTTGCAATTAAAATAAATTTTTGTAGGCAATTATTCCCGGAAAAGAACAAGCAGATCGATTGCGAAGTAATATTGAAGATGTGATGTACAACAAGTATTCGAGACCCCATGATGGACTCTACAAGTTTTCCAAGTGCCAGCGCACCGGATGCCCTGCTTTCGTCGTAGAACGGTAAGGCTCTTGGTCGAATACAATATTATTGTTGAGCACTGATACATACTTACAAGGTTGTTAATTAATGGCGTGTTATTATCGTGCTAATATCCAACATTTTTAATTAATTGTGTGTTAATAAAAATACAATACAATATTAGTTATTTTTATTTAGATTTTGTATCGTGCTAATATCCGACGTTTATGCTGGTGCTATGGTGATGCTTTGCAGACTGAAACCGACGGCGGGAAAGTCGATTGCTGCGAAAAACACGAATGAAACAGCGGAGGAGAGAAAGCAACGAGAGAAGAAGGAATTGGAACTGACCAGACCATGGGGAATAAATCAAGGAAGAATCGTGAGTTGTTTAAATTAAAAAAAGAGGGGAAATAATGCACATTTCCGTTGATTGATATAATTTATCAGCATAATCAAATATATTATTCCAGATCCTCGCAACGCCTTCTGCAGTAGAGGGAATGACTCTCGAAGATGTGGTCTTCGTTATCGATGCCGGAGTCCGTAATTAGGAATAGACGTTGGTTTCATTGTCCATATGAAACGAATTATTCGCAGGTCATTCGAATCCCGGCTGCCTATTCCCCAACTGGCATGAGAAGTTTGATCCTTTCATGGATCGATAAACGACAGTTGTATCAACGCGCAGGTAAGCTATTTGGGCCACTGCTTCAATTCCACGAGAAATATTCATGCTTCAAAATATAGTATTTCCTTGCTCTTTCAGGTCGTTGTGGGCGTTTGATCAATGGAGAGTACTTCTTATGTGTAAGTGGAGGGAAAGTCACGGAAATTCTAAGTGCTGATGTAAAACCAACGCTGCTTCTCAGAAAATTTGACGAGGTGTGTGATTTTAATTTGATGACTAACAGTTGTTGGGCCAAATAAATTCAAATACGAATACGCCTACGCTTACATCCTCGATTTTTAAATTGTTTTAACTGATGTAATCTGATTCTAATCCTACAATTATTTTTTTCATCGATGTATTCTCCCATCTCCCCTCTTCTCCTAAAAACTTTCCTGTTAATTTGTTGATATTTATTTCAGATGTCATGGTACCGTGCCAGGAATCTGAAAGTTTTCGATCAACTGATTTGGACTCCTCCGGAATCTCTGACTGATCAGTTCAGACAGTCATTCTTAATTAGAGTGAGACTATAGAAAATTCGGCACTACTTCAGTTCGCCGGACCAGCATCCCTCTCATTCCACCACTCTGCCTTGCGTAGAAGGTAGAGGATGAGGAGGAATGAGAGGGAGGTAAGGGAGTGAGAAGCTGGTCCGGTGAACTGAAGAAGCGCCGAAAATTCTGTCTTATGTTGTTTCGCTTGTTACATCATCACGCTATTTCACTTGTAAAATCTGCGTATGCGAGTCATTTAGATATTAAAGCATGATTGTTTATACAGGGACTCTGGAAAAGGAACACTTTCACGATGGAAACGAATCTGCTCTACAACTATTTCCCATTCCTCGCACCAGAAAAGGCGAGATTGGTCGTCATGGGTGAGTACGGTTGCAGTACAATCGATGTGATCGATCGATAACTGGGTATTGTTATCAATAATGGCAGGAGTTCGTCTCGGACTCGCTGCTCATGTTATCTCCTATGTCGCCGAATCAGTCGTGTCCCACAAGGTGGTCAAGCGTGCCAATTTTTCACATTCATGGCAACATAGTTCGCAAATTTATTTAGCCAGATGATTGATGAATGGCTTCCTTTTTTTTAGATAAGTGGTCGTCCAACGAAGATCTTCGAGAACTATGAAGCCGTAGGAGATTCCGAAGCATACGAGATGTCAGTGGTTGTCTTGGCTTATACCTTGCTTTGAAATATGCTTAATCTCGTCAAGCGTTATGTTTGCAATTAACTTTAATTCGTATTATTTAAATTTTTCGATTTTATTGCAGGTACGTAAACGTGAGTGAGCGTATATCGTGGAAGGAAGAATACATCAGACCGTACGATATCGGCGATAGTGTCGCTCAAGCGGATATGATCACGACGTGGGCTTTGTTATTTTTATTCGGAACAATATATTTGGTGCAATTTCAGGTGGCTTCGTCACACTTTTCCGTGTGAGTCAGTGGAGACTGAACCGAATTACGATAAGTATGAGCCCAACAACTATCAAAGGTGGGATTGGATGGAGGAGAGAGCTGCAGGAATTCCTGATGGAGTCTTCTGGAGTGGACGATGGTGCCCGGTACGGTAGATTATCGATCGGTCATAACTGCGTTGATAAACGACTCGAATGAGTTATATATGTTTCTGGTTTTATGATGATAATGGTCTATCTAGGGCAAGGACGAACTGAAGGGTGGTGCGGGCAAAAATGAGAATATCGGAATGAGGAAATTACAGAATGTACTCATCCGAGATGATGGTCAGTGATTACAATTGTTTCACGAAAAAAAAGGAATATTATCTTTTGTCAGGAAGAGAGGCTGTGTGCATTGAAGTGAAAAAGATCACTAGCGCGTGTCAACGATTGGGCATAATCTTCCCTGATGATCCTTCGAATGAAGACGAAAAAAGAGGATCTCTCTTCTCTCCTCGATTCAATCGATATCTGAGGGCTGCAGACAACTACAATTTGAACGAAGACGGAAGGGCACTCTTCAGGGGTTAGTTATTGGAAATCATAAATCTACTTCCGATTGCGTGAGAAATTCGAGAGCATCTTGGAGATTTTACCAAAGTTTAGCAGATGAAACCGATACTTTCTAGCCATTCTCACTATGAACTCAGACAAGTTGGCGCACGCTTGGGAAATTCGATACAAAGGTTCGTATGAAACCTCGCCCGTCCTGTTTTTCGTTCCTGTTTTTTTGTTGTTGTTATTGTTCTTCCTCGACTAGATTTTCTAATATATTATTTTTCAGACGATAATGGCGTTTCGCATGTTAAATGGGACAGATTTGAGATCTACGGTATGTTTGTATCAATGTATACACACAGATCCTATTCGGCTAAGATAATCAGACGGACACAACAAATTTCAGTGGAAGACGACGGAACCGATGCATTCATTTACCCTGTTCGAGAGGATTGGAAGGAGAGAGATAATGTACGCTCTAGTTTATTAATGCCTACCAAGGGTGTGAAAAATTTCACGAATTTCACGATTTCACGACCTTTTTTTTGGGAAAATCGATTTCACGATTTCACGACCGAAAATTCAAGTGAAATCTGGGAGAATTTTTTTCGCATTTTTTGATTGAAATTAAAACGCGGTCCGCGTAAGAACGTCGGGATCCAGAGGTGAAGTGGCACAGTTGTTGAAAATGGTCCCCGGGGGTTCATACTTGGTGGTTAGACTCACTAGGGGTGGGATACACTTCAGCCGAAAAAGTGGACCCAAAAGTTGATCTTTGATCTTTGAGATCGACTTTTTTCTCTTTGATTTTGACCCCACATGTTGTATACCATTCGATAGAGCATCAAAAGTTATGCTTATTGGCGAATTTTCAAAAGGTTTGAACTTCAACTTTTCGAGAAATTCCAAAAACAGTGAAAAAATGGCTCTCCCAAACTTTTCAATAAATTATTTCATCATGTTCCAATCAACTCTTGGGTCTGGTACGATGATAGAATGTGTAAATTAGTACGGAGAATTTAATAAAAAAATACCCCGAGTCAATACGACATACCTTCCCCTCACCTTTTTTCAAAAAACTAGCACGCAATTTTGGGCTCAGGTTCGAATCCGCCTGCCCACATCAATCTTTTGCAAACTTTTTTTTTTGCCCTAAATGACCTTTGTTCTTCATGTTTTCGCTTTTTTTCTAATCATACGTTAAATTGGCTAAGTTCTGACTACTTTTCAAATAATATCTGGTGAAATCTGTCATCTCCATTTTTCACATAAGGGTCCCCCCTTATGTGAAAAATCGAGTTGGAAGATTTGACAGCAATTCAACTGGAAACATGACAAAACATTGCTCAACTAACGTGTAAGCAGAAATAACGTGGATTGGAGCCGAAAGCAAGACATTTGGAGCAAAAAAAATCTGGCAAAAGATTGATGTGGGCAGGCGGATTCGAACCTGAGCCCAAAATTGGGTGCTAGTTTTTTGACAAAAGGTGAGGGGAAGGTATGTCGTATTGACTCGGGGTATTTTTTATAAAATTCTCCGTACTAATTTACATATTATATCATCATACCAGACCCAAGAGTTGATTGGAACATGATGAAATAATTTATTGAAAAGTTTGTGAGCGCCATTTTTTCACTGTTTTTGGAATTTCTCGAAAAGTTGAAGTTCAAACCTTTTGAAAATTTGCCAGGAAGCATAACTTTTGATGCTCTATCGAATGGTATACAACATGTGGGGTCAAAATCAAAGAGAAAAAAGTCGATCTCAAAGATCAAAGATCAACTTTTGGGTCCACTTTTTTGGCTTTTTTGGCTTTTTGGCTGTATCCCACCCCTAGTGAGTCTAACCACCAAGTATGAACCCCCTGGGGACGATTTTCAACTACTGTGCCACCCCCTCGTACGTTCTTACGCGGATCGCGTTTTAAGTTAAAATCTCTTTAAAAAAAGGTTCTCAAGCTTCAAATTAGATTGCCAATGGATGAATAATGCTCAGTTCTCCCGGTATCATGAATGGATTAGCCTAAAACTTATCATCGTTGCCCACTTTTCTCCTAGAGAGCCGACAAGGAGCATTTCAAATGATCAAAAACCTCAGAGAAGACGATTCTGCTATTTATAGTGGGTTTTCAAGTGACAATGATATTAAGAAAAATGGAATGCACTATAATTTAAAATTCGACTCCTGAGAAAAATTTGGAAATTTTCACGATTTTCACGAAATTTTACGTAAAATTTTTCACTCACAGCCTTGATGCCTACAGTCGTTTTTTGCAAAATAAATGACTTCTTCTTTTTTCAGAAGGGAACTACGACGTTCGTGCGGTTTTGGGAGGGTTTCAAGTCCACACACGGCCCCAACTACAATGGTAAGTGAACGTGAGTTATACGAGGAAATATTCATTGTTAACTTTAATAATAAGCATTATAAAATGACTAAATACTGACACTCTTAACCCAGGCTGTATCGACCCGCTGTCGGTTCGGCAAGCTGCTTTTTTCCTCAATTGCTACGGAATGTAAGTGAATCTTTTCCGTTTATCGATGGTACATGATCAGGATGACGGTATAGAATGATGAAGGTACCGTTATCAGGGCAGACGGGCAGGACAACGGTATTTTCATACACCTGAATGCCTCTCCGTGGGGACACGAAGGAGGATTGTCCATTGACATGGTAACTTCTTTCCCCTTGCTTACATACACTCCTATTAGTTAATTTAAAAATATTCAGAATGAAATTCAAGAATTTTATTTTTAAATATTTGCGAGATCCTGTGTGGGGCATATAAACTTGTGACATAAATTATCCTCGCAGGATTGCGAAACAGCGGATAGAGTGTGGCTGGTGCGAAATGCGCTGAAGAAAGTGACCGGACATTTACTCATGGAACGATCATCGGTGAGATTTTTCAAGTATGAACTTCGCGTTTTCTTGGCACTTCTTGGAGAGTGCTCACATAGTATTCTCTCTCAAATGTATTCATTTCCCACTCTTCTTATCATTTCACACCATTGAATCAGCAGCCCAAGAAGTCCTTGTTATTGCTCTAATTGCACAAATATCCGATATTTGCAGACATTCTCTACCATCGCAAGAGCGATAATCGATCTGTGGAAGACTCTGGATGATGGAGTGGAGTCGACTATCCCGAGGCTGAAGAAGTGGGAGAGTCAGGCGGCCCTACTCGATCTCACTCATGGATTCGGCAAACGACCCGATCGAATGTACTCTGACTATACGAAACTGTTAATGAAGAAAATGAACTTCAAAGAATAATGAGAACAATATAGTAGAACTGTTATTGCTCGTGTTGTTGCTGTTATTATTTTTTACTCTACAAATTCAATTGCGTGTAAGCAAATTTGCTGTTTTCATTACGTTGCTAATCCCTTAACGTAACCATTTGTCGTGTCACAAATTTTATTAATAGCATGATTATTTTCAAAGTGATGACGTGTTACAATATTTTGTTGTTTATTAATCGAACGATTAACAATTGATGTTTTAGAAGATCCACCCTTCCCCCATGTAAATAATCTCTTCACCCTCCAAGTCATTGTTCATTTTGTCGTATGATAAATAAAAATGAGATACTTGAAATCCGCCCCACTTAAATATGGCCGAACATTCTCGTTTGCCCGAGATCCGCACTTTCAGAACGAAATAGTAGTCAACTTCTTGGTTTTATCGATCGATCGAGTGAGAACAATGTATGAGAGATCTTCTGTAACTGAATCGGGTGACAACGTTAAAATGAAAGAATCTTCTGGAGCAAAGTGGGAAGGTCATTTTTGTACAAGATATACACAAGGAGATGTTATGCTTCAACTGAAGCTCATAGCTTTGAGGAGAAGCATAGTCTTGGCCGTCTCGGAGAGTGCATCGAAGTGGTTAGACGTCTGAAATTCATACAATATTTTTTTTCAAAGTTCGGTGAAAGTGAAAATGCTCACCTTCAGATTCATCACATCTTGGGCGGTTTTGAACGTATCGAGACAGTGATCCTGGAACGAATATTCGTATTGTATAAAATATTCGGCTGTCTTTTCCTTTGAACCATGAATGCAAACATACCTGCAGCTTGGCGAGTCTGTATTGATCGGACAGTTTGAGCTTATTGGGCACATTGAGGATGGATGAATCGATGAAAAACAGCTCAATTTTGTTGATAACACTCTGAAAAATTATAATCTTCATAGACAAATTTTAACATTTGGTCAGAGCAACGAAGTAATTAGGTTGTTAATTACCTGAACTTGGTATCGATCAGCAAGAATCAGAAGAGATTTGGCATTATCATCTATCGAAAAATATCTTTCTATAAAATGAAAATGAGCGACGAACCAGTAATCTTCTGGTAAACGGGATAGATCAGATTGAGCATTTCGATAAAGTCCTGGAAGCAATTAGGCAATGTTGTCACTCGTTAATCAGTTAAACCTTGCGTTTGATATCCTTCAGTTCAATTTCACTCTGTTTCCTCTCTGCGAAATTACCGAAGAACATCGTTTTGAATACAGGAGAATGCACAGCGAGTACCTCGAGTGGATGAATATAACTATACCTATAGAAATATATAAAGCAAACCCCCTTGTTGACGTAAATCTTCTCTCCTTCAATCATCAATGTAACATCTTGAGTAGACTCATTCGGATCAGTGAAATCCGTGTGAGGAAGTGTTCTTAATAGAAGCAATAAATTAAACCACATCTCTTCGAGATACCCGAGCCCCAAAACGTTGGACAGCGTGAATCGAATTTCAATGATAATCTTGTCGTTATTGATATATCCCTGGAAATAAATTGAAAATTATCTCTTATTCCAAGCTTTCCTCCTTAGAAAGTATACCTTCTTCTCATCGATAAGATCCTTCCACTGCAAGTAAACGGGATATCCCCAGCTCGTGATTTCATGGGTGAACGCCTTCTTCGTCTGAACAAATTGGAGTAAGGAAAAGAAAAAAAACTTAATTTTGAAATGAAGCATATACCGTGTAGGTAAGATTGGTAGAGATTTTATTATAGAGTGAAAATGTGATGTCAGCATCGATACTCCAAATGTTGGAACCACTCTTGCGATGATAGAGGTATACAGCCACACGGC
>LS499475.1:4190-15848 GCA_900490845.1 Pristionchus japonicus
ATGATTGCGAAATCGCAAAGTCGGCTGGGTTACGTTTCATTGAAACATACATTGCCGCTCGACGAAAAGTGACCCAGGTGATTCAGGACGCTGCAGGTGTACCACACTCGGTGAGTACTACCTGCCCACCACTTTTGGGAGAAATCGATTTTTTCCACTTTGCCAAGAATATTTTCACTTTTTCAAAAAGTGTCTTTTAAAAGTTTGCTATTTTGGTTTGATTTTTTTGAAGGAACAAACCCAGAGTACACATTAGCTGCTTTGAAAAATCTAGGTTTACAAGGGACAGGTGAAACGCGATAAATTGTGGTGAAGTGACACACGCGAAGCTGGAGGATTCGCGCGTCTATGAGTGCACATAGTCTCGTGCGACGTTGGATTGATAATATCATTCTTTTCTTCTCACTCTCAATCTAGCCAATCTCTACTTGCAGCAAGCTGCATAGAGTAGGTGAGTTTGCGTGTCGAATAGTGCTCATAGTTTCGTGTGAGGCGCTTGAGATGATACTGATGAAATTCCTTTTATCATAACATTTTACGTTTATCAAGTTCCGCTGCAGGAAGCTGCGCCGCGTGCTCACCGACAAGATCCTCGGCTTCTTCGTGCAGCAGATGAAGAAGGTTTGTTGTTGTTATTATTGTTGTTGTTTTTGATATTGTTGTTGTTGTTTTGCCTCCGATGGTTGTTAGGACAGCTCAAGTATCAGGCTTCAAACCGTATCTTCACCGTTTTAGAGGGTTCTCATATTTCTTGGAATGTTCCTTGGTTCGATGATTGTTTGAGATCTGTCGGCACAAATAAAAAAAAAACAAATTTCGTAATTACAGGACCCGATCAAGTACAACGACATCTACAAGAACATCAACCTGTACCTGAAGGAGGGCATCGTGCTCGAGCCCGAGCAGAATGTCAAGGTACGGTTATCGATTGAATATTGATTGTGATGGTACTATTAATGAAATGCTGGCTAATGTAATATCGCATAGCACCAGCGAATTTTGTGCATCTCGCTTTGTACACAACGTGGTTCGAGCGATTCACTACAATCGTAGATCGTTTCGGATTCTAAAAAATTATGAAATTTAATTGCTCAACTCCAGGAAGACATCGCTCGTCTGCTGCAGCTGGAGACGTCGAACTCGCGCGCCGGCACGATGACGTCACTCACTGACTACATCTCGCGCATGCAGGAGGGACAGAAGGAGATCTACTACATGTATGCGCCCAGGTACGGTAAGCGGAACGATCGAGGAGTGACTTTTTCATCGACGAAGGCGATACAATGGCTACTTGGCGCTGCTAGATTGGGTGTTATCTATGAGAAGTAGTTGTATCTAATAGCTCAGTGTCATACAGTACTACTAAAATATCATTCCAGCCGTCAACTAGCCGAGTCCTCTCCCTACCTCGAGGTGGTGAAGGGAGAGGGCAAGGAGGTGCTCTTCCTCCTCGATCCCGCTGATGAAGTCGTATTCCTGTCGTTGGGACAGTTCAAGGTGAGCGATAGACCATTGGCATGTGGCTTTGATAGGTAGGAAATATATTTACTACACGGTGAGTGCGAGCTACGAGAGTGAGTGAATAATGAGAGTAAATGGTTGAATTCAATAGGTGACGCTCTTGGTTTTTTTTAAAACTACCACTAACAAGATGATTAAAAACTTTGTGAATTCGGGTTCGATAGAAAGGGTAGTAGTTGCGATCGTTTGTGATCGTGCCGTACTTTCTGACATCTAATAATAAGAACAAAAACGCCGAAACAGTATCTGGTCAAGTAGCGTTTTGGTTTTTTGGATGTTTAACGAAACTCGATGGGTGTGGTGAACAGAGCGAGTTTGTGCTGTGAGTTTGTGTCATAATGCGGCGTTTGTTGTGCTTAACGATTCTCCCGGCGGATTGTATTCTAATAACCAATCCTTTCCTTCCCTCAGGGCCATAGACCATTGAGTTGATGAAAGGAAGCCTGTCTTACCTGAACAATTGTATCCTCAGGGTCACAACCTGGTCTCGGTGGAGAAGTGGGCGGAGAACGCGGAGGACAAGACGGAGGATAAGAAGGACGAGAGAGGAGACAAGAAGGAGTTGTACGAGTGGGTCAAGAACACGCTCGGATCCGTCAAGGTACCGTATCGACGGGGATTACGGTAGTACTGCATAGCTTGTTCATTACTAACGTTGATCAAATTGTGCGATATAGTGGGACAGTAACACGAATCTCCTATTGCGATACTATGGAGGTAGTATCAAAGGAGATGCAATTGAAAAGTCCAGGTTACGGTAGGATTGAAGTACGATAATCAATCGATAATCAGGTGAACGAGGTGAAGGCGAGCAGGCGCGCCTCCGAGCATCCGGCCATGATCAGCGTGCAGACGGAAATGGGCGCTGCGAGACACTTCCTGCGGATGGGAGAGACCAAGGTACGGTATCCATCTGATATTGACATGTGAGAGTGCGAGAGATTACGGTATTCCAGGCATTGTTGTTTTGCTGTAAAAATTGCAGCAAATTTCCGTCCGTGCAATGAGGCATTGCGTTTCGTGATTGCTATGAGAGGTGGAGGAAGTGGTGCCATTCAATTTCTCGACATTTTCTCCTAGAAATAAAAGGATCTATGGGGTTTCACTCTCGATAGGAAAGCTGCAGAAAGATGTAGTATTCAATTCCACTCCTCTTGCAATAACAAAAAATCTCTCAGGGCAACGAGCACCTCGCGTTCCTCAAGCCGACGCTCCATCTGCACCTCAACCACCCCGTGACCGAGGGACTGCTCAAACTGAGGAAGACCGACCCCAAGACTGCCCAGCTGCTTCTCGAGCAGGTACGGTAGATACAATAGCTAGGGTACGGTAGCAGAACAGTACTGTAGCCATAATAGGTTAATACTGTAGAGTTCACTGTGCACTGTAAGCAACAACGAGCGGTGGTGGTGGCTGGCCTTCATCGGGTTTGGGAGAGGGGGCGGGGCTCAGAGAGGGGGGCGGGGCTTAGGCGGTCTTGAGCACGAGTCCGACCTCGGCGAGCACGGGCGAGTTGATGATGAGGCGCGCGTCCGTCACGCCCGGCTCCACCTCCGCCCACTGCACGATCAGCTCGTCCTGAAGGGAAATGAGAAGGTTACGGTATTGATTGAGATACGGTAGGGTAACGTATCGATCGATAAGGTAAAAAAGGTTCTGCCGTCATGGTCAATGGAGGTTACGGTATCGATCGATTGAGATTACGGTAGATTACGGTGCTCACATTCTTGCCGGCCGGGCCGACGGAGCGGATGACCTGCACCTCCACCTTGCCGTTCGGCTCGATGAAGCCGTTCTCCGGCTTGGCCTTGTACAGACCCGGGTTGGACGGCGTCGCCTGAATCAGGGATAGGGTTACGGTATCGATCGATATGCTAGAGATACGGTAAAGAGGTTACGGTACCTTGAATCCGAGTCGCTTGTTGACGGCGGAGGTGAGGGTGAAGTGGGCGAGGCCGCCCTGGTGGGGGAACGTCCAGTCGTACGGCTTCACGTTGAGGGACGTCATCCTGAAGGGAAAACGATCGATAAAGGAGGTCCTGAGAAGTAAATAAAGTAGGTAGAATACCTTTTTTTGTGGAGAGAAGAGGGGAGAACCACTCGCGACGAGGGCGAAAGATGGAATGGAGAAGGGCGAGTTGAGGAGGGAGGGGAATGACACGTAGACTGAGATGGAAATGAGGGGGACAACAGGATTTGTGGATTTGTATGGAGTTTGATTTTTGGTTTGTGCAGAGAGTGTAAAAAGATGAATTTACATGGAGTAGGTGGTGAAGTGGGGTTGCAATGAGTGCACAAGAACATGCTGATGGTGCGTGTTTCGATTGTTCCGAAGGAATCTGGTTCATAAAAATTATAGGGAAGTTGAGTCAGCATGTTGGAAGATATGATCAGTTGTGCATTACACTTGTTCAGTGTTGAACTGTGGGTTTCATTCTCTTCCCAAAAGATGACTGAAACAAGCTTTCCAATTGATGTTCATAATTCACGTCTCTTACCATTCTCTCCTCTCCAGATCTACAACAGGGCGCAAATCGCATGTTTCATTTGATGATCTAATAGAATGGAAGACGCGCTTACCAATATCTCTTGTTTGTCCATTCTATCAACCCTCTCTGATCAGATCTGCGACAAGACGCTATTCACAAACTATGAGTTATTGAAGCATGGCGCACTTCGGTTTCAAAGCTTTCTCAAAGGCACTACTGATGGTCGTTTTCCAATTTCATTCGGCGAATTCTTGCAAACAAAACTTTATGCAGATCTACGACAACGCTCTCCTCACGGCGGGTCTGATGACTGACTCTCGCAACATGATCCCCCGTCTGAACGACCTGCTGACGAAACTGCTCGGCAAGGAGAAGAGCACCATCCTCACTCCCTAGATACGGTAGAGGAGTACGGTAGGAGTTTATCGATTGGTTCCTCCTCCCAGTTTATGTTCACCTCGTTAGAGAGAGGACTTCAGTAGGTTATTTGCGTTTACTTTTTATTGATTCGTTTCCCCCATGTGCTCGTCCCCTGAGGAGGTAGGTAGTTGAGTTTATCGATTGATTCCCCCTCCATTTGATGTGTGCCCTGATGACCTCATAGTTGTGTTTATCAAAGATTGTTACTTGTTCATTTTGTTTCCCGGAGTTGATAAAGATTATTGTCTCTGGTAGAGAGGGAAATGTGCTTGAGAGTCGTTGGAAATCGACTGGTGATACCTGATGAGTATGGAATGAGACAATCGATAATCTCTAGTTACAGTACTCCCCAGTCAGTATGCAATCCATCCTGGATGCGTACTCGGTGATGCCGCCGATCACGCGCGCCTACACCACAGCCTGCGTCCTGACTACGGTAGCCGTGGTGAGTACCGTACCCTTGGGTATCGATTTATTACCGTAATCTCAGCAACTCGACTTCGTGACGCCCTTCCACCTCTACTTCAACTGGGAGCTGATCGTGAAGCACGGACAGGTATACGGTAGAGGATGATTACGGTACTTATTGATTGGCAGATCTGGCGATTGCTGACCTCATTCTGCTTCTTTGGCTCGTTCGGCTTCTCGTTCGTCTTCAACATGATCTTCAATTATCGGTAAGAGATTACGGAATTCAGACTACTGCAATCGATCGTTTGGCAGGTACTGTCTGATGTTGGAGGAGGGCTCGTTCCGAGGCAGACGAGCCGACTTCGTGTACATGTTCATTCTGGGAGCTCTCTTCATGGTGAGACGGTACTCTACCGTAGCCTTGAACTATCGTGAACTGGCATTAAATATCCCACTCGTTCAGATGATCTCCGCAGTGTTCGTGCACATGCTCTTCCTCGGGCAGGCCTTCACCATCATGCTGGTCTACGTGTGGGCGAGGTACGGTAGATTTATCGATTAGGCAATCGAGGACTGACTGTATTCAGACGCAATCCGCACATCCGCATGAACTTCTTCCACGTGCTCTCCTTCCACGCGCCCTACCTCCCGTGGGTGCTGCTGCTGTTTAGCCTCCTCCTGGGAAACAACGTGCTTGTGGACTTCCTGGGTACGGTTGACGAGAAATTTTCGATGTTTAGGTCGGAATCAGTGTGTGAGGAATGGCGCAAAACAGCCTTGGATTTATTTTGTTTTGATACAGTTGTGCTACATGATTCACTCATTTCATAAAGTACAATTCGTTGCGACGGGTCGTTGAAAATGCGACCGATGCTTGAAAAAATTGAAAAGAGATAATGAAAACCTAAGGTAATCCCGTATTACAATATTTGAATGCAGGTATCGCATGCGGTCACATGTACTACTTCCTCGAGGACGTCTTCCCCCGTCAAGAGGGCGGCATGCGCATACTCGAGACGCCCACCATCCTGTCCTATCTATTCGATGAGAGAGAACCAGAACCCATCGCGGAGGAAGAGAGACCCGGAGGATTCGATTGGGCTGAGGCACCCGTGGAGGAGTAGTGTAGATCACGGTTACTAGGGGGAATGATAACTTATTGTCTATCTGAGTGCTCTCATCAGAGTGCCATGGCCTCCCGTTAATGTGCTCCCTAGTTCTACTTCTAACCTCCGAGGGAGAGTTATTGATTGACCATTCCTTCCGCCTTTGTTGTTTCACCCGTTCGTTGTATTTCGCCAAAGAAGAGGAGCGATGTAGCCTCTCTTGCCTGATCGTCTCATGGATTTAGTGTATTCAACTCGCTTGTGTATTGGGGGTAATTTATGCAATATATCGACTAGGTGGAGTAGGCAGTAAATTATATAGAGTATACGCAATCAAGGAGTTTCGAGGTTATGGTTGTACTTTATTTATCGATTGTGTAGCGCTCGGATTGTACTATGTGCGTATAGTTGTAAATACTTTAATAAAGGGTGTTTTGGTAGAGTGTGGTTGTGGAAGAGACAGACATGACTACATACAGCTTGAAATAATTGTGAAATCAGCATAATCTTATTTTAAAACATCAGCATCAATAAATAGAACATTACGGTAATTCTGGTGCGTTGTGTGATAGTGGCATACTGTATTCAAATGGCGCCTGGATCGAAATTTCAATCGTGTTCTGACGTGACGTCATTGTTGTGTTGTTGTTGCTGTTATTGTTCTTCATTGATTGATTGTACCATCGCAATACCACTCCAGGCTCTCTTTCATCCAGAATGGAGGAGCCTCGTCAGCCTGATATGGACGAGTCGGCGTGTGAGTGTTCTTGTTTGTTTTGTTTGATTCTTTATTTCCTTTGTCTGTCTTTATTCGTGTTTTACTTCGGTTTTCTCCCTTCTAGGCACGAATAAGAACGTGCAAGAGCTGCTGACAGAGGTCGACGACCTTGTGTATGAGGTCTGCGAGCGAAGGAAGAAACGACCTGCCGAGATCCTCGAAATCATCAAGGAGGCCAACACCAAGAAGGCCAATCGGTTGGTGGGTGATTTGTTCTATTGTTTTACTGATTTTCGGGCCTAAGAGGGACCTAAGACAGTGATATCAGGCCGGCAATGAAAATATCAACGTGATTCCCCCGAAAGACTCGCTGATCAACTCCGAAGAGGTGACGGCGCGAGTTGTCGGAAAGCTGACAGAGGCCGAAGAGCGCAACAAGCGACTAGTCGCTGCCGAAACTGAGAGCAAACAGGTCAGTGATTAAAGTTATTAAACTAGTTAGTTAGTTCAAGTAGCCATTTTTCGAATGTTTGCACTGGTTGGATGGCACCAACGTATTTTTAGCATCCTTCTTTTCAATACTTCCGAGATTATGGTTATTAACGACTTGAAGCGCGTGAATAACATACGTTTTCAGTTGCAAGCGACGTTAAAGGAGCAGCGAGAGATTTTGGATGCCCTTCACTCACTTCTCAATTCGGAATACGCCCCTATCGACTGCCCCAGAATTCCCTCATTATTCTAATCATTTATATTTCAAACACTAGCATAGTTCCAACTTAACTCTCATTTCTCTTTACATTTTTCCTTCGTATGACGACAGTTGTGTGTACATAATGAGTTATGTTCGAAATAAATATTGTATCGAATTAATATATAACTTTTTTTGTTGTTGTTTCATCGCGTGGTTGACGTTGAGACGTTCTGAATACTTTTGCGCAGGGAAAATAATTATTAGCTTCAAAATTTAGCAAAGCTAAAAATAAAAACAGTTCGCGATCATTCCCGCCGAAAATGTTTGAATCCCTGATTCGTCAGGGCGCACATCGACTACTCTTTGGCCTTGTATGTTCGGACCGCGAAATGTTTATTTTAATAGTTTTGTTATTGTTGTTATGACCTTTTCGTGTTCCGGACAAGCTGATCTGACCCGAATCCATGAAATCCACCCATTTCAGCCATGTCGGGAGGCGGCAAGGATCGTATTGCCGTGTTTCCGTCGCGCATGTGAGTTTTTATCCTCTTTATCAAGCTCTGGGCGAATCACATGACCAGAAAGATTTTTGAGGGAAAGTTTAAACTGTTTTCGTCCAATATTGGAAGAAACGGCATAGAATAGCTCAAAATGGCAAGGAAACCGGCTTGTTTGTTGGCCGAGGGATCGATAGAGGGCGATGACGCACGCAAATCTTGACAAAGCTTTTTAAAAAAGCTATGACTTGAGCTGAATTTGATGTAGCTTTGAAGCACAGAAGCTATTGAGATTGAACGCATAGAAAATGTGCTTGAACAGTTAAAATACATGAAGATATACTTAAATCAGTTACATATGTAACGAATTAACCTGATTGCAGGGCGCAGACGGTGATGAAGGCGCGTCTGAAGGGAGCGCAGAAGGGCCACTCGCTGCTGAAGAAGAAGGCCGACGCACTCAACATGCGCTTCCGTGACATCCTCAGGAAGATCGTTGAGGTGAACAGGTTTTCTCTGCTTCCGTGCCTTGAAGACTATAAGATGCCTGTATTGATTTTCAATTGTTGATTGCTAATTCGAAGCTCACCTTCTATAAAGGGGCTCACCTTTTCCTGTTCTCTGGACCTACTTTTGTGTTTTAACTCTGTTAGATTATATCAAATTTGATTTCTTTCGTAATCTTGTTGAGCTTCGTCTTCTTCCTTTCCAATAACGCTCCTTCCATTGCAGAACAAAGTCCTGATGGGTGAGGTGATGAAGGAGGCGGCCTTCTCTCTGGCGGAGGCCAAGTTCACTGCGGGAGACTTCTCCCACACCGTCATCCAGAACGTCTCCCACGCCCAGTACAGAGTGAGGATGAAGAAGGAGAACGTCGTCGGTGAGTGGATTTGTGGGCTATAAGGGGATGGTATGAAGCGGAGAATTGCTTGAAGTGAACCCCATGAATTTCAATGAGACACCCATGTTTGTGAGGGGTCTTTTACAGCTGAACATGGAAACATTATCGTCGTGCGAAAAATTATATGGTGATGTAGGGATATTGAAACAGGGAATTCCTACGTTATTGCTGCATCGAAAATTTATTTGAGGATGTATGCTCTATGAAACTGCAAAATCTTACATGATCATAATCCGAAGCTATCTCATGAGATCTATACTCTCTGAAACAAGTCCGTCTGCAGGAGTGTTCCTGCCGGTGTTCGACTCATACCAGGACGGACCGGACGCGTACGATCTCACTGGTCTGGGCAAGGGAGGATCCAACATTGCCAAGCTCAAGAAGAACTACAATAAGGTGAGGGGAAAGAAATGTTACGTTGTTTGTTAAAGCCTCAGAAGAGTTGAGATAATCGAATAGGGACAAGCTCTGAAGGGTTAGTAGTAGCATTGATGCGCGAAAGCGCGTGTATCTTGTGAACTCACCGGAAATTGAATTATCAAATGGAAAGTCGTTGAGAACTTGTTGTAGTCAAATGGTGATCTATTATAGATTCAGTTAAGTCGGAAACATCGAGTCGGGACTTTCTATGGAGTCTAGTAGACTTCTTGAGGCGCAAAAGCACGTGGCGTTAGATTGAATAAAATATTCAAAAGCATTATTTCATTAAATAAAAATATTCTCAGGCGATCGAGCTGCTGGTGGAGCTGGCGACGCTGCAGACGTGCTTCATCACGCTAGATGAGGCCATCAAGGTCACGAACAGGAGAGTCAACGCCATTGAGCACGGTGAGTGGATGAGCGATTCTCAATAGGGGTTTACCAGGAATAGTAGGACACGGTGAGCGTCCCAGAGATAGTACAAGGTAAATTAAGTTGGGCAGTTGACAATCATGTCGTTGAATGTAGATAGAAAAAAACTATGGCTAGAATATTTTTTTCGTCTCAGGAAAGAGTCACGCGTGCGTTTTAGTAATACTTCTATTGTTTCTTTTGCTTCTATTTACTTCTAAAGTATTTTTATTTATGGGCCGGACACCAGCTGAATATTATGCGTAGCTTGTGTGGTGATTGAAGTAGTTACATCGAAACGAAGATCCATTAAGCCAATCCATGATCCTTTGCAGTAATCATTCCCCGCGTCGAGAACACGCTTTCGTACATCGTGACGGAGCTGGACGAGATGGAGAGAGAGGAGTTCTTCAGGTTGGTGCCAATTAGCTTAATTAGTTAATGAATTAGCTTATTGTCGGGTTAGACGTTAAACGAAGTTTCTATACTGTATTGCGTGTTTGGTCATGGGCGTTCTATTGCTCCTAGTATTTCAGGAGGTTGTAGTAGCCAGATTGAAACAGAAATCCTTAGGCCCTGGAGCTTTCGCGCTCTTTTGTCGTTGAACTGCGTAAGTATTTGTAGCTGGTATCTTTTCTAGTCAGTAAAGCTATAAACTAGCCACTACAAACGCGATCTGTGGTGTAAGTGTCATTAGTGTGACAAGAGAATGTTAGAGGCAAGATGATTGAATGGAATCCAGTCCTCGCAATGTCCTCCCTACCCCTTCTCCCCTTTCCATTATCTCACCCTCCTCATCCCCCCTCCATTGCAGAATGAAGAAGATCCAAGCCAATAAGAAGAAGCTGAAGGCTCAAGAGGAGGAGGAGAATGCGCAGAGAGTGAGTATCCTGGTGTTGTCTGACGAGTGAGAGAGCATGGAGAATGGAGAGAGCACAGTCCATTACTCGTCCTCCCCTTCAATCCGTCGTGGGAGTGAACAGAGAGTGGTGGAAAAGGGAGAACGGCTTTTCGCAAATGAGCCAGCTTTTTCGTTCTTGCGAAAGCATGAGAGTGCTATGTGAGAAGGAGAAAGGAGCTCCAATAACGGCTTGACACTTTCATTTTCGAATATTTTTTACACGCTCGTCGATATAACCCATAAAGTTACTCGGAAATAGTTTATTGTGATGAATAGGAAGAAAGGAATTACTCTTTCTGTTTCACGCCTTTTATCTCTGGTCAGTGAAGCGGGAAGTGTGTAGAGGGAAGACTCGCAGCTTGAAAGAGAGAAGACTGAAAGAATAAGGTTGTCATTCGCAGGCGATTGACTTCGCCGACACCTCCGGCACGAAGAATCTGCTCGACGACGGCGACAACATTCCCATTCTCTTCGCCTGAACCAATCGATAATCCGCCCTGTTTGACCTACCGTAATCCACCCGATGTTCGCCCATTCCCACCCCGACATTCCATCATCATAGCACCGTACCACCAATATGCCTGAATATCGATTGATTGTACCACCTAGAGAACGTAGAGAAGAGATTCCATTCTTCCGTTTGAACCACAGCCGTATATGTTTGAGAGAGAATAAGAGCACCAGATGTGATATTATGCTTGTGTAGATAGTGACACTACCGTATAGTATGACCATTCCTTTTTCAGAGAGTCTTCCCTTTTTCACTTCACTGGCCCTCCACCTTTGTACATCCCCACACTATATGTCTCATTGCTAGTTTATGTAAAATTGAAGATAAATAGGTTAATTGAGTGGCGGAGTTGCAGCAAAAGTGAAAGAAGTCACGAAGTCTTTGTAATACTATGGAGCTTTGTTGGGCATGAAATGAACAAGATGAATGAAGTTTCATCTCGCCTTCATCAAAAGAAATGGTTTCTAAACAACGGCTTCAATGGAAGCCCCTTTTGTCTCTCCCTCGATCCCAATTTGCATTCCACCATCCATTTACATACGACTCGTTTCCATCCTTCCGTTTGACAAACGGGGCGTCAGTCTCTCTTTCCTCATCCGGATGGAATGTCCCTCTCCCCATCCATTCAGAATCTCCCTTCTCTTCTCCAGTCTTCTCA
>LS502949.1:0-15686 GCA_900490845.1 Pristionchus japonicus
GTTAGTCGTTTGCGGCCTAGCTGCATCTCCATACACTTACACACACTTTACATTGCGTAAACTGCGTAACGCCCCTTTCTGTTGGCGTTACGTCATTCTATTCTTCTGTCGCCGCCGTGCGACGTCGTCCGTTATATTTATCCCGCCGTCAAGAGTAATAAAGATGTTCTACTAAAGTCCCCGGCCTCGGATTCAACATATATAGACCATTTGAAACACTTCAAACACCCTATCATGTCTCATGGTGATGCTTGTTTGAAAGATAACCGTTTATTACGTGTTCAAAACGTAATCATTCTCCCCGTGTTTTTCAAACATTATCGCTGTCAGCTCGGCTCTTGTGGGAAATCAAATATTGTTTCTCATTTCTCATTATCTTCTAATTGTCCTGAACAACTTAAGTTTTGAATCGTAGCCGCTATATAATATTCTCATAGATCAGCAAATACAATGTCGGTAGCTCTTGTCTCCATAATATTAGCTTCCTTGTTATCATCATTAGTGATCTATCTTACTGTGACTACAGATAAGAGCGTCTTCACTTTCAATTATAAGATCATTCTTCTTGCAATTGCAGTAAGTTCAATTCTAACAAAGTGTCAACCTCTTCGTTTGATTGTCCTTTTCTCAAGATTATGCTCAATTACTACAGATTTATACTTATTGTTTGGATGTGGTATTGCACGTAGTTTGGACTTCCAAAAAAAAAAATTGGACTTCCAAAAATTCATTGGCCGTGCTTCTACTCGGAAAGAGCGATCGGAACTTATTTTCAACTGGAGAGTCATCTAGTTGTCGTAAGATTTATGTTAAACTTCGATGATTATGATAAAACAAAATGTAGTGCGTAGTCCTCGTTTTGATCAGTTGGAGCTCAATTCCGCATGGAATCGCTTTTGTCTATCGGCATCAGGTACCGCACAGCCATTTATGCGTGCAATAATCTGTTCAGGCTATTCAAATCATGAACACCCGCTTCAAATTCCGTTTCCTGACCATCGTAGCGTTTTTCGCAGCAGCAGCAACATTATGTTGTTCGTTAGGAGTAACGTTCGATGTTCGTATCGAAATTCGCTTTTCACGCGTTTTTTTTCTCGAAATTTCAGTACATTACTTTGACACCGAAAGAAAAGGTGATTGTATTGATAGAAAAGATGCCTTCAGAATTTCTAGCTGATGCAGGTATGTCTACTCATCACTCATAACTTTCCAATCATGTTCAGGCAACCACACAATCCACTGCCACGACGACGTTCGACTTCGTGTGTACATCGCGAATGTCGGCGTAGTTATCGGCATCACGACACTCTTTCTGATCGCTGTTAGTCTTTTGCAACTATGGAACAACATCCAAGCCTAATCAGATAAATACTCACATTTACGTTGCGCTTCGAAGGCACAAGGGAATGAGTGAGGAAAGGAAGAAGCGATATTGGAAGTGGACGCAGATACTCGTTGTTCAGGTTAGCTAATTGATGGGAGAACTGATAGCATCATGGAATTACAGGCTGTGAGTCCCCTCGTCTTCACACTTATCCCTGCCACTGTTCTCGCCATCCTTCTGATAGCTCACACGAAATCGAAAGGTACACTGTTCCTGTGAAAACTAGGAATCAATTGACTAAAATGAGAATGGAAGAATAATTTCAGTGTTGCTGGACGTGTGCAATGCTGTGCTGCGTACCCATAACATATCATACGCTCTCACAGTCATCGCGACGACTGCGCCTTTCAAAGAACGATTGGCGAACGTTTTATTGCGACAAAAACAGATTCTTATAAAGAACAGCACTTCAGAAATTACTTCGGTTAGGCGTGGTTGCTAGTCTTAAAATTTCAATTTTGAATTCCCCATTACAATTTTGTGTAATTTCTGATAACCGTTTACGTGACAATATATTGAGTGTGTTTTATCGTCTAGCCAAGTCAGATGAAATCCCCTAACACAATATAAAAGATGAACATAATGAACGATATTATAAGTTAATCCGATATACAGGTCACTGCGAAAATAGTACGTGAATATCACATGCGGATAATGAATCTCAATGGATGACCGACGTCCCGTGTGCGGTCCTCATTAACTACCTCCATCGTGAAGAATCGATCGTTCACTTCCTTCGCTTTCTCTTCCCAAAAAGATCTTTTCTTGCCGAATATTATTCCATATTTTGCTGAGCGCTCATAAATCTTCAACTCTTCAACAGTCGGAGCAAGCAAGAATTTTTCTGTAAGTGTATTTCCATCTAGTTAGAGTGTGGAAAATCTCGACCCAAATTCTTGGCGTCGAAATCTTCGAGAACCAACGAAATCTTCCTTACATTGTGCACTTGTGCCATTTTGATAACTGTTTCTCTAAATTGAAAAGATCTTCTGAGTCACATATTTCAAGGATGAGTAACGCACCTCAACCAACCATACAATGCAATATTGTGTATGATGAGGTGATTGATGGGAACATCTCCAAGTGCCTTTTGTACTACTCCCATCTCTTCCCAAGAGAGGGACTTCAATCTGAGTTCGTTGATGCTTGCGCATCTGCGAAATATGAGGGCGAGATTGTGTCGGTTAGACAGCACTTCCTTTCTTGCGCAGAGCAAGATCGCAGCGAGTACGAGACCGGCTATGCCGATTATTCCGAAGAAAAGAATTATGAGGCCCCGAGGTGGTGGAGTGTCGTAACCGAAAAAGTTGATTTCCAAGCAGAGAAGCAATAGAAGAATCGCCAGAATCCTGCCCTTGGAAAGCACGATCAAACGAAGTGACGGCGAATTCAGAGAGTTAGACTGTAAAATCACCATCCGTCTAACAATAATGGAAGCTACATTCATCAAAAAAAGATGATACGTTCAATTGGAAACTTACGTATTGAGACCTCCTCCATCCTTGGAAGAAATCGGGAAAATCTTCTAGACGACTCGGGACACTCAACCCTACTTCGACCGACATTGGTTCTCTTGATTCATCAATGGTGAGCCAGTCCAGTGGTTGATGATTCCGGCGATCCGCAAAATACTCAAGCACCTTTGTATTCCAGTTGCGGGAAATCTTCAATTAGTCTTCCTTTCTCCCTTCATCCTTACAGAAAGTTGCTTCAATACATGATAAATACTTACAAATCGCATCTCATCACTTGGGTGACCGCTCTCTCGTATGATCATTTTGATGATGTCAGGCGGCAGATTGGCGAGGGACAGTGGAGATACATTAGATGGATGGGGCATGCTCTCTTGAAACAAAAATGAAATGAGGTAACGTCAGTTACAGTAGAAACATAGTTTGGGAAATAAGCGCGAAAATGAGACGCTTATTATAGCGCGTAGTGTCGGCTGTCACTAACTCCACCGGCTACATGCTGTGGAGTTTAAAACGTGGATTGAACAAATATTGTACCATACTGTGATGAATTGTGAACAGTGCACGCGGGCCAATCACAAAAACTGTCAACTCCAGAATAGTTCGTAGTCTGATAACAGATTTCATGACGAAACGCGCAAACTGATAATGTGGTCTTCTCTCTTGTGATCTCGTTATCAGCTGTGCTCGTGATTCAGTGTCACGTCGAGTATAAAGCGTACTCGATTAGACGAGTGGAATCGCCTGTCACCGTATCGATTCGTTCTTGATTTCACGTTTATTTTTTCCTTTCTAAGCATTCGAAATGTTTCGAAAGTACGATGCCATAATGCCGATCCTCATCATGGACAAATTCGCCGTGAAGCAGGTTTGTTTTATTGCTTCTTAGCCCTAAAAACATATTATTCTCAGAGTGAATCGATCAGAAAAGCGATGTCAGATCAAGAACTGCCCCCGAAGCAGAAGCACATCGACAGAATCGTTAAAGGAACTCACGAACGAAAGTGAGTCAAACTTCAACAACTTTTCTTGTTTCTTCTACTATCGATCTTGACTTTTGATTCTTTTTGATTTTGATTTGATCTATTGCATAGCTTCCTGAAAATCTCATTGAAAGTCATGTATTGTGCGTGATTTTGAGTGCACAATTATCCGGAAAAAAATTAAAAGTTTAATTTGAAACCCCTTTCCAGATCGTGCGCCTACTTCTGGAGCAGCATCGTCACAGGGAATCTCGAGTACCATCCAATCGTCACGTGGAAGTTCTGTCATGTTCTCCACTCGATGATCAGAGATGGACACGCAAGTGTACCTGCTGAGAGCAATCAGTCAGTTCTTTCTGAATCAGAGAACCTAATCCGAGACCAAGCGAGTTTATGCAACACAAACTCCAAACTGAGATGGCAAAGCATGCGCTGTTTTATCCGGTGTAATGTATGTTGCACACACGTAAGTGAGAGACATAAGAAGACAAAGTCAAGATATCCTTATTTTTTGTTTACAGAAGTCTCCGTCGTCTGATGGGGCTGCGTGACTTCTGGAAGAGTCGTCAGTCTTCTGGGTATGCTGCAGCCAGTGCGCAGTACTGCATCGTGCTGTGCGATCGATTGCTATTGCACAGAAAGGTAATCGGATTTCTCAATGAGTTTCGTACGTGATGTTGTGTTGTTGATTGAGATGCATGCTTCACCTTATCACTCAAGGCCAACATCACTCATTTGTCAGTCACGCGCTCAACTATTTCAGTACCCTCAAATCCCCGGTAACCTCATCGTACCCGATGGGCTCCTCGTCTCGTTCCCTAACGCCGTCGTTCTCAACGCCGCCACTGAACTACTCGACCACGTGGACATCCTACTGCTGCTACAACGAACTGGTCAGTTTCCTGCGTTTGTATTGTTTTTGCAATCAATATTTCAGTTTTCGACTCTCTTGAGTGGCCATACGTCACTGGACAAGGCCAAACGCTGCTCGCGCCGCTGACCATGGTAAGATGATAGATCACAGTTTATCAGATGGATACAATTTTTTTCGAAAAGCGGAATAATAAACATTGAAGCACATCGCTTGTAGGTGATCTCGGACTTGTCGAAACTGTACGAAATTCTCGTCGAGGTACTCAACCATCTCCACTCTGTCTACCCCGCTACTAGACTAGCCATTCATAGACAGCGATTCCAGGTCAGAGCGTTTTCGTTGTAAAAGTAAAGGTTAATTTCGAGCACACCTAACACTTACGGCAGTTATCATTTGTTTTGATGAAGTGACCAACTTTTCCGCAGGAGATATTCCGACAACTGAAAGCTTTCTACGACCTAGCAAGCAAGTTGCACTACTTCCCTACATTGCCCACGCTGCCAACTGTGAGTTAATGTACCTTTGAAGTAAAATGAAGTTATCTCATTGTAGGCCTCTCCCACATTCCGAATCTCCGAAGAGATATTCCTGGCTAGTCGAGCGGAAGAGATTACGTTGCGTGAAGGTGCGTTAGTTTCACGGTTTTTATTGGTCCATGACTCAAAAATTCTCTAATTCAGAACCTCGATCGCTGCTGATGCAGCCTGACTGAAGGTGACGCGACCTCAATATCGGAGCTACATTTTTTAATAGGAATACTTCACGTGTATCTGAATTGCCCTACGTCGATCTCAAGTGATGTGTTTATTCACGCGTTCGTCTATGTCAATATTGTACAAAGTCGTTACAGCTAGTCTCCTTTCACTGATCCCAACTCCTTAATTTATTTACTCAAAATATTTGTCGAAATTGTTTGCAACATACCAAATCATAAAATGGTTTTGATTTTTTTGATGGGTCGTGCTCCCAAGATGCGCTGTGTTCGGGAGTGATGTCTACTGATTGGAAAGTCGCCAAAATGAGCCTGATAAACCATCTGGTCAATTTCCATGACGATTCGAAGAACGAAGCAAGGAAGACAACAATGTGTTATGCCTCTAGTGTGACTCTCTGTTGAAAGTCAGGCCGAAGAAAGAGCTTACTCATTCAATGGCCGTTACGAAGGACTGCGGAAGCCCTGACCAACGTGGCAAGTGCAACTAGAACAAAATGGCACTTTCAGGGCTTGGTACCCTACAATTATCGAACTATTTAATTATTCGCCGATGAACTGCTGTATTTTACGAGCACTTCAAAGAGTGCAAAAATACAAAACATGAGCTACTATCAAATACTCAAGCCAATCCATTGATTACTCGAATTCATGTAGTCAATTCAGGAATCGATACAACGTCAACCAGTGTGATTGAGCAATTTCATTTTACAGAACACAATAAACACAACATCAATTGGTTAATACAGAACAGCTAGAAGTCGGCACTGCTTGTCGCGGTTCACTCGGAACTGTACCTAAAAACTGATTTGCATTTCAGATTTAAAAACTTCAATCGTACCATAACATCGCATGTACAGTCCCTCAGCACCCGCACTCACTTGATATGAAGTGAGTGGCATGTTGTTTGAGCACCTCAACATTTCTCTTTCGCTCGTCGACAAGAATAAAGGCGAGAAAAGTAACCAGCAACTCACCAAGCGTATCCATTTTTATTGTAGTTACATGAAAGAAGATTGTACACAACGTTAATCCACGCTGATCCATCGAAAGCCTGAAAGCAAGGATTAATTTCCGTATTCGAAGAAGTGTCGTTCCGTACTTGCAATTGTCCAGAGGAACAACTTGTTTGGCAGGTCGTCGCATTGTTGATGTCCCATGCTGTGCCACGAGTGTTTGCATCTGAACGTAGAACTAGTTCTCAATATCAGTTAACTCAACTTCGTCTCTTGGAACTCAATCTTAGAACGAAAATCGAAAGACACTACTCACCTGTGGTATCATCGAACGCCCAGCAGCCATTCGTGCACTTGTACGCACTGAAATTCCGCGTATTCTCCATCTTATTGCGTTCATATCAACTACCTTCCCACTCTCGCTGCCGACGTCGTCGTGGTCAACTTCGTAGTCGTACTCGTCAATGCAGTGGTTGACGTCGGTGTCGTTGTTGTAGACGATGATGTTGAGGAATCGCACGTATTCACCCATAGTGCCGAGCTGTTCGCTGCCGGCAAACAGACAACTGATAGATTAGAAGGAACTCCGAACAGCGAGCACATCGAGACTGCGGCTGAGAATACGACAGCGGCGCACTGCAATGTCTCAAATGAGAATTGTTCTAATCTTTCACTGGATAGAGCTATGTGAGAGCACAATGAAAAAGGTAGATAATCACAATAGTCGCTAGTATGTTAGCGCAACTAAAAAATAAATAACCTATTCAGAACGAACATCGGTGTACCTGCGAGGAGCACGCCTGTTGACACTCTATTAGCGAGGATGCAGGGATCGAATCGACGAGAGGACGAGGAGAGGTCCACGATGATTCGATGAAGCAGCTCATTCAAGAGAGAGCGAGAAGATCTCTTGGTTGACACTCAAAAGAGAAGCAACCTGTAGTCTGCAACCACGAGCAAGAGATTAGTCATTCACTGGTCTCGTAGGAGTGAATGTCAAGGAGGGCCGGGGACAGGCGTCACGGGTGCATGGAGAGCAAAATGAAAGCTTTCGACACTGAAAGACCCACAAAAGTTGGGACATGAATGTGCTTTCGAAACTTCTCCATTATTCTCTTTCAGAGTAATTTTTTTTTCTTTGAACAGATGTGTGTAAGGTCGAGCACATTAGTATGTTATTCGGCTATAATGGATACTCAGGCGATAAGGTTAAAAACACGTGAATCATCGTAGCATTCGCATTATGATGCTGAGATGTAAGAACTGGATTAATATTATTCCTCCACTAACTTCTTTTCGCCCAGAATGCTCTAGATAATCTTTACTTCAACTATTGTTTCAGACACATATTCATTTTCTCTCCCTCGATGGACATAAATGCTGACCACTTTCATCTAATCGCCTGCTGTACTAGAAATTGGCCATGTACGATTATCAAATTGCTTTTCAGGTCTATCACTCCTTTTGAATAGTGCTCTGCTTCTAATAATTCCTACCAAATCGTCCAAGGTAATCTTTTGATGATTCTCAATGTATTTCTTTCAAGGAAATCGGACGATACAAATACTTATTATTCACTTTTGTGTTCAATGATGTCGTCTATACAATCGTTCATGTCGTCACAAAACCGGTCTGAACTTCAGTCATTTTCAGAGAGACATAATTGTGTTTTCAGGTAATTGCACTACAGGATGAAATATACTTCCTGTTTTCCGAGTCTTTTCCCGAAAGGTTTCATTCGAATCACAGTAATTATCTCATCGGTCTGCTCTAGATGGGTGATCTCCGTATTCACGATGAGTCATTGTCACGCATTTCTTCTGCTTTCTTACCACTTCGTTTACCGTCACATCGCTGTTGCTAGGTGTGTAT
This sequence comes from Pristionchus japonicus, assembly GCA_900490845.1. NCBI lineage: Eukaryota > Metazoa > Nematoda > Chromadorea > Rhabditida > Neodiplogasteridae > Pristionchus > Pristionchus japonicus. The sequence continues at coordinate 8,254 of LS502949.1, forward strand.
CTAATTGACATATTTCTGACTAATAACATCCGATTCATGGTGGCAATGGCTCAATCGGTGGTTTCTCGTCATCCTCATTCTAGTTTTCATTCTCGAGTCATTATTATGGTTCGCATGGTTCCATAATCAATTCAAGACGGACCAAGATACATTCGATCTGCTCCGTCCAATGATTTCGGAAAGATTTCCTAATCTAACCATCGAAGGAGTGGCAACTGCGCATTTCTGGGTCATTTTTTTAACTCTTTTTGTCTAGTTTAGTGTAAATGGTTCGTTTCAGAAGCGAGATAATACCTTACGCCTGTCTCCCTTCATTGGGTGGATTGGATGCACTGCATACATGACATCTGGTGAGTATAATGATAATGGACGTCTTCATAGATGATGTCTCCAGATTAAATTTGGTCATCATTTCTTGTAGTTTCTATTGACAGTCCCTTGATTCAACTTGAGTGTATGCAAAGGTTGTTGTGACAGACAACTTCGCGTAAATGAACTTTCGCTTGTTATGCAGTTATCGAAAAGCGGAGACACGGGAATCATGGTCAAATCATCATTTCCAATGATAGCTTTTCAGTTTTCCTTGTCGTCATCTACTGTGCTGTGAACATCTTTCGCTATCTCAACAACAAAATTATGAGCAAGAAGACGGAAGCAATGCAGCGTCAGCTATTCTACACTTTACTCGTTCAGGTTTGGTACTTCGACAATTGTGGGTTTAATCGGAGTAGTGTTCATCCACCTTCGATCGGGTGAAACACACAAGTCGATCGGGTGAAACACACAAGGACTCCACAAGTCTCGACTAAAAATAGGCCCTGCTCAAGCTTCTTTCAGTTCGCAGTTCCCTTCTTTCTAATGTATTTGCCGATAATAATCGAAGTTACTACGCCTCTTCTTCACATTTCAATCAATCTGCCCTATCATCTCGTCTCCTCAATCTTCGTTTCTTTTCCATTCCTCGATGCTTTGGTCATTCTGATTGGAGTTCGCGACTATCGGTAAACGACATCTCTCAATTAGTATGAAACCTTCTTCCAGATCATTTGTTGTGCGACTCCTCACTTTTAAAATTCCCTCATATGTTCTAACAGAGCCGTCAAACTCAGGTATGAGTTCAGTTTGCCAACTAAATACTGAGATCGGAGTTCAGTTTATCCTCAGCAGAACTATTGACTCGTGGAAAAGGTGGAAGCGGTAATCAAGCATTATTCCACCAAAAAAAATCGGTTTCCCACAACGAACAGAATCGTGTTCATTCCACAACGTTGTTTTTCACGCAACTCATCAATTGTCACGTCAATTCAAACTCATATATTCAGAACAAAAAAAACCTTTTATTCAGATCAAAAACAATGGATTATTACGCAGTGATCTTCAGTCTGAACCGATGGTCTCCCTCGCCAAGAAGTTGTTCATTCACTTGTCCGTTCATCACTTGCACTGCGAATGATCCGTCACTCAACTCGCTTGCCTTCTTCTCCCAGAAATCAAGTTGTTTTCCAAAGATCATCGCGTCTTTTTTGGTTGTTTCGTAAATCTCCAGTTCCTTAGCAGTCTCCGTCAAAGGGAGGAAGAAGTTGCCTGAAAGAATAAAATCCTCATAATCTAGAGTGTTGATAGCTTACGCAGCTTCGTCTTATCCATACTTTTCGCGCACAGTGTGACTTTCTCAACTTTGTGCACTCGAGCCATCTCGACAATCTTATTCCTGGAAGACACATATTCTCTTGTGCTTTGCAATCATTATTTCTACCTCAAAGCCACATCACATTGCTCGTCGTAGATAATCAAATTCTTGATCGGTACATCCTTCATTATCTCTCGAACAGAATCCAGCGTCTCTCGATTCAGATGGATCAGAGACAGTTCCGTGATCGATGAGCATCGGGAGAACAGCTTCGAGAGATAGTCGCGCTGCTTGTTCACTCTGGGTCTGATGAATACGAATAGATAGAGAAGGAGAGCGATCACGGCCACCGCGAGTCCAATCGAGGCGAAGTAGTGAATGCGAATGGCAACTGCAGCTTCCCATGCGAGAAAGTAGAGGAAGGCAACGACCATTTGGAATTTTGTCAGTTCAATGGTCCGTAGTTGCATAATGGGCGAGACGAAGGAATCCTGGGGACAGATTTTGCATAAAGTTAAGAGATGTGAAACGTACCGGATGGCTGGTAGTCCAGGCGATCGATCGACAGATTTTTTGGAAGTGCTGCTTATCACTGGCCCTTCTGATCGTCAGACTCACTTTCACCCGCTTTGTTTCCTCAGCACCACCGCAACTGATTGTCACTACGTCGAGAGGCGGGTGATTCTTCCTGTCAGCGAGGTATTCCTTCACCATCGCATTCCAGTTGCGACCGATCTGCAATTATTGCTATTGTTTCTTCAGATTAGAAAGGCAGCCATAGTTATTCGAATTCCCCACAAGAATTGCTCACCAATCTCATCTTTCCCACTGGCGGTCCGACATCTTTAATGAGGATACGGACGATGTCATCGGGCAGAGTGGCGAGAGTCGGAGTAGTCAATCCAGCTCGGAGCAGTGGTTGCAGCTCCATCGAATTTCTCGAAGAGCTTGACAAGAATATAATGTAATAATGAATGGAGCTTGAACCTCAACACGCGCCAAATTAGTGAAAAGGCAGCGTCTGTCAGGAACAGCGCGTCCCTAAGTCTCAGGCGCCAGCCCTTTTTAACTATTGTTTTCCCAAAACTTCTCGGTCATCCACTTCTTTCTTACAAGTAGCTGTTCAAAGACATCATGAACATCAACCGTAATGGACATCAACCCGATGCTCGTACATAACGGATCTGCATCTGCACAATATCAGTGAGCGAACGTTGGGGGAAGTGAGGGATGCTCTAGGAGACGTGCAGATCAAGCATCTCGTAGTCTATGAGGAATGCTGCGATGAGGGATTCAGGTATCGGGCATTTAAATTTAGAACCGTGATTAAAATTCAATAATTTGTGCTTCCAGGAAAACCCTCTTAGATATGGTTCGGAAGCACAAAATCGAAAATATTGTACTGTGTGTGAAGAGGTGCAACGCAATGAGACTACGTCAGTTGACTGAACTCTTCGCAACAAAGAGTACACATTGCATTCAGAACAATTCTTCACGAACCTCACGGAAACTGCTCAGTCACTAAAGATCTACGAGACCATTGACAATTCTGAGAAGATTTTCGGAAAATCACGCAAATTCTGGGAGAATGAGACAGCCAAGATGAGAATTGGATCTTTTTCCGTGCAAGTCATGAATGGCGAAAGATATCTGCTCGGTGAGGACACTCATCTATCGAGACTCAAAGTAAGCGCAGTGAAATCTTGATCGAATATTTTTCATTCATTCCCATGTCATCAACTGCGAACATTGTCGATAAACTCTTCGCTCGATTTCAAAACAGTAACTTTATTATGACAACCACCAAACACAATCACTTGAGTGAACTTAGCAGTAAAGCTATCTTTGCGAATTATTAAACCTTTTATTGTAAACCGGAAGTAAAGCTTCGTTAGTCTTATTATGCATTGCAAAAACCTACTATGAATTAAATTACTCTTTCTGGAATGAACTAATCAATAAAACTTGCCCTGCTCTACAGGGGTCTGGTCCGTGAGGGGTACGATAGCTTGGACGGCGCTGGCTAACTTATCGATCGACGCGGCCCAGAATCTGGCTCGATCTCGCTGTCCATGATGGCCATCGGGCACGAATTCGACCGTGATCGACTTGTAGTTGTCCGCCACTGCCTGCAATGAACAATTATTGCTGCTCTTCATGGAAACTGATCAGTGAAGACCATTTGCGGGAAATCACGAGTCATCATGTCATTCTCAAGCAGCAGCGATTACAAAATGGAGTACCATAATTAGCACAGCCAGTAAGAAGTAGTCGAAATGTTTTCAAAACTGATTATTTTCAATTCCCTGAATATCGAATCCCTAATCGCCAACCTTATGTAGATCTTTCAGCAGCAGTTCCTCCTCATCCGGATCCTTGGAGGCGCATACCTGCAGAAGCGAGTGAATAAAAAAAGAACAATTTCAAGAATCTCATCTGCTCAAACACACTTGCACACGCTCTTTCATTTCCAATCATGACTGCATAGTATATCGTACAGTAATCGCTCGCTGTGACATTTTTAATTTTAATGTTAAAACATACTTCAAAATGCTTAAGGATGCTTCAAAAATGCACTATCAGAAAGTAATAACTAGTCCCCACGAACCAGCCTCGTCTGCTCCTGGAAGCAGTCTGCGTACTCTCTCGAGATCTCCTTATCGATTAGATTGTCTCTGCCCGCGTAGCAGAAGATCACCCGGATGTGAGGGGTCCTGAGACGAGAATTGAGATTACGGTATCCACTACTGATTTCATAGAAACTCCCAAAGCACATAGAGTAATGTGCTTTATCGATCAAAACAGGTGCAAAACGTGGCTAGAATCTACGAGTAAGAAGCGTGACACAGCGAACTTACTCGTTTACCGTATCCAGGAAGCTCTTCTTCTTCTCCCCAAAAGCAATCGATCGCATCGATTTCATCGAATTCATCACGACGCGACCCGAGCGAGACTTGATTCCCATCCAGTTGTATACTGTAGGAGGGCGGTAAGTGGAAGCAACACTCGGGAGGGATTACGGTAGTCACACGAGCACACGACAAGGACAAGGATAGATAACTGGCTAGGGGTCGTACCTTTGAGCATACAGTACTCGATGCAGGGGCGAAGCCACTCGTAACTGTTGTAGAGGGCACAGACGTGCTCGACGACTGTAAAAGTATTGATTTGTTAGGGTGTATCTTATCGAAAACGCAGTCGCAAATGTATTTCATTGAAAAAGTGTCGTACTCCATGGATAGTTGATGCTCTTGTGACGGCGCATGCCAGGCGCGTTCGCTAGCGCCACAGCAACGGTTCGGTCCTGGAATTATTATTGTTGAAGAAATATAGGATTCGTTTGAAATAGAACAATTTGCAAATAGGTTGCTAACAGTCTTCTTAATTTTTGAGCAATATCGTTCAAAACAATTAAAATATTGCTCACTTTCAACTTGGCCGCGAGCATGAGGGCGTTCTCTGCTCCTCGCGAGTGACCGAGGAAGATGCAACCAGAGACGATGGACAGTTGGTCGAGCAGCGCCTCAAACGAGAACTCAATAGAAATTCGATGAAACACATCCTCACATAACACTGTCAGGATTACGAGTTTTGATTACTATTCAATGAAGGATATGTCTATTTAACGAAGGAGAGAAATAATAGCCCACCTCCACAAACGCGCATCGCTCCTCATTCGAGTGCGCCAGAGTGTCTCGGTCTGCGATGATTATCGATTGATCATACTGTACACCGAATTCAAATTGTATTAATAAATATCGATCTATATGAAAGGCTATCGTACCTTCCGAGTGTCCGAATCCGGGGAAATTGATGCCGATCACTCGAATTCCCGTCTTCGTCAGATGTGGCACGAGATACTTGAAGTCGTTGTGGGATCCGGGCGAACCGTGCATCGTGATTACTGTAACCGGCCGAGTGGCACCGGAAGGAGCAGTGTCCTGAATAGAGCAAGGGTTACGGTAGCGGATAAATCAATGAAGTTTCCATCGATCCCTCACTTTTTTGCCAGGTTCTAACAACTCAGAATGCGGGGGAGACGAAGAAACGATGCATCATAGCATTTTTTCCGGAATACAATCAATACTGCACCTGGTAAACAGCCTTGAGGGTTACGGTAGCGGCGGGGTCATGGTTCCAGGTGGGATCGAAAGTGAGCTCCGTCGAGTAGAGGCTCGCCTTCTCGTCGAGACACTCTGGCATCCTGAGACGATAGTTTAATCGATAAGTGCTACAGTGAATTACGGTAGTGCACAGTAATCACAGGATCAGAAAGCATCAGGTACTTGAGGAGAACTCGAATCTCTCAACATAAAAAAGCGCACACAAATGTAAATAAACATCATTTATCGATTGACAATGTCAAACATGGATCGATAATCACAGCGAGGCCTTTACCGTACTCCTCGCAAAGGCGATAATTCCTCTCGCAATCAATCCTGCTCGCTTCTTCTGTGCAAAGTGACTGTCTGCGGGGAAAGCGACGGAGATTCGTCGGCAAGAATCGGAGACGAACCACTGAATCTAGTGAATAGGATAATATTTAATTTAGCCTATTCAATCAGCGAAAAGGAACAAAGTAAGACACTTCTTCGATTTCTGACCAACTAGGGTATTTGACAGTGCAAAAATTTCCTAGCATTCACGTAGCTTTTCACTTATAGTTTAGGGTCGAAGGCCATCCAGGAAACGAAGAAGTCCCGCCTAAACTAAAACCGTGCTCACCCTCTCCATTACGGTTGCTATCAAATCCTCCTCAGATGAGTCGGCGCACACCTGAAATGGCTATTTTTTAAATTATTTATCATTGAAACTATTTAGTGATAGGTCGCGCAGACTCCCACACAAGGGTTCCGTTGGGGTCTGCACACCTAGTCATGATTCGAGAAAAACTTTTTGAAAAAGCGACAATAACTAATGTACCCATTCTACACATTAATTCTTTCTAAATATGCTTCAGAGGGCCACGGCATCAAAGCGATAAGATAAGATAAGGATAGATGGAGATCGAGATAAGACGACACGGAGAGGAGAGGGAGGGGAGGAGTATTGCAATCTCTTTCACACTTTCGCGTTCTACAGATGTTCGTGGTCTTTGTTCGACCAGATTGCATGCAGAAGCTGACCTATAGCGACTAGTGTCTCACTTCCTTATTTCGTTCATCATATGAGGCCGTATGCGAGAGAGTCGAGCAAAGGCTGGCACAGCTCAAAAAGGCCGATTCTCTCAAACCGTGAGATTCGGGGTTATTGAGGGTGCTGATGACGATGGAAACTTCCATTTTCCATTTTGGGCCCCATTCGGCTCCAGACGCCGTCACGTCGATATCGGGGAAGTGGGTGATACTCGGCCCTCGAGGCCGCTAAAATTAAGCTGCCGTGGCCCCCGGGGCAGAATTTGATACTGATCACGCCTGTCGACTTCATTTTTCATCAAATATTTTTAATGCGCTTAAATAGCGAACTTTTTGCTTAGGCATTTGCGGGCTTAGCTTTTTAGACAGATCGAACCGGCTTGACGAGAGGATTTCAAAAAGGGGTTTGCGAGAAAAATAGAGTGCCCGGTCCCTGAGATTGATTCAAAAGAGTATTCGAGGACGGCAGTTCTCCACGTTGTTTACGCCGAGGGAGCGATGGGAGAGAGCGCAGAGAGGCGAGGGTGAGACGAGAGAGTGAGGAGATGAGAGAGAGCGCAGACAGTCAGAGAGACGAGAGGGAGGGGAGGTCAACAGGAGAGAGAGACGCAGAGGAGGGAAGGGAATAGCTTCGGCGTAAACAACGTGGAGAACTGCCGTCCTCGAAT
>LS502949.1:16208-29241 GCA_900490845.1 Pristionchus japonicus
CAGAGAGGCGAGGGTGAGACGAGAGAGTGAGGAGATGAGAGAGAGCGCAGACAGTCAGAGAGACGAGAGGGAGGGGAGGTCAACAGGAGAGAGAGACGCAGAGGAGGGAAGGGAATAGCTTCGGCGTAAACAACGTGGAGAACTGCCGTCCTCGAATACTCTTTTGAATCAATCTCAGGGACCGGGCACTCTATTTTTCTCGCAAACCCCTTTTTGAAATCCTCTCGTCAAGCCGGTTCGATCTGTCTAAAAAGCTAAGCCCGCAAATGCCTAAGCAAAAAGTTCGCTATTTAAGCGCATTAAAAATATTTGATGAAAAATGAAGTCGACAGGCGTGATCAGCGTCAAATTCTTCCCCGGGGGCCACGGCAGCTTAATTTTTGAGGCCTCGAGGGCCGAGTATCACCCACATCCCCGATTTCGACGTGACGGCGTCTGGAGCGAAACGAGGCCCAAAATGACAAATGGAAGTTTCCATCGTCATCAGCACCCTCAATAACCCCGGATCTCACGGTTTGAGAGAATCGGCCTTTTTGAACTGTGCCAGACCCAACTTGATTTGCTCGACTCTCCCGCAAACAGCCTCATATCCCTTTTGCTACATGTGACCTAACTGTGAATAAACTCAGCAGGAGCCTTCTGGATTCTGGCAGGCTGTGCTCTAGAATGTTCAACGATATCTATGGATATCTAACGACGCGATCATTGAAATTATTGCGAATTAATGAAGACGCTCTCAAGAAAAGCACCAACTCAGAGTGAGTTTTATTATCGTTTTTCTCTTAAAAATCCGATCAGCTCGATCAGTATTTGCAGGCGCGTATTGTTATGTATTATTGCACTCCCTATGATCGGCCTAATCTTCTCGATACTGCATCTCCTGATCCCGTGCATTGGTGAGTTGTGGAGCATTTCAATTAAGCTAGCAATGCTTTACATCTTTCTAAACATGCTTAAGAATGCCTATATTACAGTGACGATCAACCACGACGCTGCATTCAGGTGAGTGGAGGAGGTCATGCGTTTGCAAATCTTATTTTCTTTAGAAAATTGCCCGAAGTAGACCACGTTAACTGTGCTCGCCTATTCCAGGGCGACAGCAAATACATGAAGGTTAGTATAAGCAAAGCTACTAAAATCCGAGAATGTGACAGGAGATCTCGAGCAGAAGGCCGCATATCACTGACCGCGCATCGGGAATGTCGACTTGCGGTGAAATCCGAGTGAGACATTCCAAAGATTGCACCTGTTAAAAACTCACTTACAGAGCAAAATCTATCCACCCCGTAATCCTGACACATCCTTTCCCATCCTATTCGCAAGGCTTGTCTACAAGGTAATCGCTGGTGAAAGGTGATCATGTGGCACGATTTCAGGACTACACGTTCCTTGAAGAACAACTCGTGGCCAATTATGCAAGTGAAAATGTTTACTGCTATTTGATTGACCATAAGGTGTATCATATCTTATGCTATAAAATAATTTGCTTTTTTTCAGGCTCCAAAGATCTTCCATGATAGAATTCGCAAGCTTGAAGAGTGTGTTCCGAATTTGATGATCGTGAAGTGAGCATTTGCTTTGCGTGAAATATCTTCTCAATTCAGGAAGCAGTTGGAATTGGATAGCGCCGGCCACAATCAAAATGAGGTAATCTCTACTAACAACCCTCCATTATTTAGAAACATAGGCACACTTGGAATGCATGAGGATCGCAATGGATCGGAAGTGGGAGTACGTAGTTCTGATGCAGGTTAGCATCTACTTAAAGAAATCGATGAAATACGAGTCACATGTTGCAGAACCATGATATAATCATTAAAACACACGCCGAGATTACAGAAATCCTCAAAATCTATGGAGGTTCGTTTCGCCTCGAGCCGCGAATCCATTAACAAAATGTACGCATATTACAGGAGCAAATGACGTGAACGTAGAGACCTGTCGGGACTATTTCTGTCCTGCATCATGGGAAATGAATCTGGGAAAACTGAACTTATGCCCGAAAGATTTCACTGGAACTCGACGTTCGCTGTTTTCTCATCTAGTTACAACAAAATATTTTCTTGAAGGGACGATATGCGAAGCGAGCAAGATCCGCTGGGGAAAGGGAGTGATGCAGGTTATGATGCGCCTTCCTCTCCATAATCATTGCATGTTGTTTAGGCTACGATCTCTCGAGCTGCTTCAGAATTCATATTGACTAACCTAAACACCACGACACTGATCAAGCAGTTGAACGATAGAGTAAACCGTGTGTGCGGGAATAGTTGATATACAATTGTATCAGGATTACGCAGTCGATGAACAGTTCTTCCCTACCCTCCAAATCACAACATTGCTCGATTTACCCGGAGGATTTCACCCTAAGTGCATGGAGACAGCGTCGCAGTTCGTCACGAGGTTACCACGATTATTGGCAAAAACCGCTCAATCCAGGGATGTGCAGAACATTTCCGGTCTCACATTTTCACATTTCTCGGTCTCACATTATTGTTTTCTCTGATTGGAAAGCGAACATTGTGAAATGAGGGACCTTTGGATTTTACAGAGTGGCGCGCGTAGCGTGGGCGCTTCCTGCAAACCCGCCCCACAACTGGTGCGCGTCGGGAAAGATCCGGCACGATGCATGCATCTACGGCATCGAGCATCTACCCGAATTGGCTACATTAAAGCAGATAATGGCGAACAAGGTTAATCAAAACCGAGCTCTAATTGACTTTTGCTCAATTGAAGATGCTGCCTTATTTCGATTATGCGGTCGTGTCATGCGTATCCGAGATGCTATATAATAGAACGAGAATAGCCCCGAATATTAACCGCGAATATTACGAGAACATCAATATGGTATTCATATCTTTATATTTTAATCATTTTTTTAAAATTAATAACAAGATTAACAAGAAGAAATTGATCTTCCAGGTTCGTTATCATCGTGAACGAAAGCTGCCCGGTTTCGATATTGACGAGTTCAAGTGTGAATTATGACGAAGTATATAGCAAACAACCAGAGAAGTGACCCGTGAATGTGAACAATTGATGATTTTTAATTTCAAGAGATAGAATGTTGTGATGTATTGTTTGATCTCTTTCTTTAAGTTCTCGAGGTAAATTTTGAGAACTTCGCAGCGAAAAGCCCAACGAATTCAATTTTGACGATGGCATTAACATTGAACATACTTCTGATACTAAGCTACTGACCATATGCGTGAGATCGTTGAATGCAGCCGCGTACTCTTCCGATATCTCCTCCTCAATGAGATGATCCTTGCCAGAGTAGCAGAGAAGCAGACGGAGGTCCGCGTCCCTAGAAGAAATACCGTTCTCGAAAATCTCAATTTTTGCGACAAAGTCAAACTATCCTCCGTTCCGCAATAAAAATGCACAAAAATTATTTTGCTGTGTAGCAAGTCCAATCAAATATTAAATTTTAATTAATATTTAAAAATAAGGAAAGTAAACTCACTCATTGATCTTGTCAATATTCTCCTGTTGTCTCTCCAGATAGAGATTCGTGAGAGTCTTCACTGCATTCATTGCGATTCGGCCATTCTTGAGGTGCAGTCCTACCAATCGGCTATTGTAGGCTGAAAAGAGATTTGAAAAGGTAATCAAAGACCTTTCCAAAAACCACATAATTTAATGAGATTTCATAGTTTCCTAATAAATCAGACGGTAGACTACTCTTGCCGCAAAAATTGTTAGCGCACCGTAGGTCTTACTTATTTCATCTCTGACTGAAAGAAGGAAAACATGTTATCGCACCGAGTGTACCCAAGGCACAAAAATAGAAGAGCACTGTCGATAAATAGCAGCGAAAGCACCCGAACCAGACATCGCTGCCTAGAGAACCTCGCTCTACGGCTACAAAGTAGGCTCCGAAGCTCAACAAACCAGGCCGATTCTCACTGTCCAATCACCATGGCTACACTGAAGCAAGTGAATTTTCGACTTCAACTATTTACCTTCTCGTTTTCAAAAAGTACATTGTAGCACAAAGAAGGAAGCTTCCCCCCTATTTCGAATTGAGTTCCGACGAATGGCTGGTTACATTAAAGGGTAAAAGTCAAAACATTCCTATACTCACCATGGTACAGCGCCCACTCCATCGGTCCACGCAGCCATGGGTAGTTCTCGTGGTAGTAACGGATATTATCGATTGCTGAAAAGAGATAGATGGTCAAACGGTTACAGAGTCTTCACATGGGATGCACGTGAACAACGTGTGCGTTTGAATTGCGAATATTCTCGCACTTCTTTCTCAAGAGCAGAATCTTGTGGCAACATAGAAAGAAATGATTCATGAACGCTTACTCACTCGTTCTGGGTCGAATCGACTTGTTGAGTCGCAGTCCAAACGGATTCACTAGCACCACGCCGAGGCATTTGTGCTGCAACCAAGCTATTGCATGGGATTCAATACGATGTTATCCTATGAGAACGTTTTGCGCCACGAGATATGAAACCCCGAACTATGACTCAATTGCAAGAACAAACTTTGGAAAGCGCGGGGAGACTACCCCCTGCAAGTAGAGAAAGTGGAGGAAGTACGAGAGAGAAGATGTGAAAGCCCTCGTTCCGCTCTCACTTTCTCTCTCTCTTTTCTCTCTCTCTCTCGCAAATCCATTTTCTCGCGAGAGAAAGAGAAATAGTCAACAAAAAGTGCGCTCGTTCTCATCTGGTTCAGTGGAACGAACGGCGTCACTGCACCCGAAGGATATAAACCATAGACTTTGACCTATCCTGAAGCACACAAAGTAAGAGGTTGGGCACAAAAAGCGTAGAATTTAGAGGATGAAGCAGAACTTCGCACAAGTATTGGTTTAGCCAGAAAGTAAACGCCTTCAGCTCCGCTCCCGATTCAATCAATACTCCCCACATACCGTATTCCTCACAGCTAACTCCAGCGCGTTCTCCGCTCCTCTGCTGTGGCCAAGGAAGATTAGCCTCTGCGTGAGGTCCAATCGATCGATTAGCGCCTGGAGGAACCGTATCGTAGGTTATGGTAATTTCGGGAAATGAAAATCGATATTCACCTCGACGAATGCGGTTCGCTCCTCGTTCGTGTGTTGGAGCTCGTCAGAATCTTAAAAAATGGGTATTTTTCTGCTTTCTGTTTCTAAATTATGCCGTTCATCACGTTTGGTTTATTATGAATGATTCTTTGAGCAATCTTGTAAAAGAGACACACACGTTTTCCAAAACGTAGCAAGAGTTGTATGATAACATCTCGCACTCCCAGGGCTGCCAAAACAGGTTATCCCAGAGCTATCCCCGCATACAATCGGACGATTTCTCAGCTTTTACCCATCCTTTTAGATCCCATTTCACATGGCTGAGTGGTCTAGTGGTATGATTCTCGCTTAGGGTGCGAGAGGTCCCGGGTTCAATCCCCGGCTCAGCCCGATATTTTGCAACTTTTGAATCTTTCCAAACGAGAAATTTCCTTCTTTGGAGCTATTCCAAGCTTGCTAAAGCATGGCTGAGTGGTCTAGTGGTATGATTCTCGCTTAGGGTGCGAGAGGTCCCGGGTTCAATCCCCGGCTCAGCCCGAATCTTTTGCCTTCCTCACCTTGGGTTAGACCGAATCCAGGGTAGTTCACGCCGATGACACGAAGGCCAGCTCGCTCCAGAAGAGGAGTGACGTACTTGAAATCCTTGTGGGAACCGGGAGAGCCGTGAACCGTGATTACTGTAGCAAGCCGGGAGCCGGACGGAGCCGTGTCCTGATTATTAATTTTGAATTTCCGTATCCTCGAATTATAGTATCACCTGGAATACGGTATCCAGCGTTAATTTGCGATCGCCGCAGCTGAACTCGAGCAGGGTACGGTAGGTCCGGTCATCGGGGTCAAGAAGGTCGATGGACATTCTGCAAAGAAGTGCAAGTTAGATCTTGACGCCGATACCCTAATTCAGGAGGTGCACTTTTACGACCCAGCTTTCACTATACCAGTTTTTGCTTTGAATAAATCGAAATTGAACGTGGAAAATCAGACAAAAAGGGCGGGTTTCAAAGAGACGATTAAATAGAAGTGTGCATGATCGATAACGCGTTGCGAGTGTGCGACAAAACAACAAAGTGCACGAGGGAGAGTGTGATCATACTGATCTTGCAACCCAATTCACTACCCATTTTTTTAATCGAAAATGCGACCTACCGAACTTCGTAGGTTCTCCATCCTTATCAGCCCGCGGCAGACACTAGAATACATCATCCTTTTCACTTTCTTTGTGCAATTCCGTGCACCAGGTATCGATAAGAACATGAATCTCTGTGAATGTTTGTGAAAGAATAATAACATGTAGAAATACACTCTTTATCGTCATGTCAATACTTCTCAAGCAAGATATGGCCATAAGTGTCATTAGCTATGGTAAATCGGTGCGAAAAGTGAGCAATCACGAAGTGAAATATGGCCAGAGTATATCTACCGTAATCTCATCAGTTAGAAGCTATACCTACAAAGCAGCTATAATTATCGGTACTTGTTCAGTGTTTAGACTAGATAACTCCAAATCAACTGGGTCAAAAACTGGAATAAAGTGCTTCCTAATATACAAAAGGTAAAGATCGGTAAGGCCTCCTAATCTACAACACAATCCAGATATTCCTATCATTTCTGGCTGCTTGGAGCATCGCAACGATGGCGTCAGCGATGAAGGCTGCACGGAACTTCTGCAGAAAGTGACCGTCGGGGACGAACTCGCATGTGACCGTTCGTTGGCCGTCGGAGAGGAAGGCCTGCAAGGAAGTGATCAATGACTTAGCCAAACCATAGCAGTTGCAGAAATAAGTTCGTGAAATGTTAGTACTCATTTACTCACATAGTAATCACGAACCAATTTTGTCGCGGCATTCACAACAAGGTCACCAATTAATCTTTAACTTTTATTGTAGGCGATTCAAACATAACTAGTATTTGTGAAAGTAAAGAGTCGAGTGCTAGCTTCCAAAGTCGAAAGCCCGTCGTCATGACAACTACATAGCCCAGTGAAATTTACATATGTATTTAGAGATTAAATAATAACTTAAACAATTATTAAAAATACCAACTTTTCTCATCTCCTTACTCGCTGCTGCCTCCTCTTGACTATCGGATGTATTGCAGATCTGCAATTCATTCATTGCGCCCTCTATTTCGCAATCAATAAAGATCCGAAGCGCTATTGACGAATGCCACTCAAAACGATTCCACGTGACAGATAGGGGAAGTTCACGCATCAACATGCACCTATCAACATGGGAATGCTTGCGAAGAGTCAATAACATCGTAGTTCTTACATCAAAAGCCAGTGAACGGGTTTGAACATACCAGATGGGTTCTCTTCTTGAATTCACTGCTGAACTCCCTCGAGATGGCTTCCTCGATTAGGAAATCGTTGCCAGCATACGCAAACATCACGCGGATGTGCTCGTTGCTGGAAAATTGATAAATTAGCAGCACTACTTATTTTAATTGTGAAAGCTAAGGAACTGACGACATCTCGTCTACTAACATTATACTATTACTATAAAAAAAATTGTGTCTGTCTGTCGGTCCGTGGGTTTGTCTGTCTGTCTGTCTGTCTGTTTGTTTGTCTGTCACAAAACTTCATCGGGCAGACCCAAGATCTATACCATTGAACTTGTCTCGACGAGAAAAACACGAAAAAACATGTATTACCTAATGATGATGCAATATATCAAAATTCTCAAAAAGTCTTAAAATTGCAAAAATCAATCGATTTCGTCACATTCATTACCGTACCACTCAGGAAAGCGCGCGAATTCAAAATTTGCATAAATTACGTAATGATGATGCAATATTACGAAATTCTCAAATAGTCCTAAAACTGCCAAAAATCGATCGATTTCGTCATTCTCGATACCGTATCACTTAGAAAAGCGCGCGAATTCAAAATTTGCATAAATTACGTAATGATGATGCAATATTACGAAATTCTCAAATAGTCCTAAAAACGCGTAAAATCGATCAATTTCGTCATTCTCGATACCGTCCCACTCAGGAACGCGCGCGAATTCAAAATTTGCATAAATTGCATCATCATTACGCAATATGACGAAATCATCAAAAATCGCTCAAACTGCACCGTTTTCTTTGTGAATTGAATCAATCGACTTCGCAAAGCGTGCGTTTTCAGAAAAATTTGCATATTGCGTAGTGATGACGTAATAACCAAAAATCGCTCAATTCTTTTGCAAAAGGTATTAATCGAATCCTCGCGAATTTCTTATCCTAACGCAAATCGAATCACGTCATCACTACGCAATCTGATGTAATTTAGATCAAGCGTTGTGCACTCGGCAAAAAATCGAATTTTTGTATCGTGGGGACTATCTCGATGGCAATGTGTGGAAAGGTTCGTGTGGATAGCAGTGAGAGAAAAAGTTGCGACGGAGCCACGAAGTGGCGGAGTCGCAACTTTTTCGAGCACTGCTATCCACACGAACCTTTCACATTGCTATACGAGACAGTACGGTCCCTAACCTTCGTATATGAGCAACCTTCGTTCAGCGTAGACAAATAATTCTCGAATCTTTCAACAAAATAAAATTCGAATTTCGTCATCGCTATGCAACATGATGTAATCTAGATCAAACGTTGTGCACTCGGCTAAAAAAAATTGGATAACGCTCAACGCAACCTAATGAATGGCCCACTTTTCAAATACCCATTAAAAAAACGCAACCCGGCGAACATGATAGCGGCCGAAGGTCACGTAGTGACCGCAGGTCGCTAGTTTACTTCTATAGCAATTTGCTTTCCATATTTTCCAAATAGCTGGCAATAACCTAGTGGATAAAAAAATCGATAATCTCTCGATACCGTACTCATTGATCATCTGCTGGTACGGTCCCTGACCCTGGAGGGAGATATTGGCCATCGTCTTCACAGAGTTCATCGCCACTCGACCGGAGCTCGTGCGCAGTCCGATCCAGTTGTAGTCTGCAATACAAATTCTTTAATTAAAATTTTAAGAATTGTAAACTGGGCACAACCCTGGCATTTCACCGATCATTTAGACATGATAAGCTATGATCGGTTTAAAAAAAACATGATTTTGACCGAAACCACTCGAACTAAAATCAAGGCTCACATTTGTGCATGAGGTAGTGCAGCACTCCCCGAAGCGCCGGGTATCGCTCGTAAGTGTTGCTGAGGAATTCGATTACTGAAAAGAAAAAGGAATGTAACTCGAAAAAGTTTGAACAATAAGGTCAAATAAATAATGAATCTACATATTTGTCGAAGTAACTTTAGTGGCTTCATAAGCAAAGAAACGGAACAATCAATAATGAACTCTTACTTGAGAATGGCCGAATTCCCCTGTGTATCCTCAGTCCCGGTGAGTTGAGCAGCACCGTCCCCACTGTTTTGCTCTGAAATCGAATAGCATTGTGACAAATTTATCCATTCAGTTCATGTTCAAAGCTAAAACACAATCACAATTGCCTGATAAACATCGACAATTGCAAGTCAAAAGGAATTACCGGATTCCTCGCACTCAGTTTGAGCGCATTCTCCGATCCCCGCGAGTGACCCATGAAGATGATGTTCTCCCTCAGACCGAGATTGTCCATTAGCGCCTGAGGAAAGAACAATTTCACTATTTGAAGCAATTCGCAAATAAAATAATAATTCAAAAAATAAAATGAGTGCACGAACCTCAACGAACGCGTTCCTCTCAACATTCTCGTGAGTGAGTTCGGGACGATCTACAACACATCGCTGCCATTTCTCGATATTTGAAAGGAAAACCAACCTTCGCTGATTCCAAAACCGGGATAGTTGACTCCTATCAATCGAACGCCAGCCTGCTGCAGTCGAGGAGTGATGTACTTCCAATCCTGTAGTAGGAGTTAACCCCTCATCACGACAAACTGGCAGAAGTAACAATCATATCAAAATATATACGAACCTTATGCGACCCAGGCGATCCATGAGTGGCTATGACCGTGCCCAGAGCGGAACCTGACGGCATCGTGTCCCGAAAATCGATTATATATTGTTTGATTTCGCAAATCGTATTTTATTGAACTAACGCCAGGATTGACAGAATTTTAGTGTTTGAAGCACAAACCTGGTAAATTGCCTCGAGTGAGACGCGCTTGCCTATCTTCTCGTCCCCAGAAGGATCAAACTCGACTTGAGTGGAGAAAAGCATTTGCTCTTTGTCCTTACACGTAGAAAGCGATCTATAATGAGGAAACTATCAAAATAAAGTGGAATAGAAGCGACACGAAGTCGAGAACTGACCGTGTTGAGAAGCGAGCGGAAATTCCAGCCTTTCCCACGTCGGTAAGCCATCGCAGGCAAGCCAACCCGCTCCGCACCATTCAGTTGCGTCTGTGTGACAATGATATGAGCAACAATAGGAACAATAACGTCAAGAAAACGGGAAAATCAATAAAATGGCGAGAACTCAGTTCTTGATAGACAAGAGTACAAACTACAAAATACGGTGGATTCGTACGAAACGTGAACTGACTTATTTACTTAAAGATTTTTAAAAACAGATCATCCAGTAATTAATTGCGCTTAATCTACGCGATAATATGTCTACTATAAATATTTAAACATCACTTTATTTTGTAACACAGTCAGCGCAAGGGCTACACTATAACAATTGGAAGCAGTAACATTTTAAAGAATAGCTCTCGTCTGAGAGAGGTGATGTTGTAATGCAGCATGAAGACATGAATATATGGAAGAAGAGGCTGATCGACAAGAATCCATCAGAGACGACAGATGATCCGTGTGCACTCGGTTCTCCATTTCAACCAACACTACTTCATCGCGACCCGATACAGTTGCCAACTTAATTAAATGTTTGACAAATAAAAAGAATGTAAAGCACCGTTAGACGAGGGATAGTATCCATTTCTTCTCTAGCACAGATGTCAACAACAGGTTTTCCATCAACAGAAGAACTTGTCACGCATGTCACTACTCCTCTCATCGGAATCCCCGCATCTGCCAAAGCAAGAGAAGCTGCATTGATGCACGAAGATAGACGACTACCGTCTTCCTAAAAAGCTACCTTCACTAATCTTTGTGAACATGGGAAACTCACTTGAATGATCTCACAACATATGTCAATCTGGGCACGAGGAAAGAGAGAAGTGACGATGACAGATTCTAATGTTTTCTCGAGCATTCGAGCGAGAGCCGTTGTCTTTCTGCAAATGGGTGCTTTAGTAGTCAAAAATAAATAAAATGTTAACAAGTTACCGATCTCCTCTTCTTCTGTTCTTTCTTTCAAGAGTTCCAAATGAAGCAGTACTCAACTGAACCGAGACAGAACATCCATCTTCATTTACCTTTCCACGATTTGACGCCTCGTGAGGGCCGTACACAGCACAAATCACCTGAACAACGTATATATTATATATTCCAATAGAAAAAAATTCCAAGCTTTATATCATTTGCATAAAAAGCTCACCCGAGTGTTTCCCTGTTCGATATAGGCAGACCCATCTGCCTGTGGATAGACTCCCAGCTTGCAACTGATATTGCGAATTTGTTCGGGCCTTCGCCCATCACATCGAAATCCATGCTCGTTCAGTGCATTCATTGATTCTGAAAGAACGGTTGAAAGACCATGCGAGAGTGACGGGGAACTTATGTCGAGAGGATAGCGGCTAGTCTCTAAATACGCTGAATGAATCCCTCATTTTACTCTACTAATGCAATATGGGAATGAAAATTGAAACTAGTTTGTAAGACTAAGTGATATTAATCGTACTCGAATAGCACTTAGTTTATAGGACTAAGTGAAACTCGTCGCAGCAAGGCTTATTGACGATGTAACACGCGAAATTCGACTATGAGCGAAATGCGCACAGCAGACACAAAGTGGGGAAAGGAAAGGTAAAAGTTTTCGAGTCTTATATCTGTTCTTGTCAAGAGTGGGCCATCGCAGGCAAGCCAACCCGCTCCGCACCATTCAGCTACGTCTGTGAGACAATGATATGAGCGACAACAGGTACAATAACGACAAGGGAACGATAAAATCAAAGCGGTCCGTATCCGACGGACGGCCATTTCAACATGTTGAGTTGGCCATCCGTCGGATAGTTATCCGACGGACGGCCACTTCAACATAATTATAATTGCGCGGCAAATGTGTTTAATTAGTCATAGCGAATTACTTTGAACAGGTTACCTTTCCTTTCTTGACAGGGTATTACGTTTTCCTGATTTTCTCCTTATACTACTTAAGTTGGTCGGGTTCTGTCCCACCTAGCGAGCCCTTTGTTGCTTCTTTCGACGTCAACCCATTTCGCAATCCTGAATGAGAGATGCTCTCGTGATGATCCTTGTTTGCGATTTCAGCAAAAAGCTACCTTCACTCATACTATGCATCACCTTAGACATTCCTTCCAAAAAATGCTTAGGCTTAGGCTTAGGAATACGCAGAAATAACCTTCCACTCAGAAGGCTTAGGGACCTACCACTCAGAGCCCGGCGATTAATCTAGCTAGAACAGCACCTTCTGCTTATCATATTCGCTAGGTTACGGAGTATCTATTTCGAGAATACATTTCATTGATTGCTGATGAGTGCTCGATAGGTAAATTGAACAGCCTGCTTTCGCTACGGTGTTGAAAGAAACGAGAGAGTCAATGACTTCTACGACCTATTGCGAAATATTCAAAAGCCGGAAAACCACCCTAACTCAGCATAAGCTATAGACCACCCCCGGCTTTGCCTCCAAAAGACTGCGAGACGCGAAGACCCGCAGCCGGAGGCTGCGGGGCTTCACGGCGAGCCCCCGCAGCCGAAGGCTGCTGCTTAGGTATAGGGCAGCCGCAGGCTGCCCTCTCCCTGTTTAGTATGCGCAGAAATAACCTTTCACTCAGAGCCTGGCGATGAATTTAGGGATAACACCGTCTGGCTTATTTACAACAGAATAACGACGTAAGAATAACTATTGTGACCATCGAAACTAATTAGATCGGTAGCCCTTAGTGATAACATGGAGAAGACTGGCCATGCGATCAAGGCGAGGGATCTTATACTTCCGAAGC
>LS502949.1:30560-55525 GCA_900490845.1 Pristionchus japonicus
TAAATCGTCATTGAGTGAACAAATAGCAGATTGGGGTCGGTGCATTTTGCTCCCTAGACTTACTAATGTGTACTATTTTATCGATAATAATCATATGCCCGCTAATTAGGTTATGTTGAAATGGCCGTCCGTCGGATAATTATCCGACGGACGGCCAACTCAACATGTTGAAATGGCCGTCCGTCGGATACGGTCACGTTAAAATCAATAAAATACTTTTAAATGGCGAGTACTCAGTTCGTGATAGACAAGAGTACAAACTACAAAATACGGTGGAATCGTGAAAAGCGCGAACTAACTTATTTATTTTCTGATTTTTAAAAATTAATTACTCTAGTTAGCATCCGTTATTTATTCAATAATGAGTGTTCCAGTTGTAGCCATGACGGCTAAGAAGTACATCGATGTCATGCAAACGTTTCTTCATCGAGGGAAAAGCTCCAAGAACTTCTCTTCCATTATCAGCTCGGTAGGCCTCTTTCTCAAAGGAGAGTCTCAGAGCTTAAATTTCAGTGTCGAGTGCTCAAGGCTGATGAGGGCAAGATCTCCGTCGAATTCGAGGTACGTTTGTTATAAAGGACATTTACTTATGCGTTTCGAAATTCCGGTTGATCTACCGCAGTCCATCCATCAATCTTCCGTAATCAGGTCGATAAGCGCATGGTCAATCACTTCGGGACCCTCCACGGCGGCTGCTCAGCGACAATGATCGATGAGATAACTACGGGAGCTCTCGTCGCTACGCCCAGAGGATTGCCCGGTGAGCATTGTTGATCTATCTTTGATCTACCTTTGATCTGCCTTTGATCTACCTTTGCTGGGTTCTCCAATATAGTAGTTAACGGCGGAATCTGAATGCTTGTGGTAATGCATCAACTGTAGCGATGCAGTAGTGATGATACAGTATTGCTACAGGCGTGAGCACCGATCTGCACATGACCTACCTGTCGGCTGCGGCGCTGGGCGACACGGTCCAGCTCGACGCTGAGGTCATCCGGTAGGTCAGCGATTGGAGGTGTCTAATCAAATAATGTCGTATCAGACAAGGCAATTCGATGGCGTTCACGAAGGCATCGCTCTACCGTAAACCCGATATGACCCTTCTCGCTACGGGACTCCACACCAAGGCATTTCCCGCTCATGCAACCACCAGAAAGGATGTTGTCGATGAAACTAAAGAGTGAGTGTCGCATTGTGCGCAACCACGACTGTAGTTGTTGACTTGAAACATTAGAAATAAAAATATCTTTCAAATTCACTCGACTGAGCTTCGAAATTGCTTCTTTTCCATAGTTCACCTTTCAGCACTCGATCGACTGCAACTGCTCCTGTACCCAGCCACGTCAACCCCGATCACTACCAGACGATGCTCAGATTCGCCAAGATGGACAATGCAGAGGCCACATTCTCCGGACGCGCATGGAACGTGAGTACCGTACTCTTTACCGTATTTACAGTCTCGTATTGATCGATTCAGCTCATTCCTCACCTCTAGGCAAGCATCACCAACGTTGACGAGCACAAGCTGTCTGCGGAGTTTGTCGTGGGCCAGAGCCAGGTTTCTATTCAGAGTTCTTCAAAAGGTCATCAATGAAGGCTCATAATATCATATTGTTGTAAAGTTTCACCGACACATACTCGATTTGCATTTGTATCATCATGCACAACGCTACAAAACTAATAGTGTTTATGTTTATTTGGATTGATACTATATCTTTTCGGTCCAACCCTTCGGCACTCTCCACGGAGGCTGTTCTGCGACAATGGTTGACTTCTTCACGTGCGCTTCGCTCATTGTGGCGACGGGACGACCCGGTATGTAGTGTAAAACTACAATCACCTTTTGACCACTTACATGGTCACTGAGAATCGTTCATTGTTTTCGCATTGGTATTATGAATCTTTGACTCTATTTATATATTGAGTGTTGGGCAAAAAACATCTTTAAGCTGTTTCCATCAATCTCAACATGTCGTACATGAAGCCGGCTCCACTCGGAACGCCAGTTCGAATCAATGCAGAGGTCGTCAAGTGAGTGTTTACGAAGATTTTATTGTTGTTGAATATATTTGGCTTAAGGAGATCATCGAGAAACTGTATGCGTAACGGGTTCTGCATCTACCTTTGATACATGCCTTAGTTAGTTCGACATTACTTTATGAGACGTGCTCTTCTCTTATATATGAGCTCGCTAGTGTCTAATTTAAAGCGTCGAGAAAATCCACAACATCACCGGGAATCATTGATTGATTTTTTTTCGCAAAAGAATCACTTCAGAATCGGGCGATCTCTTGCCTACACGAAGGCCGATTTGATTCGAGTCGAGGATGGCGTCACAATCGCTTCCGCCAAACACACTCTGGCATTCAACAAGCGGGTCGTAGTCAGGGATGAATGATAGGTGAACCACTATGCATACTGTAAATAATTGTTTACTGTACATTATTCACATCGATCGATTGTGCTCAATATTTTACTAGAGGTATCCACTAAAGTTTACGAGAATTAGACTCGATAAAGATACGTGTATCTAATATGATGTATAGGCCTCAATCGATATTCAGCGTCTTCTTCGAAAAACATCATCTTGTCGATAGTGGTCTCGATACTGTATTCTGCCGAGCATGTTGTAATGGATACTTGTAATGGACGTAGTCGCTGACGCATAACCATCCTTTTGCCGGAATACTATTTTCTATGTTTATATTCAGTGGAATTGACAATTATAATTTCGTTCTCTCAGGCAATGTTCGCGATTTACCGGGAGGAATGTTATCTCTTAGAGATCGTGGAGGAAATGTATGCGAGACGGGTGGGTTTGGTATCTATGTTTGACCGATTCCTCAGTTATAAATCGCCATCTTGATTATTTTCTCATATACAATGTCTGTTTGGATACCCGCGTGTCACAGTGTGATTTATTCCGCGTTTAGCGTTTATTGAGTCTCTAAAATATTGATTGAAGAGACGGTACCAGTAGCAAACCGGTGGGGTGGATGTACAATGGGAATGAGGGGGTACGATAGGGAGCGTAGTCTGTTTCGGGTTGTAGACATAGGCTGATGGGTGGAAGCGAGTGAATACAATGCATGTGCGGAATCTAGGGGGCACAATTGGGGTCGGGCAGGGAGACAGATTCTGGTTGTGAAGAACGGGATGACGCTTTTGATCGAGGGCGAGGACTCTTCTAGTCACTGGGTGGTCTACTGGGTGGGCTCAGTCTGGTCGACGGGGGCCGGGGTGCTCGTCGATGATGCCGTTGCTGCAGGCGTGGCCACCGGCTCGGCTGCACCAGCTGCAGGGGCAGCAGCCTCCCTGTAGATATTGATTGGATACGGTAGGGTTACGGTACTCACTCAGCCTTGGGCGTGGCGGGAGCCTCCGGGGTGGTGATCTCCTCGGGGTTGCCGGGCGTAGAAGTGGACGAGGTGCTGCTCTTGCCTGGAATGGGGAGGGTTACGGTAGGGACATTGGTCACCGTAGCTAAGGATACGGTTGATCATAGCGTTTGGATTTCATCCATTTGTGTTCACAACACGAAATCTCGATAGCACAAGTGTTTATTGGATTGATCGATGGGTTTCTACCGTAACTGTAGCTGGGTTTACGGTATCATCACTTGCGCTCCGTACTTCTCTTCCTTCTACTATAGACCTTGCGTGGTCCACTTGGCTTTCTTCTGCTATCGGCAGGATGGAGGGGTCTGCCGACTGCTGGTCTGCTGAGTCTTCCCGAGTACGAAGTGGAGGCGGAGGAGGGATCCGAGTCCAGGGAGGGGGATGCATCACCTAGTCGAGCAGATGAGGCCGATCGACGCTTCTTGCGCTTCGTCTTCCCGCCTTTCTTCGCCGGCTTCTGATCAGAGCTGCCCTGAACGGCAAGGATAGGGTACGGTAGTCAAGATGAAACTGTTACGGTAGCTACAGAAGATACGGTTAGTGTACCTTAGCCTCGCAAGTTGCAGTGGCGCGCACAGAGGTGGCGTACGTGTAGATGAGGTAGGCGAACACTCCACCTGAAGAGGATACGGTGCATATCGATTGGGATACGGTAGATATCGATCGGCGATCTCCTTACCGGTTGCTGCGAGTGCGATGTACTTCACGCATGGACGAGAGAGTGTGCCTGTTGGAATACGGTAGATTGTGGTCTATAGATGAGTAAGGTACCTTTGAGCGAAGCAACGGCTCCTCCACCTGGCGCACCTCCAGTGACCACCATTCCGGACGAGGGATCGATCGTCGAATGAGGGATGGAGGAGGAGGGAGAGGATGGATGTGAATGGGGGATGTAAATGATTGAAGGTGCATAGTGCAAAACGGATGAATGTAAATGAAGAATTGGAAAACAATTGGAGTGGCTCGATTTGCAGACCATCTTCGTGAGTGCAAGACATTTCAACATTTAGATGCATACATGAATCATCACCATGTTTTCTCCGCAACTGCGTTGTTCTTGTGCGTAGCAAGAGGCAGAAGTAGACTAGCCTAAACTTCCAATCTTCCTGTTCATCCCAGTTGTGTGTAATCCCATTCTGCATGGACAACTGTGAGAGCTGAAGTCAGGAAGAATTCAGTGATCCGAACTTGGTGTGGATATTGGGGCCTGTAAATTAAACGAGTATCGATGGCTTGCAAAAATGTTTAAAAAAATGCAAAAATGAAAAACTAGTTTTCAATTCATGATCCCCGCAGGGAATACCGTAATTAGCTAGTCATTTTTTTCGTTTCATGCAAATTTTGGGGCAGCTTTTCCACGTTTTCAAGCGCGTTTGTAGGTGTTTTCCTCGCGATTTGGTATCCCTGCCTCGTCGAAAAACCTTCCCTATCGACCCCACCTTCTTGGGCTATCATAGCACAGCTGATCACGCTCGCTCGGATATTGTTTCTCTGCCTTGTTTGCCCTCCGGTCTCCTTCCCTCCTTTCCTTCCTTGCCCAATGTCCGTAAACAGAATCAGAAGGAGGGCACGGCTTACTGCCACTTACGAGCCACCCGCGCGTACGGCTCTCAAGTGCCCAGATTATCCATCTCCCGCCTGCCCATCTCTCATTTCCATTCGATGTAACCGCGCACAGCCTTCGCTTCTCTAGTTAGGGCTTTGTGCGGCTGTAGTTTCTGATGCAAGTATTGCGTCATCCTCACTAAGCCTTCGAAATTGATGGTCGAGTGAGTGGGGGACGTGCGGAGAGTGCGAGACGACGAGAGCGACGAGAGACAACGAGAAGTGGAGAGAGTGCGTCTGGCAGCAAGCGGAAAAGAAGAGAGAGACTTCTTTCTTCTTCTTCTTCTTCTCCCCACTTTCATTTCTCCCTTCTCTTCCCCTCGAGTTATCCCGTGCGCTCTTGATCGATTGTAATATACTGGGGGATGATCAGATAAGAGAGCGGATAGATAGGGCGGGGGCAAAACTGTCCCTTCCTCTCGTACACCTTTCGACCACTCACTCTTATCGCTATACGAGCTACCCTGTTTTCGGCCTTGATAATTTTGAATTATCGATTGTTCGTCCCTGTTTATCGATTGATTTTCGCAGATGGCCGTCGACGAGACGGTGCCGCTTGCGGACGACACCAAGATCAACATCGAGGGCGCCAAGTTCGACAAGGTTCGACCGCATTTATTTATTTAATTAGCTTAATTAATTTTCTAATTGCAGTCGAAGGATGAGGTACGCGTGGACGTCGGACAGAAGATGATCGGCCTGACGAAAGAGGAGCTCGAGCACTTCAAGAACGACCCGTGCTGGAAGAGAATTCGGTTGGTGATGATTCATGGCCTTTCTTGTCCTTCCTGCGGTGGCTGACTTGACCTTTTGAGTCTGTGAACCAATATTCATTTTCGGCGTTCATTTGAGGCCGAAAAGCGCATGAGTAAGGCTGCGATCAGCTCAAGGATGGGAAAGTTGTGGTGTACAGTGGTTGAACTAATCAACACATCTTTCAGTCTGTTCCTGTTCGCGCTCTTCTGGTTGCTGTGGGCGGCGATGTTCACGGGGGCGATCCTCATTGTCGTCCTCTCCCCCAAGTGTGCCGAGAAGCAGCAGCCCAAGTGGTGGCAGACCAAGGTCTCCTACCAGGTGAGAAAGGCACTCACGCCTCGAGTGTATTTTGTTCGCACCTCACAAACATGCTCCTCAAAAAAGTATCGGCGCCCCTGGATTGGCAGTTGTTTCAATGATGAGTTACTGGGATTTTCGAAATGGATTCCATGCGCTTGACTAACTCCCAATCCGTCATAATCCATCCATCAAACTCACTAATGAGAATGTTGTCTGCCCTAGATGGGAGGGGGCAACCAGTGTGTTTGAGTGCATACTCGGCCTATCGAAAGATGAGATCTCTTTGATTATGACGGATCGAGTGACAGAGGGGGAGGGAGTTTGGGAGCTTATCGATCAGTAGAAATTCAAATTCATCTTGCCAAGTCGGAACTTGGGGAGTAATCCAGTGAAGGCTGGGCCGAGTTAGTGTCGTGAAGGGGGATGGATGAGCGGGAGAGCAAATGTTGATACAGCGGGCGCGATCTCCCCCTCCCCCCCCCCTCTCCCTCCCCCCATCCTTCCCATATTGTGGCTGTACTACGGGATGAAGCGAGGATTAGGGTTATGAGCATATTTATTCATTCACATCCGTTGAGCACATTCGAACCCAAGCGAGAAACCTTGGGAAATTGAGAACCTCGAGTGAGAGAGGGAAGAAGGATTGCTAAGCAAACATCGGGACATTTGATCGCCGATTCCGTTCCCAATCCTCTTTTTCTGCCAGAGCGATAGGTCTCTGCCGAAAGAGTACTATCTCGCATGTAATCTAGGTGTAGTCTATGTGATGATTCTAATGATACCTGCTCTGAAATGTTCGGGATACGGCTTATCAGTGTGCAAAGTCTTCTCGGTGGCGTTTTAATGAGAGAGGAAGGTGGAGTTGTGAAGATTACTTCGAACGAAATTGCGAAATCGGTAATAAAATCATAAAAATGATGCTTTCTTCAGGTCCTCACACCCACCTTCTACGACCCGAAGGGCGACGGCGTCGGAACGATCGATGGAATCACCCAGAAGATTGACCTGCTCAGAAAGGTACGGTAGATCAGGGGAGAATACTGAACGCCACATATCGATCGCTCACCAGCTCCATGCGAGACTCTCCCGTGTTCGGCATGGCGTTCTTAGCAGCGTAGAGAATACGATGAGGTCAATCCACGCCGGTGGCCCGATTGTGGGCACGCTGGCACTTACGACCCATGACATTTATCACAATCAATCAATAATTTTTAATTAGATAGAATACGGTAGCTAATCGATCGATTGTAGATCGGAGTGACTACTGTCTACCCCTCGCCGGTGCTCGCCACTGACAAGACCGAGTATTTCGACACGCAGGCCGTCATCGACCATCAGTCTGTGAGGATACCGCATTCGGGCGCGATCGATAACTGACTGTAATTCCAGGTCGACCCTCGCTTTGGAACCAACGAGGATCTCAAGGCGCTCATCGATGCGGCGCACGATCGCGGTGAGTACACAGAGTTACTGTAGTCGATTATCGATCGGTATACCTATTTATCCTCGGGAATATGACAATATCTCACAGACATGTACGTCGTCCTGGACATGCCGCTTTCCTCCGTCTCGAAGCAGCACCCGTGGATGCAGAACCAGTCCCTCAACTCGGACGACGCCTTCATCTGGAAGGTACGGTAGCATGCGAATGGCGATCACGGACTGGTTTTATTAAAATGCGTTCAGACGGTGACCTCTGGTCAGCCGAACCCGCCCAACTTCTACGATGCTCCGGCTCGTGGAGGCTCCAAGTACCTCGGCTACCCCGATGCAGCCCATCCCGTGCTCAACTGGAAGTCGGACAAGGTCAAGAACACGATCATGGTGAGTGGAGGAGCTGGCCCAACAGGAAACATGAGGGATACGGTAGTCGAGTATCGATTGATTGCGATAATGAATGTCTGATGAAGGCGCAGTGAGGATTACGGTAGTCTGATATATATTGATCGCTCGCTTCCCAGGGCGCGATCCACAAGCTGATCGATATGGGCGTCGACGGCTTCAACCTCGACCACGTGAGCAGACTGGCGGTGGACGCGGATGGCAAGCCCAATGTGAGTACGGTAGTTTACGGTATAGGACGGGGGTTATGGTAGCCGAATATTGATTGACCATCGGTTAATTGCAGCACAACGAAGCAGTGAAGAAGCTGGCCGAGATCACGGCCGAGATTCGCGCGTACCAGAAGGCGAACCCGGATCTGGCCGAGAAGGAAATGTGAGGAATTGCCTTTGCTCAATCAATTTTCCTCACTCTGAAGCTCGGCACAAATGATTCCTTGGAGTGTTTCAAATGAATACCATCCACAGCGATGAAAAGATTGGAAGTTAGAAATAATTGGGAATTCTCAGCGTTCTCTTCTCCTCCCTGCACGATATGGAGGACGAGATGCACGCGAGAGTGACGGAGACGGGAGATCTGCAGTACACGATCAACAATGCCCTCACCAAGATGAACACGACCACTTGCGGAGATGGAGTCGCCAAGTAAGTGCACTACGTGAAACAGCCGGCCATCTAGTTGAGATAGCCACGGGCTGAAGAACAGCGCTCACCATTATTTCCAAATCGATACCCCTGTGTATACCGTAATCGTCAGATGCGTGCACGACGTGCTCGTGGCGGAGGCAGTCCGTCAGGAGTCCGGCTCCGGCTTCCATCCCTTCTGGCAGTTCTCGAATGCGCAGAGCAGCAGACTCGCCTCTCGCTTCGACGCAGACACAGCCAATCTGCTCACCTTCACGCAGTTGACGCTGCCCGGAGCGATGAGTCTGTACTATGGACAGGTACAGTGTTTATGGCCCAATGGAAAATATTTATTAGCGACCTGTGTTTGTCTCACTTGTGTCATGCTGGTCAACGATGTTTCAAGTAACATTTGTCGAAACGTTGAATGAAATTATTTTGTAATTAAGTAAATGTTTTAATTATCCGCCTTCCAGGAGCTCGGCCTCAAGGACGGCGCGGGCGCGAAGCCTATCCAGGCAGGCATCATGCAGTGGGAGTCGAAGGGAGATGCCCATCACGGATTCTCTAAGACTGACGGCAAGCTCTTCTTCGCCGAGACTGAGGGAGGAGACGGAGCCAGCGACAACTTTGAGGTTTGGTAGAAGGATATCGAAGACTGATTTTATAAGTACGGAAGGAAGAACGTTACGGTAAATATATTATCGATTTACAGTCGCAGTACGCGGAGGAGAACTCGCCGCTCAAGGTGTACCAGAAGCTCGCCAAGCTGAGACAGAGAGACGAGGTACGGTAGGGAGTAGGGAGGATTATCGATTGAATGAACTTGATTATTATTTTGCGTTATTTACACACTGGAAATATCTAATTGTGTTGGGAGCAATTTCAAAATACAGTCTCGGGCATAACAATGGCTTCTGGCCTTTCTTATGCCATCTAGTAAATTAATAATCATAAATTTATTTCCTTAAACCAGGTGCTGATCATCGGTGAGATGAAGCGTGACGTGCTGAAGGACGATCTGATCGTCTTCTCTCGCTTCGTCCGCACGACTCCCGACTCGGATGAGGCCACCGGAGCTGTGAGTTATTCATAAAATATTCATTGTTCTCAGTAGTAATGAAAAATAGCTGCTCTGCCTCTTCTTCCTCTCCTTTTGGACAATTTCGAAATATTTTGTAGCAACAAAGTGGAAACAGGAGAAATTTATTTTTGTTTGTTTGTAATGCGATGGTTCTACAGGCGTACGTGGTGGTGCTCAACTTTGGCGCCGACGAAGCCTCGATCGATCTGAACGCGCTCGGAAGCGGAGTGCTCCCCAAGGGAAAGACGCTCACGAACGCTGAGGTACGGTAGTTTTATTGATCAAATGGACAAAAAAAAGGATCTTGTACGGAACTGGTGTAGTTCGAAACGAGAACTTTGTTTTCCTGCTCTGCCCTCGAACTGAGATGCTGTCCCTACGCACTCTTATGCTTGCCCCGTCTCTTCCCTCAGGGCTGATCCCCGATGTGGTTATCAGCTAGACGAGAGGGAGAGAGGGGAGGAGGAGGCAAACAGAACAGGGACAGAGAGCAATAGTGAACAGAAGCATAGTCTGAAGGGCAGAGGGAGAGGGAGAGGGAGAGGGAGGGAGAGAGAGAGAGAGCAAGGCTATTTGGAATGTGCGTCATTTCGAGGGTGTGATAGCTAGAGGCTGGAATGGATAGGGGAGTGTTCCCAAGTGGAACGGAGAGGAATACGGTAGCTCATCGATCGATATTGCAGATCACGGCCGTCACTCCCGGAGTCACTGGACTGCGCGCCAGAGACAGAGTCAACTTGGCGGATACGACACTTAAGGTAATTTAATAATAAATTAATTTTATTAATTATTAGTTTTCCTAATAATTTCATTTACTAATTTTATCAATTGCAGGTGCCGGCCAAGCAGGGAATCCTCCTTCGCATCTAAGAAGATCGAAGATCAGACAATAACGTCATCGTGATCTACCACTTTTTTCAACTTTTGCCTCTAACATAACAACAATCAACCCAGTAATCAACATAATTTTCTCACCCCAGAAGTGTTTTATCGTTGCTTCCAAAGTTTTCAAGAATATTATGTGTTCAATATGCCCCAACCCCTTTCCTTCCCCCTCTCAACTTTTATTCTGCCTCTTCCCGCCGTTGATTTCCCCGTGAATGGATCCACCCCAGAGTTGTGCTGTCTGAAAGAGTATCGAAGATGCGAACAGAATAATAAAGTCAGTTGTTGATTGCTCTGATCCGGTCACAGTAGAGACGAAAAAAGACTTGGAGAGTGTAGTTTGAGCACCAAGTGGAGATCGAGTTTCGAGCTTTGAATGCTTGCGAGAAGGGGGATCAGTGACCAGAGGAAAGGTCAATAGGATCAAGCATAGAAAAAAACAATCAAGAAGCTGTTCGAGATTGGGAATTGCGTAGTGATGATGCAACCACTGCAACTGATCCTGATGTTCTCCCCTATCAGACGAGAGGGGCTAGAAGTGTGTCTATCTCTCATCTCTCAAGAAATCTTCCCTCCATGTAAGGAGATACTACACAGGGCGTTCGTGGGGGACAGAGCTTGGAAAAACGAAGGAGAGGGAGAGGGGATCTCCCTCCCTCTCTCGCTCCTTCTCTAGCACACGGCTTCAACCTCTTGGAGACGGCGTTGAGCCTTGTTGAGACGATCGATTGATGCCCCTTCGGTGATTTGGTTTTTAGTGTTGATTGTTGATTTTGACCCCGTGCAATCTTATTGTTCTGGATCACCTTCAATTCGCGTTGCTTCGTGTTTCAACGCTGCCTGTGAAATGTAACTGTTAGAGATAGGAGAAATATATGATATGTAAAATAATTGAAGATGTTACCTCTTTGTATGGATGTAATCAACATTTTGATATCTGAAATGGCAGAGATCTTAACTTTTAGGGTACAAAAGATCAAGTGATAATGGAGGGAAAATCTCTTCATGTGCATCTCCCGATAATTGGATTGATTGTTGCACTCAATGCTCGGAATATTTCTGCCTGCACCTTCATGAACGTTCACCGTATAATGAACGAAATTCATCAGCGAAATATTAGATTCACAGCTTGTTTCAACTTCTCGACATAGCGCAATCTCGATTTCTCTGATTGATTGAACGATTTCCAATCTTCCATCACGAATGATATCATAGTTAGATATGGCGAATTGCTCGACTCGGTTGAGAAATTCAGAAGGCGCGCTCCTTCTCATTCAATTCTCGTTCGTCTCATTTCCATCGCCCATCTCCATTTCCGTTTTCGACCTCTCATTGATCTCTCTTCTAGTGCTTTTCTTCCTCCCTTTCTTGCCCTTCCTCATTTCACCCCTGATCCCTTCCCTCCACTCCCTCTCCCAATTCAGGAACCAGCGGTTGGTCATCTTCCGGCCGGTGCTCTCTCACTTCTCCCCGCTCTCTCTTCGCCCTCTCTCCGTCTGCACCCTCTCACTCTCTCGCCAGCTCCTGGACCGGTCCATCGCTCCTAGAAGGGAGAAGGGCAGAGGCAGACGCTCGTCAACGACGAGGCAGACGACGTCGTCTTAGTCGTCGATAATGATGATGTCCTTCCGAGATACCGTAGTAGCCTTACTACTCGTCCTGCCTACAGTAATCCTCTCCCTACCGTACGATGCTCCGCCTCTTGTGCCCTCGCAAGATGACGTGCTGATGAAGAGACAGTTTGATCGTGAGTTGGCTTTATTTCTTATTCAATCGTTCATTCTTGTGCAAGCAACGCTCACAACTGCGCATTCATCTATTGGGTTTCTGATACTTGATGCTTTCATTGATCTTCATCCAACTCGTAGAACCGCAGATCATTAGATCATTCGCCTCCTTCGTCGATCGGTTGTTTTTGCATGGATCTCTGCCCTCAAGCTGCCCCTCTTCTCTCCTTCTTCCAATTGCTCTTCTCATTCTTCTTTTGCATCCCTCCAATCAGAGACAAACAGTCGAGAGACCACGAGAAACGCAGAGAGTCCGATGAGAAATCTCAGATTTCGCCGCGCCGTTCTTCTTCTCTTTTCGAAAAGACAAACAGACTCGAAGCCTAATTGGGGCTGCCATGAGTGGTGTGAAAACCCGGTTTGCCTGTCTGAATGATGATCTACATGCGATATTGAAACCGCATCTATCCCTTTTTCTAATCTTCTGTCTTATTGAACGTGTCTAAACTTTGCCATGCCAATCTTGAGCTGCATTCTTCAGCTAGAATAGCGTGCTCTTATCTTTCATTTGACTCATAAGCTCCAGGGACTGATTAGAGTGACTCACGAAGAGCATCCAGAAATGAATTTGCTCGTACGATTCGCGAGCAATCAAACAGGAAACCGTGCTGAGGCACCGTGCGCGCGTAGACTCGAGTGATCACTTCAAGTGCCTTCGCCGAATTTCGTGGCAGATCACCAATGATTCCTCCCTTCCTTCCCCACTCTGTTTGACCATTTCCGGTGCCTTGGGGGGGGGGCAAATTCCCCCAAAACACACCGGAACCGAGGAGAAAATGGGAGAGAGAACCGGCGCGTTTGTTATGTGATCTTAACAGGGGGAGAGCAGACAAAAATGGCAGAGAAGTGAAGAAATGAAAATGCTTTTCAGAGTTTTCCGAAAAGTTTCTGCAACCGGACGACTTTGATCTGGCAGAGAAAACGCCCGGTGAGTTGACTAAGTCACCAGCGGAACCCATTAGAAGAAAAGTTCCCTTGACAGAAATGTCGAAACTGTGCACATTCTTTTCGTGTTTTCTAGACAATGCCACTTTGCCACTAGATCAATTGTTTGACATGATTTCCGTCATTCCAGTGGATCGTCCCACCTCCGCCCAGCTGGATGCAGTGCAGAACTCGATGCTATTCGAGGGAGATATCATCGGATTTCCATCAGGTCAGATTTCGAAATATATTCTGTGAAGTAGATGCATTCATTGTGTACGCAACAGCTAGTCATAAAGTGCTCAGATTCCATCCACTCCTACTCCCTGTGTGCCTTTGCTAAGCGCTAGCTATTCATTGTAGGGTTGAAAATCTTTGTCGGTACAGATTAGATTGAACATAATGAGTGACGGCAGGTTAGTTCGTACCAATCATCAAGACGACCACATATCAGACGCATCTGAACCAGGTCTTGCAGCAGCCAAGCATGTTCGGATTGTACTCGACGCAGCGTTGCCCTGTTGCGCATCGCTTGGTGCTGCACGGATGTACTACGCAGAGGTCCTGAAAGATGTAGGATGAAGCAGTAGAACAGTTTGGTTAAAGTGGCTGCTTACGCTTGCTTCAGTGACATCCATTGTGAATGTGGATAGGAGTAGAGTGAGCACGAGTAGTGTTGCGAGCATTTCGCCAGAGCCAGAAGGGACGCGAGGAATTCCTGGTTAGCTCACGTTTTCTAGTGAAAATTCGAGAAAATTAGAATAAGCTCATGGTTGAATGAAACGGAAGAAACAAATAAGCCAGAGAAGAGGAAGTAACATGTCTGTCAATAGTGTTAGAGAATGATGGTCAGCTAGTGATCCATGGTAGTCAAGGATCACAAAAATGCAGTAGGAACAACAAAATAAGCATATCTGGTCCACAGTTTCTTCGCGTCGTTCGATCGTGTGCTCTCATATTGACGAGTGGAATTTTTCCCAGAGCATGCTAGCGATCAGTCGGGTACATAGTATTTCAACAACTCCTTCTGAGTCAGCGTTACGGATCTCGTTTTGAGAGATCTCTCGACATTCGAGTAAGCAGATGCATATTCGCCTGTTGAATTATGGAGGAAGAGCTCGTTTTTACAACAGTAAAAGCACATGCCGCCCTTGTATGAAAAAAGGCTTTGCATCTCAAGAAACGGTATCCAGTATAATTTCTCTTCTTCATTTCTCTTTCTCCTATTATGTCTTTCCCAATCCATTTTTCGCGACAAGACGATGAATTGTTTATGTTTGTCAAGACACGATAGTCCTGGCATAATCGTTTAAACCATCAATTGAAGATTGTTGGCATACGTATGAGAATGCGTGGGCATTGATATGTTTATGCGGTCGCTGCGAGCGTGAGCAATTGAATGGCAGGATTCAGTAACAAAACGAACTCGGGACATTGGCCTAAAACAGCAGGAGACTCGAAGCAGCGGCCTCTGCAGTTTTTCGGGTTGCTGCA
This sequence comes from Pristionchus japonicus, assembly GCA_900490845.1. NCBI lineage: Eukaryota > Metazoa > Nematoda > Chromadorea > Rhabditida > Neodiplogasteridae > Pristionchus > Pristionchus japonicus. Next base: position 45,259 of record LS502949.1, read on the forward strand.
GGGGTGTGGGCCTGGGCAGGCGGCCTGCAATCGATTCACAATTTATGAGAGAGTGGTTATTCGAGAGCATTAGAGAACTTGAGCCAATCGAAGAACCGATGTTTCGTAGTGAAAACAAATTATTCATATGTGGTCCCTGCTTTTGATACGTCGGTTGTTATTTTCCCGAAATGATTGATCATGAGACGACGGAACGCGAAAATACATAGTGATCCTCGAATTCAACACCTGTCCTATTCAAACAGAGTTTGAATGCTGTATTTAGAGCTATCGAACTTCTTCTGATATCACAGACTTTTCACCGCGCGGATCATCGTTGTATCATGATCATGATTTTTCATAAGATACCGGGACTTCAGAATATTGGTATGAATAAGTCAGTCACATAATAGTCTGGGCGATACGCTCCACTTCTCTTTCTACTGCGACGTTACTATCAGCGCTTCTATCTCCCAATTCCAGGCAATGTTTGTCAAAAAAATCATTGCTTGTCGTTGATTGAGTCAGTAAGTTGAGCATCATTTTTATTTGAGAGAGTCGTAGCATGCAAGATCATCGGATCAACGACGACCGGTCATCCACTCGCATTTGTAATACGGGCATTTTCCAGCGGGAGCGTACTCCTTGCATACTTTGTTCGTTCCACACTTGACGTCTTTGCACGGAGTAGAATTGGCGCAGGGCTGAGCGAGGATCAATTTGGTGTAGTCATTCAGTTCATTTGGAGGCACTAGGTCGGATGAGAACATTCGGATGATAACCTACTGGATGAGCACCATTTGCATATTCCGTCTCTACATTTATGTAATATGTGATTTATGTTATCATCCGAATGTTCTCATCCGACCAAGTGCCCTTTTTGATGGATAACATTTGAGTTAACTTACCTTAGCTGCTCCCATTGCACCGGCATCGACAGCGAAGTTGGAGACGAGAAGAGAGAGAATGATTAGGGCGACGAACATTTCCTCCGAGTTAGAAGAATTGTGATGGGGTCGTAAGGAATTTGCTTTTATAGTAAAAAAAAATTTGAGAACAGTTGACTAAGCTGGGCACAAGGTGATAGCGGAAGTGAACACACCAACATAACGGAAGTAGACCAGAGAAGACGAAATAGAGCAGCTAGTTGCTAGTGTTAGAGAATGTTCGCAATTCGGAGATCAGCGCTGCTCGAATAACAAAACATTTTTTTCGAATTAGCATAGTAATCAGAGCTAGTCTTCGGTTTCGTTACATCGGGCGATCGTGTACTCAGCTTATTTCGTATTGTTTACTAGCGGGAAAAAAATGAGAAAAACAAAATCTAAGAATAATATCCTGCCTGATTTTATTGAATTTTGATCTGTGTAGTCGTGGTTCGATTCAATGCGCTATGGGTTTTGTTATGTACGGACTTGCCTGAAATGAAGAGGCTCACATCCGCGTCTCAAAAAGTATTCGAATTTGCGCGCCTCTTCCCATATTTCATAGGTGTTGATTTCACACAACAATTCTAACAATGAAGCAACTGTTCCTAGCTTTTTTCTATCTCGTGGTCATTCTCGAGAACGGCTTATCGTTAGGCTTTCTCCTCATACCTTTCAAACTTGAATAGCTTGTGCTTGCACGGTAATACATCAATATCGAGAACTTTATTCGAATCAGACTTGCAATCACGGTCATCGAATCAAGCAGGATTCTTCTCGCAAGTAGTATAAGGGCACTTCGTCTTGTCAGCTGGGTAGTGCGCTTTGCACGTCTTGCCGGTTCCACAAGTTGCGAGTCTGCACAGAGCCATGTTGCAGTTAGCGTAATCCTGAGAGATAATACTAATTGTTGAATGCTTCGAATTTGAGCTCAAAACTTTTTATGATTCAATTAAGTATACCTTGCCCTCAACGGCGACAGTCGAGAGAAGGAGAGCGAGAACGATTAGGGCGACGAACATTTCCTCCGAGTTAGAAGAAGTGTGGTGAAGTGGAGGCTGTTTTTCTTTTATAGTGGAAAATTTGGCAAGATTCTGAATAAGCTGGAGCCATGCCAGGCTGGATCTGAACAAAACAAATAACACGACTAGGCTGGAGACGTAGAATGACCGTGGTTAGAGAACGTTGCCAATTCGGAGATCTGCGCTGAACGGAGAACATGAAAATGTTTTCGGAATAGAATAATAATCAGAGCTGGTCTTCGGTTTCGATACGTCGTTCGACCACATGCATCCCATGTATCGAACAAAGAGGTATGGCAGCAAGGAAGAAATACCGTAGTGTTTTTCTGATGAGTCTTCACGTTGTTTGATACTCTGGGCAGCCCATTATCGTGCACTTCCGAATTCGGCAAGCGAAGACTTTCTATGTTACGTAGACATCCTGATTTGGTCGTGAACTTCACAGCAGATCATCAGCAGATCAAAAATTTGACATCGTGAGATGTTACGTAGTTCAATCGAATGCTTCCTGCTTACATTTACACTCGGAATACTAGTATCACTTGAGAAGAACCTGGACAGTATTCAGATAAAATGGCGACAAGTTTGATCATTCATCAAATACCGAGAAAGCACTGCTGTTCAAGAGAGTTTGACAATATTCTCAACTCGAAGACCATGGTTTTAGCAGCAATAACAAAATAACCATACGTGGCCCCTGGTTGAATTACGTCCTTCGACCGTGTTCGCGTGCCATGTTTTCGAACACGAGGATGATTCTCACCCGCCAAACAATATTATTCAGATTCTTGGGTTACGGGCATAGAGTCAAAATAAGCAAGAATCACCGGTGTTCTGACATGATTTGTCAATCTTTGATCTCTAGTGATCGAATCTATTCCAGACGTCGCTCATCTTCGTCGTCTTCGAGACGATCCGATGATCGACGAGGACGCCATCTTCAGTCGACCCGTAAGAGAAATCATTTGTTAAACGTATTCTATACTCATCTCGATGCTCTCACGTTCTAGTGCAACACCTTTTCCGGGCAATTGATTAGAGATTGTTTGGAATTACGATAGAATCGAACAGTGATTAAAGTGAGGAGTTCATCGAGTCATAGTGACAACAACTACGATATTCGATTCATTGCAGTACCACTCGTCGCTCAACCTCGTGACGTACCCCGACAAGTTGTGGTCTGATGGAAGAGTTCCCTACGTGCTCGAGGATGGAATGACCAAGGAGTGAGTATCGTTCATTTGCTACACTACAGAGAAGTTATTCATACCTAAATGCTCACATCATGTGTTCATCGAGTGGCAAACTATTCAGTGGAAACTAACAGATACTCAATGCGCTGCGCTTTGGGCTTTCCGAATTTTACAATTTCTTCAAACACTGGGGAAAGTTTTCCAGACAGCGCGCGGCGATCGCTCAGGCCTTCGACGAGTACAAGACAAAGACGTGCGTGAGATTCGTGCCGAAGGAAGATGATGATGAGGACTTCATCTATCTCAAGAGGAACGTCGCCTTCGGGTGAGTTGGATCGATCGCTACTTATGACTTGCTGAAATCATTAGACTAATAAGAACTGAATAATGAACGAATATCAAAGATGCTCATCATACGTCGGCCGCGCCGGAGGCAACCAAACCGTCTCGCTCGAGATCGACAAGTGCTTCTCCAAGGTTGGTCTTTGATCTTTGGTCCTTCGAGATTTGATCTTTGATCTCTGATCTCTACAGGGAATCATCGCGCACGAGTTGATGCACTCACTGGGATTCTTCCACGAGCACTCGCGCACGGACAGAGATCAGTTCGTGCATATCGCCGATGATAACATCCGATCGGGTGAGCAATCCTCCCTCTTGATATGACAAAAGCTTCCTTGAACTAACGAAGCAACAATGTGTGATGCAACTCATTATTGGACAGGTAAGAGTTATCTTTCGCAGGAATGATGCGTAATTTCGAGAAGTACCCGAAGAAGATCATCGACCCACTGGGAATGCCCTACGACTACGAGTCAGTCATGCACTACCACAAGCTGGCATTCTCGAAGAATGGAAAGGCCACCATCGTTCCCAAGGTAAGTCTGCGTCTGATTTCTCAACATTTTCTCAAGTTCTTGTAATGGAGTATTCAAATTTAGGACCCGAATGCAGAGATCGGGCAGCGCTACCGGCTGTCGGAGACTGATGCAGCGAAGGTATCTTTACCGAATAGGGAACAGGTTGGAAAGCAACATCATTCAGATCAACAAACTCTACGCATGCTCGGACAGCGAGATCGAGGAGAACTCGGTGACCACTGAGGCGACAACGAGAAAGCCGAAGACGACCACGAAGGCGTACGTTCTATTCGTTCTTCTTCATCAGTCTAAACCACTTTCGAATATGTGATCACGCGGTTACTCAACGCTATTCTAGCTATATCTTTGAATGATCTTAGTGTTGTGCGACGGTGGTTCTCGAACTTTGAATTCTGACGGACAAACGAAGCCTCTTGATCATTCCAGCAAGTCCCGCGTCACTTCGTCCACTCGATGGCCCGCACGGAAGACGTCAACGACGACGGAAGAACCGACGACGACTGAGGAGGAAGAGGTGGAGGAGGAGACGACAACGAGGAGAGCAACCACACAGAAGTGAGAAATCTTGATTCAGCCATCTCTTCCATCAAAACTGTCGTAGAACTTTCTTCACTCAGTTTTTGGACAGTTTTCTGCATAGTTTCGAGGGTATTTGGCAGAACAAAGGTAAACTAGAACTAAAACAGAAATTCTGCAGACCGACGACATCGTCTAGAACGCGCACGACTTCGGGCAGATGGACGAATAAGAAGACGACGACGGAGAAACCGGAGGAGGAAGAGAAGGAGAAGGGGAAGAAGACGAGTAAGTGCTGTCTTCTTGTTCCTATCAGCCTTTTGGTTGCAAAATCTCTGTAGACAAATAAGTTACACAAAACTGTTCCCCTATTCAGAATGCATCGATCTCAACGCGCACTGTGAGATGTGGGAATCGCTCGGGCACTGCGCACACTCGACCAAGTACATGGCACACTACTGCAGGAAGAGCTGCGGAATGTGCGACAAGGGTACGGTACTTTAGAATTCCAATCGATAACTAACTGGTAGCTACAACCGAATCGCAGATCCCGAGCTGGTGAGCCGACCGGAGACGACGTCTGCTCCATCGACGACCACGACGTCGACGACCGTCAGAAGCACGACGAAGGCCGCGACGACGCCCGAACCGCCGACCACTCAGAAGAGGACGAGGAGGTGATATTGATTCACTTTGTTCCTAACGATAATTGAGATTTCAAATAGTATCTAAAATCTTTCCATTACTATGTAAGAACTTGTCGATTTTGTTATACGATACTTGCCAAAATGCGTCAAACATGCAATAAACGAAAATGAACCACGAGTGAAACTCATCCGCTCAGGCCGTTCCCGTACATCTTCGGAAGCTCATCGACGACGACTACTGAGAAGCCAACCACGACGACCACGACAGAGAAGACGACTACGAAGGCGACGAGAAGAGGTGATCTTTGAACTCTCAGATTCTACTCTGTCTAATTTGAAATAAGTTCTACTTTCGATGAAGGTTTCATGAAAACTGCCCGAATTTGTAATTGGTATGGCGAAACCTAAGTGGATGGTGTACCATGAATGCATTGGACAAGTGATCTGATCCATTTCATTCCAGCCACCACAACGATCTCCACACGCAACTCCGGCTCCACTGCCGTTTGTCGCGACAAGAATCTCTTCTGCTCTTACTGGGCAAAGATCGGCGAGTGCTCCTCCGAGAGCAAGTTCATGCGCATCTTCTGCAAGAAGTCGTGCGGCAGATGCGAGGAGTAGGCCCCGCCCCTTTCCTGACTCCGCCCACTTTCGTCTCTCTTTCTTCCTATCGACAGCCTATCTTTGCCAGCGACCCGCTACTCCCGTGTGATCCCTTACTAATTTATTATTCGCAGTTGGAAACAGTAATAATCAATGTGCACCTCCCGTGACGGGTACTGAAGTTGAGTGTAGAATAAAGAAGATTTCAATCATGGCCATGTGGCGAGTTCAGTTCTCATAATCATGAATACTTTCACATCAAGACTTCGCACTTCTGCAATATCCATATTTTTGGGATATCTGAGCCACCAAAAATCATTTTCACCAAACTTGAGTGCAATTTGAATAAACTGAGGGACGGACATTTATGCATGGATGATCAGCAGCAAAAGTTAGCTACGACCAGTAATATTCCTACATTCACGCATCGGGCACCACGGCCAAGTCTGTGGATAGAAAACGCGGCACTCCATATCCTTCTCGCATGGGAACGTGGCACAAGGACTGCCGTCGCACTGAGAGACGTTGTTATTTCCAATTATTTATAAAGAAAAAAAGTGTGCAGAAGGCTCGAAAGAAGTAACCAATGCCCCTTCATACCGAAAGCGCCTCAGTAACATCAACCGAGAAGGTGGAGATGAGAAGAGCCAGAATGAATACGGCAGCGAACATTTCTTCTTGAATTATATGTGATTTGATCAATACTGTTTTGACTGATATTTTATAGGGGCAACTGTAATCCTACATCGAGTAATCCAGGCACCAAATGAGAATGGAACATGGCACAGCATGGTAAACAGTGAGCGGAAGAAGTCAAGAGAACACTGCTTCTGGATAGAGTTGAACAGTATTCCCAATTCGAAGATCCAACTTCCTATGGCAATAACAGAAACAACCATAGCTGGTCCATGGTTTTAGTACGTATTTCGACTATGCTCGCACGCTGACAAAGAACGTTATTCAAATTCCAGCGTCACGAGCATAAGACCAATACTGGGGGAAAATATGATTTGTCGATCCTTGATCTTCCCCAAGACAATAATCGATCCCATTGGCGGACGTTCTGTTTTCCCGTGTCGGAATGTTTAAAACAAGACGATTCCAATCATTTCGATGAAACATAATCATTCCTAGGTTCATCTCAAGAGAGATTCAAGATATGTTATTTATACAACAGTCGTATTTTTGGTTTGTGTCACAACGGATGTTTTACAAGTTGCTACATGCCGCAACCATCATCCATCCAGGGCATTTCAACCATCCAGGAATGAATTCAGAAGTCTTCTTCCATCCAGCATGATTTAGCAAGTAGGAAACCGATCGGATGTTGGCTGGACGGCGACCTGAGAAGAGAGAAGTGTGCTAGAGTATGTAAATGGTTGAGTGCAGCGGCTACGCTCTATCCGTCTTCTCCAGCAAGTCAAACAAAGCAAGTGAGAAGAACAGAGAACAGAGAGGGTGAATGAAGGTGCACCTCCACATACCATCGATATCGACGAATCCATACTCATCCCCAAGATCGACCGTAGTGAGAATGCGACCGGATTTACCGATTATCTCAAAAAGGAAAATGGATTGGGCCAAAAAAGGTTAAACACACATTTGTGTCACTCGCAAGTGCAACTATGGCCTTTCCAGAGTACTCGATGCTTTCGTAATCGGAGTACTTCGGAGCGCTCTGTGATTGCTGAACCATCTGCGTGCTAACGGCGCCAGGCCAGAGAGAAATGGAAGAGACTCCATCCGACTGAAAGTGATGAATACGAAATGAGTGACTGAAATGAGCGGAGAATGGTACCTTCAGCTCCACGCCCATATCGACAGCCATGCGATCTAGAGCCTGCTTGCCAACTCCGTAAGAGACGTTGTACAAGTAACTGAGAGTGAGAAATGATGATGATTGATGACGAGATCAGTCGAATATTGCCCAAGCAATGAGAGAAACACAACATTTGCGATGAAACATTCCCCTTACGTAATGCCACCAGGAGAGGAGACATTGACGATGAGCCCTTTTCTCTTCTTGACCATCATGCGAGACGCATACACAGCACAGTAGTAGTGATTGCGGAGTCCGACGTTGTTGTACTGAAGCAGATTGAAGTAAGACCATTTCTAGTAAGGACCGACCAGATCCCACAACTCTGGCTCGCCATCGTAGAATTTCGTCTTCTTCGAGCTGATAATATCCTGGAAGCAATGCGGGTGAGTACATCCTAGAAAGGCATCCACTAACATTAGCAGCAGCGAAGGCGTTGTTCACAAGGATGTCCAACTGTCCGTTGGTCTCTGATTCGATTCGAGAGAAGAAAGATTTGACCTGAATTGAAATCAATAGATCTACATGAGCTGGACTCTGTTACAATCTCACCTCATCCATATTGGCGTGATCAACATAGACTGCGATTCCCCGTCCTCCTCTATCTGTGATCTCTGCGAAGGGGAGAATCTCGAGAAGATATTTTTCTCCTCTATCCACCACCATACCACTCTCATCTTCATCAGGCAATTTGAATTCTCGAACAGATGAGTCACAACCATTCCTCCGGAGAACTCCGATAAACTCCTCACCCTTGGCAGTTTGGTCCAGACTCGGCAGGCCGTTCTCCTTGCTCGCATCAGATTGTCCCGGCTTCCTTCCAGTCACATAAACAGTCGCTCCAGCCTCTCCCAATTGAAGGGCGATTCCTTGGCCAATTCCTGAGGGGAGCAATCACGCATTCTTCACTGATTGCTTGAGAGCCGAACTAAAGGAAACGCGGTTCAGTGCAACTTCTAACCTCTGGAAGCTCCGGTCACGATGGCGATTTGTCCTCTGAGAGCCATTCGTGAGGCTCAAGAAAATACCAAAGACAATATCTGCAGAGTATGAATCATTAAAGATGTCAGCGTTCAAGAGAAGCGAGAATGATGTCTAAGAATCGACACATAAATTTGGCAGATCGGAGATAATAGCAACGAACTAGGGACGAGTATAAGTAGGGGAAATGGTGGCCGATGAACAGAAACTATATTGTGTCTTGTCTGCTCTCCCTCTCTCTAACCTCTTCTCCTCCTGCAATCTCTCTCTTTCTTTGCATTGGGCAAAAGAGAAGAGCAGAAGGTAGAGAGTGGCAAAGTGACGGAGAGGGAACACAAAGGAACAAAACGAGTACAACTTGTCAGAGAAGAAGACAGACTGTCTTCACCTGACCGTTGGGTTCAACTCCTATTTCAACTTAACAACGTTTTTATTTAAATTGACTTCCCCACACATTCTCAAACGCATTCTCAACAATCATTTTTTCAATACAAGTACTTTGGCAATTTCTGTCCGAAATCTCTCCGAAATTGCAATTCGGTCTACTCATAAATTGAAAGGAAGCTATGGAACACTGAAAATGGAGTGATTAGTCGAGCGAAACAGAATATAACTCACTATGCGAGAACGACTGGTGTGGCCACCTTGCTGTGATGAATTCCAAACGTTTTCATTGTGTATCTAAACACTCTTTTCTGAAGTACTTGCTCAGTCTTTACGCTTACTGTCTATACGGCTTCACGAAGACAAGATTGACTAGAGGTTCAACACCATTTGGTGCGTCATGACTGAAGCTGCACTCAAACCGAACTAGAACATGATTATGTCTAAGTTTTTTTTTAAAATTATTCATGCCTTATTCCGTTTCAGGTGTAGCAATATGCGGCGTTGCATGAACAAGCAACAGGTGAATGCAATCGGAGTTGTGGAAGTAACATGGAGAAGAGTTAGTTGAGTGGACAAACGAGCAGACATCTCGATTATACCTGAACAAGGTGTGATTTCACAGTGATCAGGAACTTTGTTTCTTACCGATCGTAAGATTTCGAATATCGTCCGGTATTCGATCGTCATCAAGCCATAGAACGGTGCTAACGTCGGTATGCGAAAACTCGGAGAGAAGCGAGACGATGACAAGAAGGTTAACGCTGTTCACGAGGACCAAAGTGAGAGTAACTCCCTGAGAATACACGATTATAGGCTTTAGAATTTGTTCAACTTACCACTGTACTCAATCGATCTCTGACCAAAACGTATAATCGAAAGGCAAATGATGTGGAAAGAAGGTAATGCGACATCAGCAGTGAATAGACGAGAAGACATAGAAATTGTTTGTTCCGAAATATGATAATATTTTAATTCTTACTGAAACACAGCCAACAAAAAGGTTCTCCAAAGTAACTTCCAGGGCCATGAAAGATCAGTACAAAACCAGACAGAGTTGTAATTTGTCTGCGAAATAGAGTCCAAGTATTCAAATTTGAGTGAATGCACCTTGGAATTGCCATGATATTAGGGTGTCCGGAAAGTCCTGTCACTGCTAACTTTTCTCAAGCACTGGCAATCATATAAATAAATGCTATCGTATATTGGATAGAGGGTACGGTGCTGAAATTATTCAGCCTCTATCCGAGGAAGTCCCTTGAAGTAGGAGGTATTTATAATTTTTTCCCCAAGTTGTCCGAAAATAAGTAATTTTG
>LS502949.1:55625-128264 GCA_900490845.1 Pristionchus japonicus
GAACTATAGATGCGGAATGATATTTTTCGAACCAGAGAACGTCGCAAAAATGCACTTCCTTTATAAATTTATAGGTCCTATTCTAACAGATCATGAGGTAGACAGGTCTTACACAGGTCAAACGAATGCTCAGCACCCACTCCTATTACTCTGCGCACCAGGAGTCTGGAATGCGATTTTCCCTATACTTATGATTTTTTAAAAATTTATTAAAAATTTCGCAATATTTCGTTGTTGCATCATCACTAGGAAAATTTTTGCCAGAAAAAAATGCTTATAACTCTCATCAGTTAAAACATATGACTGATGGGAGTTATCTCTTCTTAGTAGTGAGAAAATCTTTTTTTGAAGATAATGACAGAACTTTCCGGACACCCCATTACAAGCAATCGATGCGATGCAATCAACAATTGCAGAGTTGATAATCAAAATTGAGTACTTTGAGAGAGATGATGGAGTGCTTGAATACATGCTCTGCCAAAAAATCCAAAGTGACTTTGAACCTTTTCCAAACGGCGACAAGTAGAAGTGCATTGGAAACGAAACCGATGATGCCGTTAACAGGGAAGAAAATCAAAGGAATGATCGAAGAAGCCATTATGGAACAAGGTTGAACGAACGATGTTCATTCGTCAAACGGAGAGCTGTAAAATGCACCTGAAGCGATGGACCTTTGATCTCGAAGACACGAAGACAGGGAAAAGAGGCGAAAAAGAGAGATGGAGCTCGAAAAAGTGCCACTTTAGGATCTTTTAGTTACTTTGATTTTAGACAACTTTGAAGAACCTAGTCATTTCAAGCAAACGTACCGAAAAGAATGTGAGACAGACTAGCGGCAAATGTGAGATAACGAACAGGTGACTTTGAATGCCATTCGAGCAACAGGCAATTACGAATTACTTATTACGAAGATGAGATGAAACTGCTATGATTGACACATTGATGAAGCATTTATCATGTCAACAGATAACAAATAGTTAGGCACGTAAACCAATACTTTCTCCTCATCAAGTATAGGGAATCGACGGCGAGCTGAATTTGTGTCTCACAACGAATTGTTGCAGTATTGACTTACTAGACAAGAACGATCGGCGAGATCACCTTCAAATGTTGAATTCCAAAAGCTTTCATTGCGAATCTGAACAAGTATTTTCATTCCGGAACGTGAGCTCGACTTACTCTCGATAGGGTTTGACAAAGAGGAGATTCACAAGAGGCGAAGCGATCAGGATGGAACAGTTGATCTACATTGATATTTTCATGCAAAACTTTGAGAGAACCACCTACAGCCGGTTGTAGGTAATCGAGAAACGGATCTCGCAAAATTTCGAAAATAGACAAAAGTAAGAGCAGAGCACCCGTCGAAGCGATTAGACTGATCATTAATTGAAAACTGAGGGCCTGAAATGAAATAGCAGATTAGAAACATCATCAAACGTCCGTACTTTCATAACCATCCGATGTGTCATGAGCGATAATGAACTCAACCCGAACTGAAAGGTGGTATTTTCACAGCAAGTTATGAAAAGGCATACCTTATTCTTTTTCAGATACGTCAATATGCGGCGTTGCATGAATAAACAACAGGTGAAGACGATTGGAGTAGAGAAAGTAACATAGAGAAGAGTTATCTGAGTGGTCACACGAGCCGAGATCTCAACGATACCTGTAATAGTAGAGGAATGAGGCTAAACACCAGGCAGTTTCATACCAATCGTCAAATTTCGAACATCGTCCGGTATTCGATCATCATTAATCCATGAAACTGTGTCGACATTTGTGTGTGAGAACTCAAAACACAATGCGACTACGACAAGAAAGTTGGTTCCATTGACGAGTAACAGAGTGAGGGCAACTCCCTTAAAGGAGGAGTAAAAGCATATTTTAGTTAGGGTAGCTGAGAGTATGATCCGATGGTAATCTGTAACCATAATAGATTGCCAAAGTATGACTGTTCTGTGTTGGCTCGGTGCCGAGCAAAACGAGCTCAAGTTTGAAAAAAGATCAGGGAAAATGCTCCCAAATGTTCAAAAATTCTCCGCAGCGCACGTTGTTTTTGAGAGGGAAGGAAGAGGTAGATCAAAGAGAGGTCAGTGGTGTCTCTCTCCTCATCGATTGACCTAGCAAGCTCTAGCGGTTGGAGTGAAATGAGGCAGGATCGAATCCCACTGCCTCGATAATATTTTGCTAAATTTCTCGCTAATTTTCGAAAAGTTGCGATGTTATGTAAATGATGTCAAAACGTGGCAATATCATAGCTATTCTGATTGAATGTCCGTTGTATAACTTTGGGACTACAGTATGCATAATCGTCGACTTCGCACGTCGCGATGGATCTTTCAGAAAACATAGTATGTGAATTGGGCAAAACATGGTCAAGTCAGGAAAGGGCAAACTATCTCGATTCTAAAACGGGCACTCAGACTACTGCCTACTAATACGGAGAACGATCTTCCGTATCCCACCACTTCATCTCCTTCGACTCTGTAACGACAAAATAATGAGAAATTACGCTTTATCTACAATCACGACGGTATCAACTAAATCTACCGCATTCATCAAATAAACTTTGCTAAACGATATCTACAATGTCCATCAGAGAGACTGTATACAACAATCATCCGTGCTAAACAATGCTCACAAAATGCAAAAATGGACAAAATTTGAAGCATATGTACAGGAACAATCAAATAACTTGCAGAACAAAACAACTATAATAATATTCAACTACAGTAATCCCCCATACACCTCTTCTCCTCGCTGGCAGCCTTCCTCCTCCTCTCGATCGATCTCGTCGCCTGAATTATTAATAATTAATTATTAATACTATAAAAATTATTAATGAATTATTAATACTATAAAGCAGCTAGAAAATAACAAATCTGTTTATAATTTGAAAAGAGAGAGCGCAGGCTATGCATTTGGAGCCACAGTACTGAATATGCAGTCAACCGACCGCTTAAGACTGAAAGAATTCATTTTGAGAGAAAAGTAAGTCCGTGATAAGTTTAAATCACTGTAACAAAAAGCGTTGTTAATCGGAAGGTCCTCGCCAGTCCAGTAAAATATTGATGCCAAAAAAGATTGATTGATCAGAGTGATTAGGAAAGATTTCTACTCAAGACGAGCATAACAGTAGCACACGATAACTGACTAATACCTTCCTACTAGAGTTGGCAATACGATCAAGTCGGCATCGTTATACGAACGCTCTCTCGCCTCGCCATTATGATGTTGGAATGGAGAGGAGAGAGGGTTTCGGCATCGAAACGGAGGGGAGAGGAGAAGAAGTGAGTTTCGGCATCAAAATCTTTACGATGCATCGAAATGATTTCGAAACGTTTCGCGGATGCGCATTAGCGCGATTTGCACAAAATCCCTTGCGATGGGTCATTACGATGATCGAAATTATTTCGATGCCGAAACTTTCTCCCTTCTCTCTCACCTCCATTACGATGCCCCGTCTCGGCATCGTTATGTCGTAATCGTTTTGCCAGCCCTACTTCCTACCGCTTGTTTTCAACAGCAGTATGTTAATTAATATGGTAATTTACTTTAAAACAATAACGAACTCACTCGAGTGGAGGAGGAGGTGGAGGGCGAGGAGGGGCCAATTATATTTTTATTCTTCCCTTCCATCGGAGAAAACATTGACCCTGCAATAAATGATCGATGAGGAAGGTATGGAAATGGAAGGCAATCGAGACACGCGGCTTGAACAGATTAAAAAGGGGCCTGAGAAAGACCAGAAACACGCCCGCGCGTATTGAACCCGTCAGCATGACGGAATAGGTCTATACCGATGGTAACTTCAATAGTTACGGTTGTATTCTGGCTATAAGACGCGGAAAGGGGCTAAGTAAAGTGGAAAAGAAAAGATCAAACGTGAGGAAGATCGCAATACAGTGCGAGCGCAAAGCCAGAGTGGGGAGCATTCCCGGCCCGTTTTTGGAACATTTACAGCTAATCCCGACTGTAAAGTGCATCAAATCATATCGCGGTCATAACTAGCTATCAAAGCACGCCTAAATGCGAGTGAAACAGCTAACGGTCAATCAATAAAAGGGAAGCAAAGCGACACGCGAGTGAGGCTCCCGATATATAAATTTACAGCCGTCCGTGCTAAACGTAGTGAATAGTTGGCAACGGACGTTTAAAGAACTGTGAACAAGATTTTAACATGAAATACACGTAAACCGGACAAGAATAACGAGTAACAAGTGCGTAAAAGAGAAAAGGGAGGAAATTGTCAGCCACCGAGGCGTTTGGCAAAATTCCAGAAGTTTTACGTGATTTAGCACGGACACCGTAACCGCCTGATTGATCAGGGACGGCGTTGTTCGGTTAACTGGCGGTTGATGCTTTTACTCCTCCTTTAAAAAGGTAAGCACAGGTTTCGGCATCGTTGCACTTACCAATTTGCTCAAGCGGTCTCTGACCAAAACGTACAATCGAAACGCGAATGAAACGCACAGCAAATGGTGGGACATCATCAGTGAAAAGATAAGCATGCCTGAAACTTTAGCATTTAAAATAGTTCAGATTTCAAACGCTTACTGAAACACGCCCAGCAGAATGGCTCTCCGAAAGAGCTTCCAGGCCCACGGAAGATTAGAATGAAACCGGATAGATTTGTTATTTGTCTGCATGATTAAAGATATAGAAGAATTTAGTTACTTTGTGTACCTCGGAATCGTCATTATGCAAGCAAGAGATGCAACCATGTCAACAATTGCAAAATTGACGATCAGTATTGAATAGGTTGATAAATACGACGGGGTGCTTGAAATGCTCAAATGAATCCAGAAGAAATGAAGATGCAAACCTTTTCCACACAGCTACTAACAGAAGGGTGTTGGAAAGGAAGCTGATAGAGCCAATGATGGGAAAGAAGATTAGTGGAGTTATTGATGGTGAATCCATTGAAGTCCGAGAACGAACGAATGGCGACTAATCATCACTCGAAGACTGAAATATATTTCGTGAGCATAAACTGCACAAAATGAAGGTCCGCTGTGCGCAAAACACGAAGAATTTCAGAGAAGGACCGGCAACACACCAATTTCGAGGCATACAACAACTCTCTTATACCAATTTCGAATGAAACGTTGTAATTTTGCTCATGCGCGCCTTGGAAGAGCGACAGACTTGCGGGAAATGGGAGATATTCAACAGGTGAAGTTGATGTCTAATGAAGCAGCATGCAATCACTGAGAATTTATAGCACAAGAGAGAAGGAAAGATCTACGACAAATTTGCAGGCACAAGAATAGTTCACAGGAGCAATTACAGCATGAGTGTTGCAGAGCGGCGCCCATTCATGTTTTCGCTTCAACTGAGTTTTCTTTTTAGAGTGAGGCTCTCAGCACGTTTCCCATATTTGATCTTGTGTGGACCGCGTACTGAGAATGGCAAATGTATCCAATCATTCTGCCCAGAGCCCTTGACATTTACGGACTACAATTGCTAATCAGTGTGTGTACGTGCGCTCTTTTCTTTTGCGATTGGACAGAGAAATGAAGTAATCATACTTTACTGAGGGAGCAATAAATACTGAATCTAGCGAGCTACGGCTACTCCGAGTGACGAGGGGGCGCTTAGCCAGCCTGAGCGTAGGCTCCAGATCCGGTGCCGGCGTACTGAGGAGGAGGAGGGGCCTGAGCGTATCCGCCGCCTCCGGGCTGAGGGTACGATCCCATGAAGCCGGAACTGAAAGTTTGATGATGAGAATTGACAAGCAAAGAGCGAAAAGCGAGCCTAGTGCTGAGGTTGAGAGAAGTAAGAAACGGGGGCAAGTGATTTTAGAAGCTAGATAAGTATCAGAAAGCAACTGACGGTCCTCCTCCGCAGGCGGGGGCTCCTCCGCATCCTCCTGAGGGAGCGGGCTGAGGGCAGCACTGAGATCCTCCTCCTCCTCCTCCGATGCAAGCGAGAGAGACGGAGAGAAGGGCGAGGAACACGAAGAGACGAGCGAACATTGTAGAATGATGCTTCTCCTATAGCAGGATGCGCTCTTTATAGGCACTGTGCCATAGGGCTAAGCTCCGCCTTTCGATCAGCGAGAATGGAACCGCATTATGCCGTTGTGCAACCGCTAATTGGTCAAGGACAGATCACTCCTGGGCATTGTGCCGAGAACAAACAAATGGACTGTGTAAGAGGTAGAGTTCCTCCATCTATTTGATTATATTAAAAAGTTTTGCTTCGAGAGCTTTTTTTGCATACGCTTCACGATTCCACCGTTGATTTCTTGTCGACTACCTCACCTTATCGGATAGCAACGCCTACAGCTGAGAATGAATCAACCCCATGTGCAATAAGCCAACCACGTATGTATTGCTTTCGGACATAATTTGTATTCCTATCAGAGTTTCTAGTCCAGACAAGGTCTTTCATTCCTGAGACATGAGTCATTGAAGTGCAAATGGTAATGGATGTGTGCTCCCATCTCCCAAGGGTATGAGACATCTCATTCTTCCAAGCAAACGGTGCATTTCACGTGCCGCTTGTCATGACTTGGATAGGAGCACCAGATGTGCCACTACCGCCAGTATGTGTACGTTTGACTTCTTCAAATGTGATTGGACAGAGATATTAGGTAGTAATACTTTACTGAGTTCGGGTTGGCAATAAATAGCGATTCTAGCGAGCTTCGGCTACTCCGAGTGACGAGGGGGCGCTTAGCCGGCCTGAGCGTAGGCTCCAGATCCGGTGCCGGCGTACTGAGGAGGAGGGGGAGCGGCGTAGGCACCTCCGGCGGGCTGAGGGTACGATCCGATGAAGCCGGAACTGCAAATTAGATGATTACTAATGAAGTCACGGTGGTAATCAGAAAAGCTTTCGAATGGCTTCTTGTCCAAGAGATCAGAAATGGTTTGAAATTCACTTAAGATTTGCCAAAAATCCAATCGAATGCCCAATGAGAAAGGATAACTGACGGTCCTCCTCCGCAAGCGGGAGCTCCTCCGCATCCTCCTGAGGGAGCGGGCTGAGGGCAGCACTGGGATCCTCCTCCTCCTCCGATGCAAGCGAGAGAGACGGAGAGAAGGGCGAGGTACACGAAGAGACGAGCGAACATGGCTAAGCTGCGAGTGATCTAAGCTGATGATTTGCCTTGGGCAGGCAGTGCCTTTTATACCCCCACCTTCGATCCCTGCCATTGCGCATCCTCCCCTTCCCCATCCAGCCTTTAGCCCCACCCACCAACAAGAGGGGATATGGCACGGAAGGGGACTAGAGTTTGTGTTTCGGAACGGATCATTCGGTGTTCCACGGGGTTCACATGTTCACTAGCGTGGAGTGGGACTGATTTCCACCACAGTAATCAAGCCGGAATTCGAAACCGGGATTTCTTCCCCATTGCGAGAAATGTAACTAAGGATCACGTTTCATGCAACTGGCCTTTTGATCAAGCTTGCTCTCTTTCACTGAAATTTACGGGTCTCCGAATTGCTTGATAGAAACGTTTACGAACCATCCCGAATTCACCTTCCTCATGAGGGGCACTTTTTCACATGAACCACCTCCCAAACTCTAGTCTGATCTTCCTTTTTGCCCCGTCTCAGGACATTCAAGGCCAATGGCTTACTCAGAGACGGTCGCACTCCTGAGTCAATGAGGTGTAAATGGTAATGGATCACATTGTATTTGTCCCCTTCCCTTCCCCTTTCCTTCCCATCTCTTTCCCCCCAAGGGTATCGATGATAGGTTCGAGGGAAGGGCAAAAAGGCAATCTTCCCCTCTCCCTCCTTTCACTTTCTCCCCACTATCCTTCCCTCATTCTACTTTCACCTTGGAAGCCGTGTGCATTGTCAGCAAGCGAGAGGAGGAGAGATAAAGCCGGAAGGAGGGGAAAGGATCGAATTAATGCCGGACAAAAGATGGACAATGGCCGATGGCAAACGATAATTGATTGGAACCGGCACGGGAATGGGTTGGCTGCCAATGGCAATTTTCGATCCGCTCAGGGGACCATAATGGTCAGGAATGCAGCATTTGATTCAGCCATCCTTCCCCAACACAAAAAAATGCATGGTAGTCTGTTCACTCGAACTTCGCCACACGACTTCGAAACGTACGCAGGATTTCAGGCTTGATAGTCTACAAAAAACGAGATTCGTAGACTCCGTCAGAGTAATGGCCAATCCAGCAGCAGGAAACTGCAGTAGAGAATTGTTTTCAGGTCAGGTAAAGAGGGGAGAATACAAAAGTTATACCGCAACACCCATAGAAGAGCAGTACCGAACCTGACCCTGAAAATATCACAGTTCAAACATTCAGAATCTCGAAAGACGTAAACGTTCCTGGATGTGTTCGAACTGTGTAGCGATAAAACCGCAAACGTTTCGTTAAACTGTGATTCTGAATAGCGGTATCAGTCGAGACAGCTCTAAACTTGCGATTTTGCGTGAGGAAAACCACTTTGACAGGCTGAAAGTCAGTATAAAACTAACCCCAGATACAGGATAGAGAATCTCGGAACATTCCGAGCATTCCGGCTCATATTAGTCACTTTCTGCGCTTCTGTGCTCCTTACAATTAGTTCACTAAAATTCCACGAAGTTTCTAGATTAGCCGCAGGTGTTAGTCATATCGTCTCGAGATCCGCAGCTAACTATTAGATTACTCACTTTTTCATTAGCAAATCGGTTTCCGCAATGTGAAACACTGTTAGCTTATCGTAGAGCATACACTTGCTGAGTCAGTGGCCATACTACATAAACTACGAGTAAGCAAACAGATCATTTCAGGTAACAATGAACTCCTTTCTTCTCATTTCTCTCTTCGGTGTCGTTGCTGCGACTTCTGATGAACTTCTCTCCGTCAACGTGGTAAGTTTCATGCCAATTCGATTCTCCGGTCCTGGTTCCCTCATAACCTGGCTCCAAACCAGGTCATCCGCCATGCCGACCGTGCTGCTACCAACGCATGGGCAACTCCCCAGTCTCCGCAGATTCTATTCCGCGGAAACGGAGAACTGACGGATGTGAGATTCCCGGCTCTCAAGAACTTTCCAAGGATTTGTTCAGGATGGAATCGACAACGCCTTCGCTCAAGGAAAGGACTTCAAGGAAAGATACGTTAAGACTGGATTCATTGACAAGAGATTCCTCCCTTCCCAGGTATGTTCTGAACTCGAAAGACCAGTAAATAACTCGCCAATATCAGGTCTACGTCCGTTCTTCCTCCGTCAATCGCTGTCTCATGAGTGCTGCTTCGTTCACTAATGCTCTTTTCAAGCAGTGAGCACCTCATTTGAATCAGCTTTCGATAATGCATGAATTGAAGGACTCCAAAGGACCACGAAGTCATTCCTCCTATCTTCACCAAGGAAGAGGCAAACGATGGAGTAAACCACTAACACTTTTTCCACATTCCGAGTCTACTCCCCCATCAATCCCTATTCCAGCTCCTCGTCCCTCTTCTCACGTGCACCGATGGATGGGATGACGTCATCGCCCGTTTCAATCTCTCCTCCAACGTCAACGTCATGCAGACTTCCGTCGTCGCGATGATGCAGACGATGTGGCCGGCCGGATGCGCCGTGAGTCTACAGTACCTCGTCGCACCATGGGTGTCAATCGACAACTGATTGTTTACAGACAGTCAACCCAGCGCTATTCGACGCGATTATCGCTGAGTTGCCCAACAAGCTGATCAACATGCCTGCCAACTACAAAGCCTGTGCTGAGGGACCCGCCAAGGAGTTCATGTACAAGGTTCGGTGCATGGCGCTGTCCTTACTGTAATCCTACTTACAGTACCTCGAGCTTCTTGCTGGCGCCGGTAACAGCTGCAACGCATTGCGTCTCAAGAGAGTCGCCGGTCTTCTCACCACTGAGCTACTCAACAACTTTGCTGCTGTAATTCATCTATAGTACAGCATCAACTACAGTAACCTTACAGGTCGCCAACTGCGCTACCGTTCCCTGTCCTGGCCAACCCAAGATGCGTATCTACTATACGGTAGGCCACGTATTTTTTTCGATCGCGAACTGACTCACTTCAGCATGACGTCAATATTGTCGCTCTCTCCCACATCTTCGGAGTACTCGGCAAGTTCAATGTGAGCACAGTATTCTACCGTAATCATCTGACATCGATCGATCTCAGGGAATCAATCCGGCATTCTCGTCCGCTCTCGTCTTCGAGACTCGTCGTAATGCCAATGGGCCCTACGTCAAGGCAAGTACAACAGAATGACGCCATAATTATGCAATCTTTATAGATCTATCTAAAGAACGGACAGAAAGCTGACTTTGTTGACACCTGCAACTGTGCAACTTCCAACTGTTCCCTGGGTGCAGTCACTGCTGTAAGCCCCGAATGATCGATTCACTCATGCATCGTTCAATTTTAGGCCACTTCTCCCTTCGCAATCACTTCGCCGATTCTCTGTGCTTGAATCGATCATTTTACTAGTATCAGATAAACAAGTGCAGTCTGAAGTTGTTTCATTCCGGAACCAACCACAACGTATTGCTTACTATCAATCCATTGAGATAACAGACCAATCAATTCGCGAAAACAATACTGCCCTTGCGCGAGCTTGGTTGATGTCACTTCAATAAGGTGTCACATTTATCATACGATTTAATGAGCTTTTCTTTTTCTTTTCACTCCTCACACTCATTACTTTAGATGGAACGATTCGATTCTCCTTTTCAAATTTATCTCTGCCGTTTCGATCTTAGTTATTTTCACACAACTCGTTCACTCTTTTATGAGATCTTTCCAGATCGTAGAAATATGGAAAGAGCAGAGGAAATCGATGATACAGGTAGGTACTTGCTTTTCGAACAGTCTGGGTAGAGTACGTAGGAGCACATGGCATCTCATGAGTGGACCCATCTTTCGGGTATTCGGTTATTTTCAGAACCACTCGAGAATGAATCCACCAATCACTCGCCCCCTCCCTCATACTCTCGTCTCCTCACTGCGACACTCATAGTTCTCGGTTGGTTCATACAGCGCTATCGACACCAATGTGCACTAGTTTAGAACGCAATAGCAGGAAATAAAATCTAGCAAAAAACCTGCTGATTTTTTTTGTCCACATCAGAGTAATAACGAAACGTAGCCATCCAATTACATTTCTCAGTCACCTACCTGATCAACTTCGGTATCCCACTCGTCTTCATCGTAATCGGATCCGTCAACATCGAAAACTGCCCCGCGTCGCCTGAGATATGTCTGTGAGTGAGCGCAACTGTTGAATTTCGTGCATTTTCCTGAATGTTGGCAAGAGCGAGTACAGTATTATGCAGTTTCAGATTTCTGATCGGTTCCGGAATGATCTCGCTTGCCATCACATTTCTACACAGTTTTGCGTGCGCGAGGAATCAAGAAAACTTGAGAGCCAGTTTTAGTTTTCCGACCTTTCGAAAATCACCAAGACTGAATTCAGAAACTGGTCCTTTTCAGGTTTCAATGATAGTCCTCCTCCTACTCGTCGTCTTATTGATTCTCTGGTAGGCGAACTGAGTGAGAAAGGGAATTGTCGTTGCTGCTGCAGGGTCGGCTTGGGCGTTTATTGGATTTATCGTGTGGATCCATCGTACGAGCCCACGCAGCCAGACTATTGCAACTACTGGGCTCACCTCTTCGCGCAGGGTAATACCATTGTGCTGATATCACAATTTCACTCCGGCTTCCAGCTGGAAACAAGCAAAAAGCTATGAATCATTTTATTAAATCCCAAACTGAAGTCGATCTATCGCAGGAGCAATCTTCTTCCTCTCCCTAACGATCGCCAACAGTTTCCTCGGCTTCTCCAGTTCCCGCGCCATTTCGATTATCCTGGGAAGGGAGAGAGTGTTCGATGAATCAGAACAGCATGAATACGTGGAACTCGCGTGGCACTTTGATTGAGACGATTGCTCATTGTCGATTTCTTGTGTTCTAATCCATTTTGTGTTCCTACACAAAGTCCTCATTTCTCGTTCACTTCGTCATGTTTTGCCACAGCTGTGATCTGTATTCGATTCGAATTCTGCAGTTATCTTTCCCTATGGCACATTTCCGTTTCGAAATCTCTTTTCCCTCAGAGGTTACACCCTCCACTTCTTCCCCCTTCTCCCTACCGTTTGTCACACAAATTGATTCCCCTCTCGAAATTTCTCTCCCGTCGTTCGAATTTCTCTGCCCTTTCCAATGCGCATGTTCATTCTCCCCGTTCTATCGAAATGTCATGGTGCATTATTTACTATCGTTTTGTGTAGGCTTGAATGATGACTTTTAAGTATTGGAATGGATTTCGCTTTCAATCTTCATCGCATTATACATTACTCTTGTCTCTGATGTGATACATCACCCTTCGGCCCTTATCTAGCTCGTATTCTACATTCTTTCCTTGCAAGGTTCACCTCTTGCAACCTAGCTCCATACTTGCGCTCCCATCATCCCATAACTTTACTTGTCAATCAAAATTCCTGTGACTTTATCACGCATCGGCTGACTGCGATGACACATTATTGTTTTCTTCCTTTTCTCTTCTCTCTGTATCTCTTTTAGAGCGTTTCTGAAATGTTTCCTTCTCTTCCGGCCAAGGAAACAGAACTTCTATCGATGACAACTGACGGCCAACAAGAACATGGTTTGGGTCAGTGCTTTTGGATTAACAAAATGTGCAACGAAAGTGACCGGAAAGGAGTATTTTCTGAAATCCTTTGTCATGGATAAATTTGGTTACTCAGGGCTGTCCGAGAATGACTACCCGACCAATCCGCCTTCTCGCTCCTTTCTCGATCATCTCCTGTCGACACTCATACTGGCCGGCCAGTTTCTGTCATATTTGTCAAATAGGGCAATTAGTGGACAGCTTTTGTTGCTTTATTTACAAGCAGAAACGTTTCTAAGAAAAGGGGAGAAAAGGGGTTTGTTTCTGTTCTGCTCTTTAAATGACAAACTTGAAAGGGTCTTTCTCTAAATAACAAATCATATTTTACAGGTTACTTCATCTTCGCCAACTTTTTCTCCATCGCCGCCGTCGTTCTGGGAATTGTCAACATCGGCAATTGCCCCGTTTCCCCCCAGCTTCCACTGTCAGATAGTTGTTAATTTGCGTGGTTTTGTTCTAAGTTTCTTCCTGAGAGATCAGTTGCAGTTTTCTGATCATGTCGGGGCTTGTTTCACTGGGTGCCACAACCCTTTCTCAGTTTGCTGACAAGTTAATTGCGAGAGTCAGTGAATTTTGAACCTATTTTGAAAAAAAATAGTCTCACATGATTCACAGTCATCAAAATAGATTGTTACAGACGAGACCCGAAAAACGAACACTGATTGAGAACATGATTCATCTCGCTACGATAATCTATCTCGTTGCCGCCGGTTTGTGGTACTGATAAGAAGGAGGAACTCATGGAAATGCTCGCCATTCCAGGCTGCACGGAGGAATTAAAGTGACGTTGAAAGTGTCGCAAGCTCATGAAATCGGAGAGCCAATTTACTGTGATTTCTGGGCTTACACTGCCGCAAAGGGTAAGGGATTCAGTAGGATTCATGCGCAAGCTAACACTAAGCAATCAGTTACTAAATAAGTACCTCATCATACGTGTTTGCAGGCGCAATCGCCTATCTGTTCATTCTGATTGTGATTGAAGCCTTCCGTTTGATTCGTTCATGTGGTGAAGCCATCTACTTCGGAAATGAAGAAGGAGCAGAGAAGGCAACAGCATACGAAAATCCCCTAATGATTCATGAAAAGTGTGACACTGTTTCATTGGCATGATTTGGGAATTCGATAATTGATGTTCCATTGCTGGAGGAAGCATTGGGGGGGGGAGGTTCTTTATTTTTATTCGAAATTATACACCATACTACATATTCTAATTGAGTATCCCTGTGCATCGATAAAATTATTTCTAAGCTGTTAAGAGGTCAAAAATCTTTGTGTACTCCATGCAAATGATTTCCAAAGGCCTCCTACCAGGTGTCATCTACTACTCGCACGCTAACTCCACTGTAGTGCTCACCCTCTTCTCGTCACTTGGACACCACTTCTCTTTTCCTGGAAAGTCCACGGCTTAGTCTCACTTCCTCTCGCATTTCCAATCAGTCTGGGCTAAGATGATGTTTGGAATTGCCCCTTTCTTTCTACTCGTCCATATTCCGTCCACATTCGGGTCTTGCTTTATTCAATCACCCTGGACGAATATTCGGCAGCTGATCCTGCTCATCGACCCTTGCCCGACGATCGAAGCATGCGAGTCGAATTGCTTGAGCCATTCCGAGGTACGAGGGACAACTTTCACGGATTGAAAAATGAATGACATTCAGTGCGTTGCGTACTCATTCGCCAATGCAAAGTGTGCCCTGCTGGGCGCAGATTCGGGAACACCGCAGATCTGCGTTTCTACTTCTCCACAACACTGGCTTCGGACTGCGGCTTGCGATGGTGACCTCTTCTTATCCATCGTCGATCGCGATCCTGGTCTGATATGTTGCCCTCTTTGAGACACGACGTCTTCTACTACTGAGGTTCCTTCAACGACATCGACGACTACGAGTACGACCACAAGTAAGAAATTGATCTCATCGACAATTGTCTGATTATCAACAATAGCTTCTCTCAGCGACAACGCCACCTTCACCAACCACGACCACCGTTCTTCCTACCACAACAACCACTTCGACATCGAGTAGTTTCCAAGCTATTCTCTTTGATGACAATCCCGTTCCAGCAACAACAGCCCCCATAACCACTACCACGGCAGCCCCAGTGACACTTGCTTCCGTGTGTGGGGCGGTTGTTCTCGAGATACCCGCAGGCTGTGGAGGAACCTGTTCGATGCCTCAGAGTGCCTCAGCGGGCTTCATTTCGTGCGCGTCGGGAACGTTCGTTATCGACGGAACGGTAATTTCTCGGTTTGCTCAATTTACTATTTGGGCATGGATTGAAACTATTTCTTTATCTCACATGCTCTCTGGACTCTCAAACTGGCGAGAGAATGTGTAAAATGAAGGTAGGGTTCTTGCCATTCATACAATTTCATTAAGAAGGTTTGCGCCGTGAATAAGGGAAAGTAATAATGAAATGTGTTGCGCTTCCGATTCAATGTATTTTAGCCAACCGATATCGTGAACATCTTCTGCTTGGGAAGCTGGTTTCCGTCGACTGTGCAAGCAGGATCGAAACGTATGGCTTTTTTGTTGTGTTAAACGAGCGATTGCGTTTCAGTGTACTGCAAGACGTGAATATGAAGATTTCTATTCAGACTACACATCGAATGTGCTAATGTGTTGATTGAACTTCCCGCATAATAAAGATTTTCGTTGAGCTATCACAAACGCATTTGTGCTGCTTTTCACTACTGCTCGTAACGATCGGTTTTTAATCGTTTTTCAAATTGCGGTCAAACAGAGCGATGTAGACGCTTCAAGATAGCTAATTTCTCGTGCCACTTCGAAACCAACATTCCTGGAATCGAGTCCATGGCCGACGCATTTCAGTGCTGTATTTCGTGTGAATGAATCTAAAACGATTCAGAGTTGGCCCAACGTTTTCCTCCCCTCACCAAACCAACTGAGCACAGCACACAACGATTCAGGGAACGGGTGATAAACACCGGTCGTGGTGCAAGAGGGTGTTGACCTGGGTCAGACACGGCAAATGCTTATATAAATCCCAGCCATTTCTCATCTTGCGACATCAACCTACTCACTTCGACTGATGAACTCTTTCCTCTTCAGATAGAGACACTGAACGAAACACCTCAAATACACGAGAAAAAAAGATTGGTGACGATGTTTCCCTAGTGATGATCTGAATGATCCCGCAGTCTTGTGATATTTGTGGTTTTCAACCATACACCTGCGTGTAACACTCTCCGTTGACTACTAGTCGATAAATGGAATTTGCCATCGGTTCTCCGTCTTATCTTGCCGCGTCATTCTGAATGATTCGCTTTGTTTCGCACGAAGAGTATTATTACGCGATTTGCGGGGTTGTACAAAATTCATGTCCACGCCGCTGGCGAAAGATCTATTTGCGCTCTAGCTAACTGTTAGAAATATGGGGCAGTGCGCAACGATAACATGGGGATCACGGTCATATCATCATTTTAAATAAATAATTTTAAGCCTTACAACGACAGCGCCATCCAATCAGAGTCGTGAATTTTAGACTTGCTTTCTCCTCCTATTCAAAGAATATTCGATTTAGAACAAGTGTGACTGGGGTTCAGTCATTACCAAGCAAGACGAGGGATTATTGCAAAATCGAAATCATTTTATAAATTCGAAGGGCCGATAGACTTGCTAACAATAGGAACTTCCAAATTTGTCCTTCCCCAACGAAAAAAGTACAAATCACAAAGAATTGGTCGATAAAAGTGGTGATTTATCACCGCTACTATACTTCGAAAACATGATTTGATATGAAACGCGACTTTTTGATATTTGACAGAACATCTGAAATATTCTTATCAAAACCAGAGTAATTCATTCTCGTAATCAATCGACAGACTCGCAAGTTGTAACTGTGTCTGTTTTATCTTATAGCTGTATAATGCATGACTCTCTTCGCTTTGGATTCATATACGAGGAAAGCTATGACATAATTGGCTGGATATACCGATAGCTTTTGCTGATATTGTGAATGTCGGTCGCTTTCCTTTCAATGTATTGTTCAGGCTTCAACTTTGTGCATTCATTTCGAACCTATTCATATGGCACCCAGTTGTTCTCTTTTTGCTAAATTACAACAAGAAAATAATGAGCCGAGGCATATTTTGGGCGTATTTCACAACAGAAGTGAGTAGAGTAAGATCATTGCATGTTACGGGTCAGTTGAGATGGCCGGAATACACTACGACGCCTGGTTCACTCTTATTCGTTAAAATGCAATACCACCTTTTTGTGGGCTCTATTGCGAAGGAATCCTTTGTCGATTCGGACTGCCGAATGAAGTGTTGACTGTTGGTTTGATATGTTAATACTACTATTAATTAGGCAACATGTGTTTGGTCAGATCGCATCGATGAGCCTGCATTTACTATGACAGACCAGACAGACCAGACAGAAGCAAACTTTAAAATCTCAATTAAATCTTTCAATAAAAGGGAAACAGCGGAAGACTTTATGCGTCAGTTTGCATCTTGAGTGAGCGTTTGTGTTTGCTGTCTCCTCTCGAATTCCCTGCTACGGCCTCGTTATTGTCGCTATGCAACAAGCAATGCTGGGAAATTCGGAATCGATATTTCGGTTATCGATGAGGTGACCAGTTTGGAATACTCGTTATCTAATGAAATGTTTGCACAGAAGCCGCATCGGGCTATTCGCCTTCACAGTCTTCGCTATTATTTCCATTGGTGTTTTGTTCAGTGCGAACACGAGAAATTCGAGTGACGCGACGACGATTGCACAGGTATCACGAAAGGTTCTCCGTATCAATTCGGATATCAACTACGCACAGTCGGCGTCATTGCGCACTTTTTCAATCGTCTGTAACTTTGATCCAGAGCAGATATCGACCTGAATATTTGTTTGTTACACAGCTAGGAAGTTACAGACGATTGAAAAAGTGTTCAATGACTTTTTACGCCGACTGTACAACGTGTTTGCAACTATGGGAATTTATCGTTTTTCCATCTTTGATATTTGCTTCATTTTCGCAGCAACCCGAGCTGCAATGGTTGAACAGTAGAGGCGGAACCGTTATGATTTTCGGAGATTTTGGCCGGCCGCAATACCTTCGAGAGGGTGCATCATCGAGTTCCTTTTCTTCTTCTTTTTCAATTTTGTGTTAAGCCCTGTATGTGACTGGATGCGGCCTCATTTTTGGAGTCTTCAATCAGAGTGTCGCATACATCCATTGCCTTTATCTCGCGAAATATCAAGAAAGGGTGAGTCGCACAAAAAATATGTGAGAGAAGAATCTATGAATAAATGTGAATATTCTCAGTTCACGACATCGACGAAAACACATGCGATGACGAGAAAAATGTTTCGAATTTTCGCCATACAGGTGTAATTCTCATATTCCGTTTTAGATCACCTCATATTGAAGCCTGAAAAAATAATCGGCAAAGAAAAAGAAAATTTGATTTTTTTTTTCAGTTGCAAGGAGTTACTATCTGTGGAGCGATTCCATTCTTATCTATTCCAATTATACTTCTTTTCGATTTCCGGCACACTCCGGATGGAGTCCTGGCCACACTTCGACCTTTAAGAGACTGTCTCCGTAAAAATTTACCATTTCGCGACTTTTCCGGACATCCTTCCAGGATATTCGATTCATCCCTACATACTAACGCCACAGGAAGGTGTTTGGCCCTTGTCCACGAAACCGGCCAATTTGGCTTCTCGTAATCCTAACGTGGCGCGCTAGGTGCGCACGAAGTTCAAAAATTCGATTTTCAGATCTTCCAAGCCGTTCGAGCTAGACTCAAAATTCTTTTTGCATTGTGTTAGTGAGCTCAAATGAACAAACTTTCATCAGAATTTTTCTTCGAACTTCAATTCCTAAGGTTATTTTGAGTGCTCAAAATCAAGGTTTTGACCACTATTGCACGCTTACAGGCATTAGCGGAGGGTGAAACATGGTACGCAGTGTACTACCGATGCCTACGAACATGTTCGACAACATTTGGAAGAATTCGGTTTTACTCCTTCTGGGACTTTTGTTTCCAGAAGTTGGTGTACTGCCCAACTCGAAAAATTGAAAAGACAGCTCTAACCTTACCTATACTCCTATCTGAACAGGTAGCACCTATAAGCGTTTACTTCGAAGTTTGGGAATGATTGAAGCACTTTGGATATTTTTCCGGAGGCGAGTTTGTCGTTGAGAACCATGACCCGGGGGTCATGGGTGCACTCTGCACCTCGCAACCATGAACCCCGGGTTATGGTCCAAAATCGAGTTGGTGGGGAACCTGAATTAACATACCTCATTGCATACTACAGTCCCAAACATACTACCGTAGCCCGGCATTACGTGCTCTGTTCAATCGCGAACTGACTTTTATTCAAAAATGTGTTACACTGATTCCTGGGAGAGTTCTCACGAACAACGTTTCGAGGAAAAATATGGAAACAGATAATAATATTCGAATGGCTCACAAGCTAGCCGACAAAAAACTAAGAGAGCGAATTCGACGCTGATCTGATACCAAAAGCCAACCAAATCGCTTGAAATTTCGTTTTCGAAGAAAAGTCAGTTCGTGATTGAACTGAGCACGGTATGGCGGGCTACGGTGGTATGTGTGGCTCTGTAGTATGCAATGAGGAATGTAACGTCAGGGTCCCCACCAACTCGTTTTTGACCATGACCCGGGGTTCATGGTTGCGAGGTGCAGAGTGCACCCATGAACCCCGGGGCATGGTCTTAGAATCCAAAGTCGCCTCCGGAAAAATATCCAAAGTGCTTCAATCTCCCCAAAACTTCAAAGTTAGTACGTTTAGGTGCTACCGCTTCTAGTAGGTGTATAAGGGTGGGGAAAGCTCTCCTTCCGATTTTTGAGTAACCCAGTATGCCAACTTCGGGAAACAAAAGTCCCAGAAGGAGTAAAACCGTTTTCTTCCAAATGTTGTCAAACATGTTCGTAGGCATCGGTACTACACTGTGTACCATGTTTCACCCTCCGCTAATGCCGGTAAGCGTGCAACAGTGGTCAAAAACTTGATTTTGAGCACTCAAAATAGCCTTAGGAATTGAAGTTCGAAGAAAAATTCTGATGAAAGTTTGTTCATTTGAGCTCACTAACACAATGCAAAAAGAATTTTGAGTCTAGCTCGAACGGCTTGGAAGATCTGAAAATCGAATTTTTGATCTTCGCGCGCACCTGGCGCGCCACGTTAGGATTACGAGAGGCCAAATTGGCCGGTTTCGTGGACAAGGGCCAAACACCTTCCTGTGGCGTTAGTATGTAGGGCTGAATCGAATATCCTGGAAGGATGTCCGCCCGATGCTAAATTTTTACCGAGACAGTCTCTTAATTCTGGTGAAATAATATATTTCTGCCTGAGAATTTCCTAAATTTGTTTTTTGCTGGATGCAACACACTTCCGGCTCATATACATAATGAAAAATTATGGGTTCGTTAAGGTTTGGCTCTGTTGAGTTTCCATTGCGTAATCTTATAAAACTCCAGACTTTTTCACTCATTTCACATGCAATAATGAAGCGATTTGGAAGACGGCTCGAACAAGTTTCCGTTGTAAACAGTACCTCGTCTGTGTCAAGAAAAAACGTTCGATGAACAGCCAATTGAATGTCAAAAAAATTCACCAATTGAATGTTAAAAAATCTCACCTGTCATCAAGGAAATTCGAGTATTATCGTACTTCACCCACATTTCCAAACGAATTTCCACACTTTTTACATGTCAAGCTTCTAGTTGATTGCATCCAAACTTTACATATTTAGTGGAGTATTTCACCGTTTGATTGAAGTCCGAAATTGAAAGTGCATAACATTTTTTATACAATACGAAATGGATGTTTTTTTTTTCAGATTTCTCTGAGTTTCACTGTACGGGTCATTTGCGATTTTGCTCGGTTCTCTCTGTTCGTCTCAGATATCGTCTCACCAAACCAACAGAGCACAACGCATAACGGCGAATAGAGCGAAGAGGGATACCGAACTTTCTCTCAAAAGTCAAACATTCCGAATGTCGAAAGTTATAAAATGCTCGACTTTGAGAGTGATGTTCGAAGCAATAAAATTGAGCCCGCATCGTAACTCTGCGATTCTGAATAGTCAAGATATGAGAAAACGATCGAAAGTTGCCGTTTTGAATAAGCGTGTGACTTTACGAACTGGCGGAATGGGTATAAAACCCGGGCATTTCTTACCTAGCAACATCCGTCTACTCGCATCGTCTGATGAACTCCCTCCTTCTCATCTCTCTCGTCGGCGTCGTTGCTGCGACTTCGGATGAACTTCTCTCCGTCAACGTGGTCAGTTTTTTATTTATTTATTGACATTCTCCGGTTCTGGTCCTCCATTGACTTCCTATTCATAGGTGATTCGTCACGCCGAGCGACCAGGGCAATCTGGATGGGCAACGCCCGAATCTCCGACCGTATTCTTCCGCGGGAACGGAGAATTGTCGGATGTGAGCTATTTGACGGATCCGGTTTCCGGTTCTAAGAACTGTTTGCAGCAAGGAATCGACAACGCGTTCACTCAAGGCAACGCATTCAAGAAGAGATACGTCAAGACTGGCTTCATCGACAAGAGATTCATGCCCACTGAGGTATGTTTCGTATTCGGGTGCTGTGGACTGAACAAATCCCAGGTTTACGTCCGTTCCTCCTCAGTCAATCGCTGCTTGATGAGTGCTGCCTCCTTCTCGAATGCCCTGTTCAGAGAGTACGCCTTTTACACAACAATATTTCATGTGATTCGATAACTTACAGAACCTCGAAGGACCACGTGATCGTTCCGCCTATCTACACAAAGGATCAGAAGGATGATGGAGTGAGCAATTCAACCCAAATCTGATCTATTTCTCTGAGTTTCGAGAGTGACTTATAGCGTTTATCAAGACATTTCCTGGGAATGACACAAATGTTATAATATCAAGATCACTCATCAAGATCTAGATACTTCCATTCCAGCTCCTCGTCCCTCTCCTCTCTTGCTCCGATGGATGGGATGACGTCATCGCTAGATTCAATCTCACCTCCGGCGCCAACGTCCAACAACAGGCGCTGCTCAAGCTGATCTCGACCATGTGGCCGGCCGATTGCGCTGTGAATTTCACGCACATATCACAGCATGCTTGTCTTATTGAATCAGTCCAAGATCAGTTTGTATGAGGCCTCTTTCGCCCGATACAAACAGCCCGGTCGCATCGACCAATGTTTCTGCCATTTGAAGGGAGTCAATCCGTCTCTGATCGAAGCCATCGTCAACGAACTCCCCAACAAGAAGATCCACATGCCCGCCAACTACGTTGCCTGCGCTGAGGCGGCCAAGGACTTAGTCTATGATGTACAGTAATCAATTACAGTATACCAACTACAGTAACCTCCTTACAGTACGCAACGATCGGCGCGGGAGCCGCTCCCAACTTCAACGCACTTCGATTGAAGAGAGTCGCTGGATTACTTACCAACGAACTGCTCAACAACTTCGCTGCAGTGAGTGACCCACCGTAACCCTCAGACTACCGTACTCCCACAGGTCTCCAACTGCTCTACCGTACCCTGCGCCGGACAGTCAAAGATGCGCATCTACTATACGGTAGGCGACGAATGTGTTCGATTACAAACTGAATTTTCAGCACGACACGAACATTGTTGGCATGGCGCAAGTCTTCGGCGTCCTTGGTTATCTCAATGTGGGTACATCACCCTACCGTAATCAACGTGTTATCGTCCATAATATCTTCGCAGGGAGAAGCGCCGGAATTCTCTGCCGCGCTCGTTTTCGAGACTCGCCGCAACGCCAACGGAACCTACGTCAAGGCAAGTGTTGACTGGTGACTTTTTTTGATCTTTGATCTCAGATCTTCCTCAAGAACGGGCACAAGGCCGACTTCGTGGACACGAACAACTGCGCGTCAGACTGCTCTCTGGCTGCAGTTACGGCGGTGAAAGAGCACTTCGGGTTTTCCAACTGACTTGACACGAGAGTGGTAAATACGGGTAATCGTCTCTCCATTTCACATACTCTCTCGCCACTCTGACCAGTGAGAGAGCTTGTAAAACGAAGAAACAGCGACTCCTATTTCGAAGTGAACTTGACACTGCGAAAACTTCCGAAATTGAGTGAAAGAGGTAAACAAATCATTGCAGGCCGCCTCTCCCCTTGCAATCACCGCCCAGATTCCGTGTCCTCCTTAAAGTTTTTTTGTATTCGAATCCAGATAAACACGTAGTGCAGAAAAAGAGAGAATATACACCACAATGAAAGGGACAGTTATTGGAACGAAATCTGATTGTCTGTGCTACCATTCGTTCTGCCATCAGCCAAGCTGCTTCCATTATATTCGTCCGAAATAGGAGGGAAGTTTCTATTGAAGCTCCCGAGAGAACTCTCTTCCATGTTGGTTTATAAAAGACGGAACATAGTTCTCTGGTTGTCACGGCTGAAGTAGTCTCGACATAAAAGAATCGCTTGACCACTATCCCGGAACAGTTTTCCCTAATGCCTCTAATGGGTCTCTAAGTAATCTGTAATGTACATACTTGTTTTCACTTTCCATCACAGGCGTTCATATAGATGGAGAATCTTATCGACCGTTCTCATCTGTGATGTTTTACGAACAGCAAAATAATAGAACGCTGTAGCATTAGTAAAACCAATACTATTCAGCTTCCTAATTGATCCTCGTGCTTTTTAAAATCATAATCTAAGCTGTCACATGTTCATTTGTGTTTACAAAGATTTGCTTGACATATTCCTTTCCAGAGAGCAATAATGACATCGCTTGCCCGAATAGTGCGAATAAATTTCAACATTTCCGAGCTTGCGGAAATTCTCATCGAGGAGGTTAGTTTCCGGTATGAAATTTGACGATTATTTTGCGAAGAAGCAACAATTCATTTCAGGATTTTAACTATGTTCGAGCCGGAAGATGGATGGACGAGCATGTTCTCTTCTCTCTGCAGGTTCATTCATTTTGTACAAAATTGATTTCACAACAAAATTGAAATTTGAAGGCAACAGCGATGTATATTATGGCTATTTTCGCAATCAAGCATTGGATGAGAGGCAGGCAGCCGTTGAAGTTGCAACCATTTGTTGTAGTAAGCCGTTTCGA
Organism: Pristionchus japonicus; assembly: GCA_900490845.1. Taxonomy (NCBI): domain Eukaryota; kingdom Metazoa; phylum Nematoda; class Chromadorea; order Rhabditida; family Neodiplogasteridae; genus Pristionchus; species Pristionchus japonicus. The sequence goes on from LS502949.1 coordinate 79,337, forward strand.
AAATTTATATTTTAGTGTCAAATGAATTTGAGGCGTGGAATTTCTCCATTGCACTCCTGTCAGGATTTTGTGCAGCTGGAATGACTAGCGAATATTTCGACTCCACTGTCAACAAGGGATTCAACGGTATCACTTTGATTGCAATCCTGAACGACTGCACATCCCAGAAATTGGGGGGATATAAGAGGCAGGCGACGTCTCACTTGCTCTTCATCTTTAGAGCGATTAGACTAATTTTGATATAAAATTCCAGCATCTTTGTGTTCGACTCGGGAAGAATTCTTCGGCGGAAAGAACGGATTCGCTCTATTTGTTTTTCTATTCGCCCGATTGGCAGCGTTCAGTGACACCATTTTCATCGTGTGTAACAATGGATTGCATTGTAGAACGAGAGAGTATAGGAAACAAGGAGCACTCTCTCGCTTTCACTTGCTCACTCTCTTTCTACTAGACGTTCCTCTCATAGTTTGCCCAGCATGACGGGTCTTTCAAAATAATAACGAGGTCATCGTCAGGTGCTTCGCAAGCAACCTCTCCTCTTCTTCCACTGGTACCATCACGCAGTCACTCTGTGCATTAGTTGGTATGACTCAGCCTTGCATCATTTTCCGATGTGTTCAACATGAAGTCTTTGATTTGTTGTTCCCATACACATGAACGCGTTTCCACACACTCAGGTTCTCATATCCTGGCGCTTCGCCGTCTTCACGGCACGCCATTTATTTCAATGCGGTGATTCACACTGTGCTGTACAGGTATTGGAAACTCACAAAATGTCTCCATAATTGTCTATGTTCAGTTATTTCTTTCTCGTTTCAATCAATATTCGTCCACCGAAAGTCATCGGCAGATGGATTATCATGGCCGAGATTGTCCATTTCTTCTTCATTCTCTACGCACTCGCTCGACTTACTTATCTCGCTTACATTGCTCAGGCGAGTGGGACTAAACGAGCAGTGCCATTCAAGTTTCACCAAGATGTTTGATGGTGTTATCACCGTTCCAGGTCCCGTGCCAGATCGAACCATACAGTCTCGTGTTCACCTGGATCATGGACCTATCCTATTTGTACCTCTTCATCGATTTCTTTATGAAGGGGTCAACGACTACGAAGAAAATCGACAAAGAAGATTGAATAGCTCACTGGTTCATGCACTCAATAAATCTAAACATTCATGCCTCTCTTCTCGATCGTTCACTTTATATCATCAGAAACAGTTGTTCATGCCTGAGAATCCCATGTATTTCCCTTGTACTCCACTCTTTATGACCTCTGATTCTATGCGTGGACACAAGTCCTATCAATGAGGTATGAAACATCTACGAGAGTAATCTTATCATCTTGACCTAGCCTCGGAGGGTCTCGTGATTGATAAGATAAGCGATGCGCAGGAAGGGTAACTCTCCTCACTATCATTCTTGTCTCCATTCGGAGTCCATATCGGACCAAATCCTCTGTCCTCTTGTTCCTGCGTCCTACAAATAATTGCTCCTATTCCAGATGAACCTGATTCTCACTCTCATCGTCATCTCTTCCTCAGCTATGGCCTATCCGACAGCGCCTCCCGCCATATCCTGGCAAGATGAGAAGCATGTAGGTTACTGCTTTTTCGCCGCTTATTCGGTTTCGATATTCTACTGAAACATGTTCAGTGCATGGCTTGCCACTTCTCTTACGACGGCTATCTCAATCTGGGATCGGATGACTTCATCGACAAGGCTCTCTACAACGAGGGACTCAATGCGCTCGGATCGAGAAGCTTCGAGAGAATGAAGAGAACTGAGGAGACTGTGTTGCTCTGTCGAGTTGTCTGCGCGTGAGTTTTCTTCTGTTGATTCTAATTCTCATTGGGATAGGATGGGAGCCCTGAGAAAGTCTAAATATTCTAGAGGTGATCGGATTCTTCTCTAGGGTTCTAGGGTTGGTTGCGGTGTGGAAGGCGAGAGGAGAGAGAGAGAGAGGGTAGAACTGCTTTATCTCCAGAAGATAAATCATGGAACATCTACATCATGGAAGATAAAACAATTATTGCAGGTTGTCGGCTAACGGCGGAGTCTATGAACTGAACGAGAAGAGACACGCTCGTGAGGCGCTGGAGGAGAGAGTTGAGGAGATCGAGGGAGAGGATCACGCCCATGAATCGCATGACGAGACTGAGGAGAGTCACCATGAGTCGAATGATGAGCATGATCAGAGTGGTAATGGCCAGGAGGAAGTAGAGGAGTAAGGAACCGTTTGATATCCTTTCTCAGAATTATGCCATACTTTCGTAACGCAAAATAATCATTCCATCCCATCGTTATTGTATGTTTTTTTTATTCTCGACAATAAAATGCGACATCTAACATGGATAATTCTTGATCAATCAGTTCTTCTCGAATCAGCATCTCCCGCTGCAGTAACTGTAGAACTATTGATATGCTCGACGGGAGTCATTCCGGGGTTGGTGAACACCTTCCAAATAAAGGCGATTCGACTGCGATAACTGGAAAGCTACCAAGATTATTGGGTTATCAATACCAAGCACCTCCTGACAAAGTATAGCATGATAATAGGGTCGAGAGCAGGGAAGATAGCCGTTGACATGATCATGAGATCACCGTAGATTCCGGTCATATTGAAGCCGAGGAATGGAACAAGAAAGATCATCCCGAGAGGGATGTAAGAGAAGATCGTGGGAATTACTGTCTGAATGAGTTACTTGAAAATAACAAATTTGAGCCTTTCAACCTGAACAATGAGCGCCTTTAGCAATGAGTGTTGTGTCTTGCGCATTTGTGCTGAGATTAGGCTTGATCTGAATGAATATCGTTGGGATCGAACTCGTAAGACTGAATACTGGGATATTCTCAGTTGAAGTAGAATGAGAATACTACAGATGATAATTACGATCGCTGAAAGTCCAAAGAAGGTGAGAGCCATGAGTATTGCAATGATTGAGTCCATTTGCCAGATTTCACCTTGTGAAGGGTCCGTCGATTTCGGTTTCTGAAAGCAGAAAGTAATGATGATGCGTGCTATTGTGTAGACCAAAGAACTAAGAACTGTAACCTATCCATCCCTGTAACCTTTGATTTTGGTCTGAGATCTCAGTAATCTCAGTATTCCAAAGAACATGCAATTGGCTTACTCGGAATACAATAGCCAGATAGCCGAAGTTGACCTTCTCGTTGTCAACTCCAATATTTGTTAGCATGACAGAGTGATAGTGAGCAGACTTGTATTCTGAGGGCATGAAACCGATCTGAACTTCGAAAGTCAGATTCCGAAACTTCGAGTGATTGAATCTACCTGCACAGCTTTAAAATATCCGAATGTGTAGAGAAGTTGCACGACAGTTGAAATGGAACTCCACCAGAAAGTTGTGTTTTTAGTGAAGATCTTTCTCCATCTCGGTCTGAACTAGAGTATGTGCTTTTCTGAAGTTCACTTGCACGCACTCGCAGACAACAGCGTAGCGATAAATGTAGTGAAAGGCGAGAATGATGAAGGTTTGGTAGAAGAAAACAACGAAAAGGATGCCTGAGTGCATTGGGTATGAAAACTCGACTCCCGATTAGAGCCCACCTGCCCAAGTGCCCACAACGGGTGGCATGTTCACGAGATGATACCCAAAGAAAATGTAGCCAACCGAGGTGAGTTGAATTCCCTGAATAATTCAAGCAATCGTTGCTTGAGAAAACGATAAACCGGCATGAGAATGAGATGAGTAATCGACACAAGAACGTCCATTACAGCGAATCCAATCATCAGATAGCGATAGCGACCTCAAAGTATCTTTATCTATTTCAAATTGCATTTTTATCACCGATTGAATCAGATATCGTCGTTGTTGAAATCCAGATGAAGATCGAATTTGTGAACAACGACAGGACGAAAGTGCCATATGTGAATGACTGAATGGAGAAGGTTATTCAGATATTTCAAGCCCAGTTTTTGATTTGGTGAAACACACTGAAACCTGATGTATTAGAAGCGGGATCATTGCTTCTGGATGCCACAAGAGACACTGAGTAAAATAAAGAGATGGATAATACGAAAATATTCTTGGGGATCTCACTCGATAAGAAGGCTATGTTGATGCTTTCTCAATCATGCGGCTTTTACCGTAATGTTTTTGACATTTGATGCATTAGTGAAGATCTGTGAGCAGATAATTATCACAAAACGCATATGATTAGTGATCGGAGTGATCTCAGCATTGAAATTTCTCAGCATTGCGATTTCTTTTCAATGTCTTACGAATCCTGCAAAAAGAGCGTACTTTTTGCAGGACCGACTACTATTGCCTACACAAAAAGCACAGAATCTTGCACAGTTGCGAGGGAAGTTGTTGCTACGGGGGTGGATGGATGGATGGATTAATGGAAGGAAGGGAGGAGAGGAAGAAGGGCCATCTTATTGCATAGATGGATTCACGGAAGGAGCCAACAAGGTAGTATGCAGTCTTCCTTGATGTGCAATTTAGGCGCAAAGTGAAAGTGTTGTGGTAAAACGAAATGCACCTGATTTCCAGATGAGATCATTTGCCTTTGATCTCATTCTGAAGGAAAAAGGTAAAGGTCTGCCACGTCAAGCGATTTTACAGTCGTACGGCAACGCTAGGTGGGACCCGCTGGTAAGGCCAGCTGTTAGACGGACTACAATCCCCTGCGGTCCAATGCTTTCTAGGGGAGGATAACCTTCTGCATCCGAGGTCACTACCAATTTACCGACCCCGGAGGGATAGAATACTTGGTTTGCATCGGCGGGGGATTGAACTCGGTACCCTTCGAAAGGCCGGCGGCGCCTTACCCCACTCGGCCATCCCTCCTCTCATTCTGACGATAGTACTAAAATGTCAAACGAATTGCTTGAGCATCACTGATAGCTGCTCTTAAAAGGCATGAATTCTCATGAAATTGCGAAGAGAACCTAATATTCAAGACTATATAGTATTATAACTCGTTTTCATTAGACTTCTATGTTTTGCGATCTACTCAGCACGGAATATCGATCGAAGAGCCTTCTTCTCCAGCTCTCCTTCTTCCCTTCCTTTTCCGTCGTCCGTGGGATGGAGATGTTTTGATGAGTCTTATTGGTTGCCAATGAACGAAAGGAATAAAAGGAGGGGAGAAGAAGGCCCAATACACTTCTCTCCTTCTCCAACAATGAAATCGATCCTCTCCTGCCTCCCTCTAATCCAGGTACTCATATATTTTTTCCCTGAACATCTGCTCAACTCGTACCATCTTAGGTAGCAATCGCAAGCTCCTGCTTCGAACCCTATCCGACTACTCAATCGATGAAGGTATTGGAGGAACACGTCGAGAAGGAGCAGTCGCACTGTGCTGAGTGATGCGACGGCAACAGCGAGGTTTGCAACAGCGAGAAAGAGATTAATCAACGGTATTTCAGTGTACTGCCTATGCAATCAAGTTCCCCACCCCAGACAAGATCTGGTGCGCCCTTCTCGCTCCGAAACCCGACTTTGTCTGCACACTTCCTCAACTCATCTATGGGAAAGTTGTCTGCCGTGAGTTACTCATGACGGGCATGCAAGTAATGTTCCAATCATGATCTCTGTACTTTGAGGCCCGGTGAAGACCATCGGTTCGGTCCGCTCGCTGGCACCTGCCGGCAGAATAATTGCCATCAAGACTAACAGCACGGCCGTCGACTCCAAACTCGTCCAGCCCGAGTGGCCCGAATCCACCGTTAGAATTGTTCAATGAAATGCACACTGACAAAATGTATTTCAGCAACTTAACCTCCTCGTTAATCGCGGCTGTGTTCTCTACATCGTGAATAGAGAAGAGAGCATGGACAAATTCGGTCCCACTACGGATGGATCGATCATCGTTCCCGGCAAAGGGGTTCTGAATGCATTCGGAACGTGCGAGTAGACTATTCCCACTACCCAGATAGTACACTCCCAGCATTACTTATCTTTCAAAAAATGTATTCTCTTATTCTGTATATTAGTAGTCTTAGCAATGCCCACGAATTCAAGCTTATTATCCATTGCAATTATGCACGTCTCCATGGATAAACTATACTCATCCGATTTGAGACACTTGTTCGATTATCACATGGTCTACTTTATTTAAAGATTCGTAGACAGAACACACTCCTATACTTCAAGCCCACACTATGCTTCTGCTAGTTCATTGATTCCCATTGGAGAAGGAGAAGAAGATTCATGCCTGTTAGTTCAAGAAAGAGAAGAAGTCAAATGAAGACGCTTTACCCTGCAGTCTTGAATCTTAGGCTCTTTCACAATTTCGTTCGTTTCACAATTTTATGAGAATCTACCATTCAAAGGTGATCATTAATGATCAGGAAATATTTTTAAGTGCACTTTTTAGTTCTTTCATCAGAATGAGATCGAAGGAAAAGATCCCATCTGCAATTGCGGTGTATTTTGTTTTATCACAACAATTTCACTTTGCACTCATATAGCACATCCAGGAAGACTAAATACTTACTTGTTGGCTCCGTCCGTGAATGAGATGGAAGTCGTCCTATGCAATAAGATGGCCCTTCTTCCTCTCCTCCTTTCCTTCCATTAATCCATCCATCCATCCACCCCCGTAGCAACAACTTCCCTCGCAACTGTGCAAGATTCAGTGCTTTTTGTGTAGGCAATAGTAGTCGGTCCTGCAAAAAGTACGCTCTTTTTGCAGGATTCGTAAAACCTTGAAAAGGTGAATAAAATGCTGTCGATGCCTCATGTGCAGCCCAATTCTAAACCAACGCAATACTCAGATCACTTCGAGAGCACCGTTCGATGGAAATATATTTATCGAATTCGCAAATATGGTGAGAAACTATGATTTATTAAGTTCGTTTTGATGCCGATGTTTCTCCGTATGCTGTAGCCAACACGTGATTGATCGCATGGATCCGACAGTCTTTGGCACACCAATGAATGCTCGGTTCGTCAAGCTGGCGAAGATGTGATTGAAATATCTGGCATGTTGATGATTTATATTGTAATGTTCGCGAGTAATAGTGGATGAGTTCGTGTAGAAAACTGCAATGGACTTCGGTTAGTGAGAAGGGAAAAGAACCGGAATAAGATATGAGAAAGTTAGACAACAGAAAGATGTGTATAGCGAAACGACTCGACCGATGAAAGAAAAAGAGTAGGCAAGCAAGGACGGACGGTGTTACCAGGCTAAGCGAAGAGGGAGAGGAGAGGAGAGGCAAGAGGCAGAAGACCCCGATCCAATGGCTGAACAATCAAGGACTGCAATTACCGTTGTGTGATAGCAGATAATGAAATTAATCCAATTCACTACAGCATGACATTAGACAACAAAATTGTGCTGTAACTTCTCCAAGAGGATCAAAAGTCGCTTGATAGTTGCTCCATGTTGAAGCGGATGATCGTTGAGAATCACATTGAGAATGTGAATATACACTTCACGACTCACTCGCCAAAATTTCGAATTATACATTTAAAACGTTTTATCGTTTTTTGTAATTGTGTGTATTACTATTTTCGTTTATTCGTTATCCGATGATTCAACCGTAGGTTAGCGGGATTGTTCTAATGGAACGAGATCGGTCGACTGCCTCCACGGAAGCATTGCGGGGCTGCTTCCATTCTTCATTTATCGGGCTTCTGCGACTGATATCCGGTGCACTGAAAATGAACGTGTAGATTTCACTCTCAATTTCGCAAAAGGCTCAAAATGAAAAAAGTTGACTCACTGCCATCTCGCACTCTGTTTGATGGTACTAATTGTCTGTAGGCGTTGTTATTGCATTTTAGTATATCGTAAGTAGTTAGCGACGAGTTTGTGTAGTGAACTGGAAAACAGTTGCGTTAGTGAAACACATCGGATGGTCGGATGGTAAAAAGGGAAGTGAACGATATCAGTTTGGATTTGTCTGGCGCAATACTAATGTCAAGAGAAATTTGCGAACGGGAAGAGGTATATAGCTGGGCTCTACTAGGAGGGAAATGGGGAAAAGGGACCCTAGCAACAAAGGGAGGATTGCAGAGGCAGGGCTTAATGGAAACAATTACGGGCTGAATCAGGCGATTGTTTCAAACATTATATTAAAAGTTAATATATTATAGGATGTCAATCACTCTTTCATAATTGTTACACAACAACACTAACTGTACCACAAATGCGCAAAAATTGCGGCAATGTTTGGAGAACGATCGATGACTTCTCAATGAACCTTTTGAGCAACATTATCAGAAATTGAAGAAAATGGAAACACCGATTCGAGACATCGAACACAAACATCTCTACTGGATTCTTCATTCTGCAATAATTGAATGCACCTAGTCTCCGAAAGTGAAAGAAGGGAAGGAAACCACATTGCACTCATAGCTGCCTGAGAATCATTTGTCCTTCATCATTCCGGCCAATCAACTCTTGTTGAGTGTCCATTCTAAAATCTTCAGTCCGTTCTTCTTCAGCACTCAATTCATTCAGTTCATCTCTGGGAGGTTATGAGCTTCTTTCATTGTCCGTTGCTCCATTCATCGAATCTTCATAGTTTGAATGAAGGGGGTTTTTCCATTTCGCGTTTGCGAATAACCAATGAAGTGGTTTCTCACTATTTCTACCAATGCTTTTTGAGCATGTAGTTGGTTTAGCATCACATGAACTTTTTCAATCTCCTTGGACCCACTCGAATATGTGTTTTGACCCCAAGGTCAGTTGAGAGGTTTATTTGGTTCAAGAGATCTCTCTGTCATTCACACTGTAGTTTTTACTTCCCTCTAGAGCGTTTTTCTCTTTCATTACGTTCGGTCATTTCTCGGAATAACACGAACGATTACGTAAATTCAACTAGTGTAATTTGCGTAACTTCAACCGTTAACCTGCTGTTCGGCATTTGTCAAAAGCGCTACGTGTGAATGCGGTCCTCCCTGGCCAGTTAATAGGTTCAGGTCCTTATTTTGCATACAATAGACCCGCATGGTGGTTGGTCCTCTCTATTAACTCCCGCGTATTTCCCTGTATTGTCCACTCTCTCACTCACTATGCGAGCGTTGCTTTTCTTGAGTGGCTCAAATCGAGGTTCTTCCCTTGAGAGCTTTGCGAGATTTTCAGGTAAGTGCGGATAAGGACTTTCTCCCATCTTTCTCCCCTCGTCCCGTCTCTCCTTCGTTGTCACTCCATCGGTCCGAATGGTCGCTCTCGTGTTCGTATCTCTGCTTGTTGTACTCATCAGGAGCGCCGGAGGATGTTTCGCTACTCCGGCAACGAATACGACGCGTGAGTGGCATTTTCTATTAGCGATGACATCCTAAAATTGATAACCGAAGTTAGATCCTATTCATTTCGTCCCGTTTGGAAATGTAATGGTGTTCACATTTACAAACGTACTCGTTATCATTACTCCTTCTGCTCTCAAACCTGAATTACTGAACGTTTCGAATTTTTGTTTCTCGTAAGAATGCGCTTAAATTTAATAAATGATCTTGTTGCAATTTTGCCGGGAATAGTCGATTCCAGCGTGCCGTTCGTGCGCGGGTAACCTCATCGCGGTCACTCAGGATGGAGGAGGAGCGAAGCCAATGGATGGAGATGTGATCGATCGAACGACCGGCACTTGCGCTACGAGGACTTTCACGTGTATGAGTGATGCTGCGAATAACCCCAATATTGAGGTGAGCAGAGTTTTGTCATAAATTCCAAAGATAAACATGTTTCAGATTGTAAAGATGTGAAAAGCTGTCCCACAAATTCTCGCAATCTGTCCTAAGCACTTTTCCTCACTCGAGGGGTCAAACCGGCGCTGAGAGCATTTGGGATGAAAGGGGATTACCCGAATTCGGACTGTCTTCAAATTAGTCCAACGTGCTTTTCCATTAGTCGGCCCGATTCGGGTGCACCTGAATGATGAAAACATCGAGAAGTTTGTGATGGAAGGTGATTGAGCTTCCAGCGGAGTGAACCATGAGACCAGAAATGAGTTAGAATGACAATATTATTGAGTAGAAGGGAGTTCATTCCAATTGCAGATCAACGGCGGAGTGGGAGTAATCATGGACGGAGACGACGGGGCTGTCGATGGAGTGACCACCTTCACCGTCACTTGCAATGCTGCCGGCACTGCCTGGGTCAACACGGGCATCCCTATCACGCAAGTAGAGTGTGCGGCAGGAATGGCAGGATGATTGTGATTGCAGTCCGCAAAAAGATGTTTATATTTATCATATTTAATAAAATTCTGTTTTCTGTACAACATAACCTTTGATAAAAAATATCTGATATTTTCGTGTGATCGAATCAAAACCATTGCTTATTGAGTGCGCTCGATCCGTGGCACAGACAGTTTTCACTTTCGTTTCTTGCATCTCTTTTCTCCCTCCTACTCCATGGGTGCATTGCATTCATTGTACTGAAGAGAGCGAGACTCAGGAGGAAGCCAATTTGATATCGCCTCTACTTTGGTGTTGGCCTTTTCACTTTTACTTGCGTACTTCCCTGATCTCTTCAAGCGCGATTTCCATAAATGCGTCCATGCATTCTAAGTAGCTCTAACCTAGTTCTCGAGAGTTTCGACCATCCTTTAGAAAGTGGAGAAGAGAGATTCATTCGGATCTTAGAGTTCACTCTTGTTGATCATTTTCATCCATGACTTCTCTTATGTTCTGGTCGCTTTTCTTATCTTTCATCGATCGCTATGAAAGCTGTGTGGCGACTCCTGCCGTGACAACGCCCGCCGTTGCAGGTATGTCCAGACTTTTTCATATTCGCCTGCATTATTATTTTATGCGCAGATTTCACTAAAATTAGCCATTTCCGCGAACAATCCTCATCGATTTGTGATGTATTCAGCCTGTCTCAATTGCGCTGCCAATCTTGTCACGGTCCTCACGATGACCACTGATACAACGGCAACAGGGACTGGTTGTGCAGTGAGGACGTTCACTTGTGTGGGAACGGCAGCGAGCAACCCGACTATTGAGGTGAGGATCCGTCAAGCGGAAAAATAAGATGTGAAACATATTTGAAAAGGAAACATATTTCTCAGAGTCTGTACGCGCAAAGACATTCTCCGATCGCGAGTCCCCCTTCTCAGATCAACGCAGGCGGGGGCACGATAATGGACGGTGATGATGGAGCGACGGACGGAGTGACATCCTTCACTGTCACTTGCAATGCCGCCGGAACAGCGTGGGAGAACACGGGAGTGGCCGTCACTCAAGTGGAATGCACCACGGGACTGGCTATGGATCGTAAGTTCGAAATTTCTCATTACTTCCGTCTCTTCTCTCTCGCATTTTAAAGAGACTCCAAAGACTCCGACAGAACCAGAACATTGTGAGAAAGAGCCAAATGTGTCCCTGGTGCCCCCCCCCCCCCCCGAACGCTTCGAAAAGATCTTGATCTTGAACTTTACCCCCTAAACTTCTTCATTTTCGTAATCTGAAATATATTGAGATCTATCGAAGAAGGCATTTCTCACATTCCAGCCTGTCTCACATGCGCTGCCAATCTCATCACGGTCACGCAAGTTCTGCCTGGAGCGATGGCGATGACTACGGACACGACTGACGTCACTGGAGCGTGCGCCGTGAGGACCTTCACCTGTGTTGGAGCTGTGATGCCGAATACGCCCGTTATAGAGGTTAGCATCCCCCAGTTCCAGGGAATATCGATTGCGTTTCATGTATTCTTGGATGGAGATTGTCTTGCGCAGAGTTGGGGCCTTGGCGAATAAAGTCGTTCCGGTGTTCTAGCTCTTGCTTTCCTCTACTCGATCGATAGTTCACACTACTAACAACTCTTGGGTTCAGCGAGAAAGAGAGTGAGAGGACAAAGAACAGATGTTTCCTCTTTTGAGTAAGCACTTGAGGCTAAACGAGCTCAAAGGCCAAACCTCGACCGTTATTTCGCTAGCCTGATCGAGAAAGCGAAAGCTCTGCAAGAGTTTCGAATTGGGCTAGTGGTCACTTGGATTTGCACACAACTTTACAGAGGACAGCATAAGAATGAAATCTCTCGTTCTCACGTATTATTTTCTGAGAATAAATTCAGCAAAATAAACGAAATACAGATAAACGCGGGTGCGACTGAACAGACGGATGCAGGGGATGGAGCTACGGATGGAACGGCGACTCTCGTTGCGACGTGTAATGCTGCAGGGACGGCCTGGGAGGTCAATGGGGTGGAAGTTACGAATGTCGAGTGCACTATTCGTGAGTTTTGATCCGGAATCTCTACCATTTCCTTCTCATATCTACTCTTCAAACGTTTGAATTGCAGCCTGTCGGATCTGCAGTGCGAACATGATCGCCCTAACATCGATCCTGGGAGGAAACATTCCCTCGACTGCAGCAACCATCGATCGGACGGGTCCGTGCGCCACCTGGCAGATTCGATGCGACGCCCCCACCGATCCCAGCTTCGAGGTACCCTTCTCAGAGATCGGGATTGGATGGACGATTATGAATCCCCGAGTTGTTCACACTGTGTCCCTCCTCTCCCTCATCCTTGCAGTTTGATTCACGAAAATCGGTCACCCTTTTCTACCGAGACAGCACGCTGTGATAAATTTTTTTTAGCTCGGGGAATACGAAATTGACTATTCGAGACCGAAATGGGATCTGTATCTTCTCAGATAAACGGAGGACAAGGCATCATCGCGGATACGGACGACGGAGTGGCAGACGGATTCATCACTTTCGATCTCACGTGCAATTCCGATGGAACGGCGTGGAGGGGATTCGGAATAGATATTACTGGATTGGAGTGCTTCCCGCAATAGTTGTCGATAAACTGTGCCCAAGCAACCGATTTAAAAGCTTGAAACGAGAGAGAAGCTGTTTGTGAAAGTTGTTAACGGGAATCTGAGTGTGGAGATCACGAGGTTGGAGTGCTACCCGCAATGAGACTCTCAAAGAGAATAAACCGATGCACAGATTCATTTGCTTCTCCATGCACATTTGTATGCACAACAATTGCATTCGGGCACCATTCTGAAAAGTTGATCGGAAGAATATCGCCATGTCTGACCAAAGAGAGGGACACATTTTTAAGAGTCTCAAAAAAATGCTCAAAAAAGTTTTGATGTTGAGTGTTGCGCGTGTGTAAGATCATATTTTATTGAGGATGTTTGTGCTCGAAGGTACGCACACAATGGATAGCTTCCGGTTATTGAAAACAGAGTTACCAATGACGCAAGTTGATCATAATCTGACCTCTGTTTTCGTCTTCTTTTGTCAGTCATAGAAAGGCTTTCATCATGTCTGCCCACGGGTTTTAAGGAATAACAACATCATCCCTAACATCTTCACGGTTGTTTTTCCCGGTGAGTTCTCTTAGTTCTTGCAAATATTTTAGGATTTTGAATGAGCGGAGTGTTGAAGTTGTTTGCCAAATGTCAGTGATTTCTGCCTAAGATGTGCCGTCTTATAGTTTCCGGTTCGGATTACATCGGATATTGAATTGGATATTGAATCTCCCATCATCCATCTCTTCCTTTCGCGAGATCCTCATCTGATATTATTCATTTTTGGTTTATCTCTTCTTTCTGCCTCTCTTCCAGCAAATGTCGTACAACAATCGACGCAATCGATTTCGCCCTTCAAATAGAGACCCCGGTCTTCTGAAAAAGTTCGTTTACCTTCTCTAAAAGTTCATTCGCCTTTCTCTAATCTCCCGAATGTTCTTGAGCAATGAATTGCGGATCTTTCCACAATTTCGGCACTATTTCTGAAGGAATTTTCAGAGAAACCATCGATAGAGGACGTTTCTCGGTTCAAATGCTTGAGAAAATGTGCCAGACTTATTATTGTTCTGATCCTTTTTGCTCCGGGCCATCGGAGAAGAAGGGAGGATTCGGATCTTTCCGAGGTTCATGTTCATTTTCACACTTTCACCATTGTTCTATCCGCCTTTTTCCTATCAATTAGACCATTCATCGCATCTGAATCGTGAGGCCAGTAGTAGGATAGTACCTGGACCCTCTCGGTGTGTGAAGGGGGACAATTGCAGATGACACTATCCTTCATTTGGATTGCGGGCACCTGCTCTGCGACCCTTGCAGGAATCGGAAGATGTCCGAGTAAGTCATTCCACCCTTGAGTGCTGCTTCACTAGATAGACCAAAATTAGGCAGGTGTGCACATGTTTTAGTCCATCCCGTTCTCCTCTCGCTTGCAAAACTTGCGGAGAAGAGACGCAATTCGATCATCTCTCTCAATTGGCCGAGGCTGCTCAAGTGAGGGGTAAGGTAACATACTCAAATGAAACTCATCGAATCAAATTCAGGTCTAGTGCGGTCACTAACCCAACGAGGCCTTCCATGTGACTACTGCTCGATGAAGCACCCTTCGGAGGTTGAAGTTGAAACGCCTCCTCAGACTTTCTTCAGCAGGTTCAATCCTCTTATATGCAGAGTAAGTCCACAATCCCATAAGTTGACAATCGATTGAATTCAGCCCAACTTCGATGATTCCGAAGAGTCTTCTAACGTGAGCCTGCCATTTCATCACGTATTGTTAAGAACGCCAACGCTGTTTTTAGAAGTTGAGATACTTCCACCGCGATTTTATGCATATCTGCCGTGAGCACAGTGATCTAACGACCGATGCAGCGGATAGTTACGAAGCATGGACTCAGAGGGTTTGTGTCATTTCTCTAATGTAAATTCGCATTTATTCAGCTCGAACTCGTGTGCATATTCTGCAAGAACCGTGAGTTTCCTCTCGATCCGATGTGCGAGCTCATCACTTTCAACGAGGCGGTTCAGATGTTTGAGTGCATCAACAGTAAGATGGACGAGGTATCAAACGATCTCTGCATTTGTGGTAAGTGCTCATAATTCGTCACTCTCAGGAACCAGCCTCTCTTGGTGAGTTTCCTCGCCGTAAGACTTGGCATCTTACAATTCCTTCCGAATTGGTTGTCGATCATATCGAGAGTCTCATGAAGTGTGGAAGCTGCTCCGCTGAATACAGTAACTCTTCTCCTCGATTCTTTAGTCCGAGAGCGCTCTCATTTTAGGTATCAAGGCGGAGAGAAAGTTCCCTGTTATCTTGCAATGCGGAGACACGGTCTGCCATGGTTGCGAAACCGATCTTGTGTATGAAGTTTGTTCTGAAATTGTTTGATGCTCTGATGTTCAGAATGAAAGATGGCAAATGCAAATGTGGTGTGCCTCACACTCTGACTACGTCTGAGTCGGGATCGGTGCTCATTCGACGAGCGCATGATCTTGCGGGTAAGCAAATGTTGTCGATGTTTATCAGAAGAGAGTTTGTTTCAGTGGGAAAAGAGAGGAACATTATCGGATGGTTCTAGTAACGGCAACGACTCTGAGGTCACTCTCTCTCTGAGGCCTCATTGCATTTATTCTCATCGACCACTTCTGCCTAAATGCTAAGTGGTTTATTATTTTATATCGTATTTTCACCAATTTTATTCGCGGAACGTGCGAAATGTGTCATCTACATCCCGTCATTTGCATTCTACCCATCAGGTTTCGCAACTATATTTTCCATACTCGTTTCCATATTTGATAAAGTTAATCATTTGAATATTTTGGACACTTTTCCGCCTTTTTCGACAAAGTTTGCACAAGGACGAGCAACGAGAGCAATTACCTAATTTGAATCCCTCAAGAGCTTTGATCCACAGTCCTCTATAGGTTGGTCTTTCACTCTCACTTGAGGCACTTCCGTCTCACACTGGGGGGGGGAGTTTTCAAAGATGCATTCATGCTCCTTAAACTGCTATTATCGCACACTTGAGAGTTCTCGAGAGCAGCGGGAGTCCGCTCAATGAATGCATGATTCCCATTGGCCAGAATGGATTTTGTCGCTATCTCGGCTCTTTTCGCTGCTTTAATCGATCGATCTGATAGCTGCATTGCTACTACGCCAGTCACAACTCCCGCCGTGGCAGGTGAATAGGACTTTCATTCTTGGTAATGCCTTTCGTTTCCACTTTCTACAGTCGAATTGTGCGCTGATAACGAATCATAATTTGTGTTCAGCATGTCTCGGCTGCGCTGCCAATCTCATCACACTCACTACCGATGCCCAAGGATCGAAAGCGATGGATGGAGATGTTACTGACACTACTGGAACATGCGCAACGAGAACCTTTACTTGTCTTGGAGCAAATAACCCCAACATCAACGTGAGCATTATTTTTCCCTATTCCGATTAGAAGTAACTTCAGCAGCTGAAGTAAATGGAATTCTTAGATCAATAACGGAGCCACTACAATAAATGACGCTGACGACGGGGCTACTGATGGGTCAACAATGCTCGTTGTCACGTGCAATGCAGCCGGTACGGCATGGGAGAACAATGGAGTTGCGGTCACTCAATTGGAATGCGCCGTAGAGACACGTAAGCTTTCACTCTCGCTTTTACTTTCACTTTCGAAACTGAAGGGAAACTCAAAACACCAGTGCCAAATGAGCTTGTTTCAGCCTGTCTCATGTGCGCTGCGAACCTCATCACAATTACGACTGCCGGAAATGGAGCAAAGCCAATGGATGGAGATGTCACTGATACGACGGGAGCATGTGCAGTGCGGACCTTTACGTGTCTGGGCACTGCGGCGAATATGCCCAATATCGAAGTGAGAACTTTCTGATCTAAAGTCGAAGTGCAGATCTAGTATATGGAGAAGGTATCGGAAATATTGTTCAGGCTATAGGTTTGGCAGAAATTCATACATTCCACATTTCTAACACTATCTCACTGGCAATATAGAAAGAAAGAGTGTGTGTCGATTGAGTAGAGGGTTTGAAAATGTTCACACTCCTGATTTAGACGAACGCCGGCGTGATCACTGACGGCAGCGATGGAGCGACGGATGGATCGACCATGCTCGTTGTCACTTGCAACGCAGCTGGAACTGCGTGGGAGAGCAATGGAGTGGCCATCACAACAGTCGAGTGCGCTGTGACCCCGTGTACGTTCCGTCAAGAACACTTGAACATTGCAAAGGTCTTGCAGAATTCGATTGAACGGTTCATAAAGTTCATACACAAAATCAATAAAACATCTCAGCGTGTCTCCTATGTGCGGCGAATCTTATCACGGTAACAGCAGCTGGGGCGGGAGCCAAGCCAATGGACAATGACGTCACGGATACGACTGGAGTCTGCGCAGTGAGAACGTTCACGTGTCTGGGCACGAATCCGAATATTGTGGTGAGAATACTTTATTTTTATAAAAGGGAATACCACGATCGGTATATTCAGAACAATAACGGAGTAGTCATCGATGGAGACGACGGCGCTGTTGATGGATCAACGATGCTCGAAGTGACTTGCAATGCTGCTGGAACTGCCTGGGAGAGCAACGGAGTAGCGATAACACAAGTCGAGTGCGCGATACGTGAGTGTTCTGATTGGTTACTTCTCTCAAAATGAGTTTCAGCCTGCCAAACTTGCGCTGCGAACCTCATAACGGTCACTGCTGCTGGAAACGGAGCTAAGCCGATGGATGGAGACGTGACAGTCACAACGGGAGCTTGTGCTGTGAGGACATTCACATGTCTGGGAGCGACCAATCCAAACATTGAGGTATGCAAACGATAACGAAAAGTAGAATAATTTTGGCGAGTTATACATAGATCAACAATGGCGGCGTAACTGCAATCATGGACGGTGACGATGGAGCTGTGGACGGATCTACGACTCTGCAAGTCACCTGTAATGCTGCCGGGACAGCCTGGGAGAGCAATGGAGTGGCGATAACTCAAGTCGAGTGCACTATTCGTAAGCTGTTTCCTTTTATTCTTGAGGAACGGGATCATTCAGCATGTCAAACCTGTGCTGCCAATCTCATAGCCGTTACGCAAGCTCTGCCTGGGGCAAAACCATTCGATGGAGATGTTACGGTTTCGACTGGAGCTTGTGCCGTGCGGACATTTACGTGTCTGGGCTCCAATCCCACTATCGTGGTATGATGATCTCACGTTAGCAATCGTTCTGAGAATCTCAATGCAGAACAACAATGGAGCAATCATGGACGGTGCAGATGGAGCGGTGGACGGGTCAACGGTCTTAGTGCTTACTTGCAATGCTGCCGGAACAGCTTGGGAGAGTAATGGAGCAGCCATTACTACCATGGAGTGCACTATTCGTAAGTTTCACTGCCAAAAAGCGTTCATTGAAACTAGCGATGTTCGACATTTGTGGAATTCCCCGGAAAAGAGGATATGTTTCGCTCATTCTATAAATTAATGATAAACGCAGGATGGTGGTCGGGGTGGATGGTAGGTAGACGCTCTCCCGGAGAACTCCAGACGTACCCGCTTTTTAGCCTGCAAAACATGCGCGGCTAACCTAATCACCGTCACTCAAACTCTGCCTGGATCGAAGGCGATGGACGGAGATGTCACTGTTTCAACGGGCGCTTGTGCTGTGAGGACATTCACGTGTCTGGGTACAAGTGCTACCATTGAGGTGAGTAGACTGGGTTCTATTGTCATCCGAAGCCTGAATCGCAATCATAATTTTATCCCAGATCAACGGCGGTGCGACTCAAATGGCTGACGGTGACGATGGAGCTACTGATGGCACAGCTACCGTTGTTGTAACGTGTAATGCTGCAGGGACAGGATGGGAGGTCAACGGAGTTGCGATTACCAATGTGGAGTGCACACTTCGTATGTTTCTTAACTTCGAGTGACTCCATCTATCGTAGAGACTGTGCATTTCAGCCTGTCAAACCTGTGCTGCCAACCTCATCACTATCACGATGGCTGGATTCGGAGCCAAGCCGTTCGATGGAGACGTCACTTCAACAGCTGGAGGCTGCGCTGTGAGGACGTTCACGTGTCTGGGGGCGAACTCGCCCAATATTGAGGTGAGCATTCCGGCATCCTTGCCTAATTGCCAGACAAATTTCAGATCAACAACGGGTTCGGAGTGATCTCTGATGGGGATGATGGGGCCGTCGATGGCTCAGCCACGTTCGCAGTCACTTGCAGTGCGGATGGGACGGCATGGGAAGTGGCGGGAGTGACTGTGACGCAAGTGGAGTGCTCGTCCATTCCGCGTAAGCTCTTGGAGAATGACCACAAAAAGAATTCAATGCACTTTCAGCATGCCAACTGTGCGCTGCCAACCTTATCACCGTCACTCAAACTCTTCCTGGAGCGATAGCAATGGGCGGAGACGTCACTGTGAATGCGGGTGCTTGCGCAGTGAGGACGTTCACATGCCTCGGAGCTGTGAATCCTACCATTGAGGTGAGCAGATTATGGTCCGCCTAAAAAAATTGGTAATCAATCTGCTTCGTAGATCAACGGCGGTGCGACCCAATCGGCTGATGGTGATGATGGGGCTACGGACGGAACAGCGACAGTGGTTGCAACGTGCAATGCTGCGGGGACCGCCTGGGAGGTTGGAGGAGTGGCCATTACGAATGTCGAGTGCACCATTCGTGAGTTTTCAGATCCTTTCAACTCAACGTGAATTCAACGTCAATACCCATTATTGTTCAGCATGCCGAACGTGCGCCGCTGGTCTCATCACGATCACGATGGCTGGATTCGGCGCGAAGCCGATGGATGGAGATGTCACTGTGAGCACTGGCGCCTGCTCAGTGAGGACCTTCACCTGCCTCGGAGCAGTCCAACCGAATATCGAGGTAAGAATTGAAACATGCAACATTTGATATTATGGGCAACAGATGACAGACTGTCATTCTTGTTTTAGATCAACGGCGGATGAAACATTGGACGAAACATGTAAAATATAATAAACAACCGTTGACAACGTGCTTTGTGTATCAGATCAACGGCGGCCTGGGGACGATCATGGACGGAGACGACGGCGCGGTCGATGGGAGAGCGACGTTCGCAGTCACTTGCAGTGCTGATGGAACGGCATGGGAAGCATTCGGACAGCCCATCACACAGGTGGAATGTGCAACGTTCTAATCTTGTTTTATCTGTATTGTCGCCATATTATTTGTTATGTTAACGTATCCATTTATCAGAGTTGATCGTGCAATACAAACTGAGAAAGGATAAAGAATGTTAATTCTAGAGATCAAAGATCACAACTTGTCATGATCGTACTTGGAATTTCAGTGGTGGAAAAACCTCGTTTGATGCATTGAAAGATGCAAAACAAATGAAATCATACTGCAATACTACATAGAATAGAAGGAATAGAAATGCGAAACTACAAATGGTGCGTAGAATTGGGGATTAGTAGTAAGTCTCCCTCTCGACCCATCCTCCGGGATAGCGACGAATGAGATAACGACGAACTTCGTCGTAGATGAAGATGAGAATGGAGAAGGGAAGTCCCGGGAACCACCACGAGAAACGCAGACCGTACATCCTGAGGAGATCAGTGTTACAATAACGATCATCATAGGAAAGTGATATTCGTTTCTCCAGTCTTCTGCAGCGCATCAACACATACCAAATACTAGAGAAAGTGTATCCTTGAACTCACTTGAGTCCATTGTCGAGTCCCGGGCAATAGCACATGAATGCAGCGAGAATCGTCTCGAAGACGAGACCGAAGTTGAGCGTCCAGTTGGACATACCTGAAGGGTTTCACATCATCTGGTATCTTTCACCTCAAAGATCGACAAGTCAATCGATAGCAACCGTACCCTGCTGGACGATGGAGTTTCTTCTGGTCTTGGAGATGATCAAATCCGCCCATTGCACGACGACGATAGTCACGAAGTAGGCAGTCTGGCAGGTGTACTCGAGGATCTTACGGTTGGCATAGGTCTGAAGGTGAAGCGTTCGCCATGATTTCGCTCTGACTGATCAAAGTACACTAGGAGCGAAGGCTTGATATTGGCATTGCGCCACATTTAAAAAAAAGAGAAAACACCCACTCAATGTAACTTCGGAACTATCAATCCTGTCGTGAAAATTTTAGCATCATTAAAGGAGCAACTCGACACACCCATTCTCACCCATTCCTGTCCGTACGAATCGGCGACATTGTTGTATGCGCGCGAATCCCACTGAGCTCTCAGCTGGTACAGATCCTTCGGCCAGAATCCATTGTCAGCCATGATCCAGAAGTAGGTGAAAAAACCGGCTGAGGCCTGCAAATATAATCAGTTAGCGATAGAACGACTAAGTACCGTATACCTGGATCATGCCGATCTGTCCGTATGCAAGGGAAATGAGACGTTTGTTGACGAGTTTGTCGTGGAGAGGATCACGGGGCTTGCGCTTCATGATGTCTGATTCAGCCTCCTCGTAAGCGAGTGAGATTGCGGGCACCTGGACGATAGATAGGTTAGTTTACGATAGAGAGCAGAATACGGTAGCTAAGATACCGTACCATGTCCGTTCCCAGGTCGATGCAGAGGATGGTGACGGTTCCGAGAGGGAGAGGAATACCGAAGACGATGTGCACGAGGAAGGGAGAGATCTGAGGATGAGTTCATGTTGCCGATTAGTTTTTAGATTCGAATCACAGTCTCATCATTGTGCACACAGTGCTTCATATTCTATGTCTATAGTTTGCATAATAAGAGGCTATTAAAAAAAAGCCTGACTAACAACCCTACCTCAGGAATGTTGGACGTGAGCGTGTAGGCGATGGACTTCTTGAGGTTATCGAAGATGAGTCTTCCCTCCTCCACTCCAACGACGATGGAAGCGAAGTTGTCGTCGAGCAGAATCATGTCAGCAGCCTGCTTGGAGACGTCGGATCCTGAATGAAATTGTTGTACTGTAGATCGATGAATTATCGATTTGAAGATATTATGAATTCTGACCAGCAATTCCCATAGCAACTCCGATATCGGCTCTCTTGAGGGCGGGCGAATCGTTCACTCCGTCTCCAGTTACGGCGACAATCTGAGAAGATCAGTTTGCGATTGCTCAATCGGTAAACTACCGTACCTGGCCCTGCTTCTGGAATCCCTCGACGATCATGAGCTTCTGTTGAGGAGAAGTACGGGCGAAGACGATCTCGGAGTGGTAACGGATGATCTGAGCATGATTACGGTAATGGATATCGATTGATCGAACTCACATCAGCCAACTGGTCCTCAGACATCTCTCTCAGGTCGGATCCATGGATAACTGCGGCCTTTGCGTCACGGGGGTTCACCTGCAATTTGATCATTCATCTACCGTACCGTATCCTACCGTACCTGCTCTACCGGGCAGCCTCTGCGAATGGCGATATCCTCCACAGTCTCAGTGCCCTCAGAGATGATTCCAACAGACTTGGCAATGGCCTTGGCGGTGATCGGGTGGTCACCAGTCACCATTACGACCTGGAAGAAGGGAGTATCGTAAGTCAGTCGTCGATTGCAAATTCCGGTTACCGTACCTTGATTCCGGCGGATCTGCACTTGGCCACTGCATCGGGGACTGCGGCACGAGGCGGGTCGATCATGGACATGAGTCCGACGAATCTCAGACCATCGATGGGGAAGTTGACCTCCTCAGTCTCGAACTTGAATCCCTTCGGGAACGAGTCCTTCGGCAGGGTGAAGTCACAGAATCCGAGCACTCGCTCGCCCATTCCTCCCAGCTCGAGATAGGCAGCCTCGAAGTCGGCCTTGTGCTTGTCCGTCATTTCCTCCTCCTTGTTGTTGAGAAGGATGGTCGTGCATCGTTCGAGGATTCTCTCGGGGGCTCCCTTCATCACGAGAAGGTACTCGTCCTGGCCGGGCACGTCGTGGATGGAAACCTGCAATCGGAAATGTTCAAATGTATTTCAACATTTTCGAAAATCAAGGCAGATTGTTCTCATTGTGGATACACATATGCAGAGTTATTCGATTGCTCCAGCATTTGCTAGTACATGTGATATCGTCATGTTTCACGGCTCGGGGAGTGTTTGTTCAGAAACACGAGCCGATTTTGCACTCATTCATTCTGACGAGTGGGAGTAAATTGGCTCCACGCACCTGGTACTTATTAGTCGAGTTGAAGGGAATCTCGGCGATCTTGGGGTTCTTGACTCTGTAGTCGGACACCTGTCCAATGGCCAGTTCGGTGAACTTGAGCAGCGCAATCTCCGAAGCGTCTCCAGTGCATTCCTTCCTGAAGTTATGAACGTTTCCATATTCTGACTTGTACTTTGTCATAAAAAAGTAAAATAACGAATACGCACTTGAGAATAGGCACGGCGTCCTGTCCATTCTTGAACTCAGCTCTATTACAGAGGGCGGCCACTCTCGCGAGCATTCCTCTCGTTCCGACCAATCCCTTGGATGAAGTGAGCCCTCCCGCTCCTCCCGATTGATTCTCCGTCGTGTCGCACTCCTCGATGGTCTTGTCGTACCTGAAGGAAGAAATAAGTATCTTTGCGTTTCACCATCCATTCCCAATTCCCAACCACTGAGTGAAACACGTTCGTTCCTCGTGTATTTGCCGAGAAGCCTGAAGTAATTGGCTTGTCGGCAACTCTATGCTCCACATGAGAGAGTGGGTCGTTTGAAAGAGCAATGGCCGGGAGAAATGATTGACTAATGGTGAAATTTCTATAAATCCTGAATGAGATTCACGGATGCTCACCACATATGCGCCACAGTCATTCGGTTCTGCGTCAGTGTTCCCGTCTTATCCGAGCAGATGGTCGAGGTGGATCCGAGAGTCTCCACTGCCTCGAGATTCTTGACGAGACAGTTCTTCGATGCCATTCTCTTGGCAGTGAGAGTGAGACAGACGGTGACGGTGGCGATGAGACCCTCGGGCACGTTCGCCACGATGATACCTGGGAGTATTTGGAGTAAGATTCAGAGTAGATACCACCAGAGTTCATGCGACTACTTTGTCTGTAGAAAAGTTTTGACTTCAATCTCATCTGAATGCGGAAACTTCGGAACTTCGGGGATTGAAAGTTCCTGCATTGTGTCTCACTTGCAAACGAAGAAGACAGATCAAAACTAAAATGCTCACCAATGAGGAAGACGACAGCAGTCAGCCAGTGGTATCCGAGGGCGAATGCGACGATGAAGAACGAGACTCCGAGGACGACAGCGACGGAAGTGATGATGTGGATGAAGTGCTCGATCTCGCGAGCGATGGGCGTCATTCCAGTGTCCAGACCAGAGGCGAGATGCGCGATGCGACCCATGACGGTGTTGTCGCCCGTGTAGATTACCTGGAATTCACTAGTCTTTCAACTGTTTCCCGGTCGCTGTTCGCGATTTTAGAAAACGATTGATGTCAGGAATACGCGAGGAAGATAGTGCTTACCATTCCCTTGCACGTTCCCTCCACAGCGTTGGTCGAGAAGAAGGCGACGTTGCGAGTCTCGAGCGGGTTCTCATTCGTGCATTCAGCATTGCGAGACTGCGGTTCGGACTCTCCCGTGAGAGACGAGTTGTCGACCTGCAAGCAATGATTTCCTAGCGCAGTCTGCCGAACATGGGTTCACTGTATTATCCGGGAATATGTTGAGGAAGATTCTCTGATTGAGACGCTGCCAATAGCCACTAAACACCCCTTGATGGCCCTATCAACATCCACCATGTGGGCAGTAAACGTAAAGATGCTCTGTCGCGTCGACTATGGATGGAGACAGAATGGGATCCATAGACTACCGTACATTGAATTCCTAAGCCACCGTAATGAAGCATTTCAGTTCACGATGCCATGCTACCGTAACACCTTCTACCGTACCTTGAATCCGAAGGCGGAGATGACTCTGATGTCAGCAGGCACTCGATCTCCTCCCTTCACTTCCACGATATCACCCACAACCAGTTCCTCGCATCGAATCTGCTGCTTCTGCCCGTCTCTGTGGACCGTAGCGAACTGCAAGGCAACGAATATTACGATAGGTTACGGTAGTTTACGGTACCCAATCGCATACTGACTTACAGTGGGAACCATGTTCTTGAAGGAGTCCATGATCTTAGACGACTTGCTCTCTTGATAGTACTGGAAGCAGCCCGTGATGATGACGACCGTCATGAGTACGATACCGAGGTAGAGCTGGAAAGGGTACGGTAAGATACGGTAGTTATATGAACGCGAACTGAACGTTTAAGGTTACGGTAAGATGGATACGGTGGTCCTGTCATCACCAACTCAGGGTTTACGACGGTCCGATAGGTCAGAAGGGCAAGTCACTCACATTGTCCTTGGAGGGGTACTCCACAGTAAAGTAGTCGACTCCATAGGCGATGTAGCAGAGGACGGCTCCGACCCAGAGGAGAAGGGCGAATCCTCCGAAGAGATTCTTGCAGAATTTGATCCATTCGGGCGTCGTCTTGGGAGGGGAAAGGGCGTTGGGACCGTCACGGGCGAGGAATTCCGCAGCCTTCGCGCGAGTCAGACCCTGAAATTGTCCATATTTCCATTTGAGTCTCTCGTTTTTTGTCTCCTCTCTTCGTTTCAACTTCTGGCAGAATGTGTATACATTCCCTTGGCGCTATCCCTTTTGTGAATCAGCGCAAGTGTCCC
Organism: Pristionchus japonicus; assembly: GCA_900490845.1. Classification (NCBI taxonomy): domain Eukaryota; kingdom Metazoa; phylum Nematoda; class Chromadorea; order Rhabditida; family Neodiplogasteridae; genus Pristionchus; species Pristionchus japonicus. The sequence continues at coordinate 104,684 of LS502949.1, forward strand.
TCTCATTCTCCTTCTTTCACAAGTCCCTTCCGTTTCAGAGACAAATTTCCACAAGTCGCTGCAACTTTCTGACTCATCCAGCGGTTTCCCCGTCCTTCCTACGTCATAGGCCCTTGTCCTTCTTTCTCTTTCTATCCATCTGGCGGCAGTAGTCGTCCCCTAAGCACACTCTGGGGGAGAAGAGGGGAGGAAGACTCTCTCCGTTTCGCGTGCTCTCTCGTCAGTCAGGCAGCGCTAGAGTTTGTCAGAGGTGGAGAGAATGAGAGAAACACTGAGGGTTGATCTCTTCACTGCCTTTTCTCTTCCCTCTACTCCCTTCTTCCCACTCTTCTCTTTCCGCGCTTTCAGTCTGCCTACGTAGGCACAAGCGCGATGGAGGGAGAGAAGGGAGAGAGTGCGAACGGACAGAGAGAAAAGAAGAGGAAGATGCACTCAGAATTGCGCCCTTTCTCAATTTTCGGATGGATCATTTCTCCGGGGAGTAGAGAGAAAATGTCTTAGGGAGGATAGATGTAGGCGACAGTCGAGGAACCCTCCAATCAATTTCGAGAACATCAAACAGTGAAGAGCAGGGTAGACATCAGTGACATCACCCACTCAAATTGTCCGATGCAATATAATCTGTGTGCGCTCCTCTCTCTAAGATACTGCGCAGTGACGCACTCGGTGATCCCCGCAGAGTTAATCTGTGCTCTCTCCTACAGTTCTAACCAGAGATGAAACCTGCCTAAAATTGCGCGCTGTGAGCATTTAGGGTGAATGGATTCAAGCAGAGCTAGAGTGGTCCCCATTTTTGGGTTCTCACCGTGTCGACGTTGGTTTGAAGACGAGCCGCCAGCTGCGCCATCGGAATCTGGTGCTCGTCCATTTTGACCTGCATTTGTGTTCGTTATTTCACCCAAATCGTGAATATTTGCAAGTTTCGAGTTAAAAATGTCGAGTAAATTAGCTAGCTTACCTCCTGCTTGAGGTCATTGAGATCATTGCCTTTCTTTGCCTTCCCCATGGTTGGAAAGGGACGGTTCGTCTACCCTGAAACGAAGAGAATTAGTCGAGCTCCGAGCAAAAGTGAGGATAGAAGAGAAGGACTCCCTACTCAGAAGAACATTTGAAGAGGAAAGGACGAGAGGATAGAAAAAAGGTTGATGGAATTCCCGATTGGAAAGAAGGACTCCTCGTCCCCTTCTTAGAAGAACATTTCAAGGGGAACAGCTAGGAGAAAAGGGCGAGTGGATAGAAGAAAGAGGGAGTTTCATAGTGGAGAGAAGGACGAAGGGGCGGAGCCAAGCTGAAAGGGAGAAAAGAGAGCAATCGGAGGAGAACGAGAAGGATGTAGACGACATTGAGGGGAAGAAGTCACAATAGAGCAAGTGATTCATTGCTGGAAAATTCGTTCTATACAAAATGACGAGATTGAAGCGATTCGAAATGAATGGGAACGGAAGGAGGAGAAATAATGATTTTCTCGAGCTCCTAATCGATGTATAATGGCGCACGGACAGTGCATCCCAAACTTGGGTAGATAAAGGGTGCAAATTCGATAGCATGCTAAGAAGAGTAGATACGGTAATAGACGAGGAAGGAGAGAGAGGGGAAAGAAGGATGAAAGAATGAGGATAGAGGGGAGACGAAATGGTCATTAAATGACACGTCGTTATGAATAGTGAGAGAGAAGAGGGGAGATGGGCTATGGATGGTGCGAGAGGGGACGGCCTGGCACGAGGACTCATAAATGTTAATGGATTTTGAAGAAATGGTTGACATACATGGAAGATTACGGTCACGTTCCGACCAGGCCACAGTTATAGAGTGGACCCTTCGTTGAAATGACCGTCGTTAGAAGGGAAAATGGGGATTGAGGGATAAAGTGATCATAGACAAGATCGTAGAATCGGAATCGAGAAATGAGGATAGAGAGCAATCCGAACAATACAAGCCGGATGCCGGCGACAATGTGTAGGGAAGAAGCCACAATGGAGCAAATGATTCATTCTGGCATTTAAAGCAGAAAACTGGAAGGCAGAGATAGAAATTTCTATTTATAAGATATCTGATGTTATCCTATAATGAAGTGAAAATTGTTTAGTGATAAGCGAAATCAGGCTACGCGATGACATTCGTACTTCTCCAATTGTTGAGCATTTTCCGGTACGGGGTAGAAATGTGAGGTTGATTAGTGGAGAACCGAGAGCAAACAAGCTTCTGAACTGTGCAATTGAGCTCATTGTCAAATGTCGTCTCATCATTAGTGAACCAACCACCACCACCAGTCTCTCCGCTGTCTCTCCCATCCAAATGCCGCTCACACTTAGCAACCAGGTAGTTGAAGCAACGGCCAGGCCAGTCGGAAGGAGCAGCTGATACTTGAGTTTACTAAGAAAGTGAAATGTTCAAACGTAACGAAACAAGCAAGCCAACCTTTGTAATGTGTGAATGGTAAATGATGTTGATCACCATTGTTTTGAGTTTGCGAATCAGCGTCTGACGAACGATGAAGATAACAATCATGGCTATTGAGTATAGAACAAGAAGGTCCAATCAGAAAGTGGTAGTCAAAACAACATTCGCATGCGGTGTGAGTAGCGTTTCATTTTTCCAGTCTGTAAGAAAGTAGATTGATAGTTCCACTATTACCCAAAAGTCACCTAAAGTTGTCAAATCACATCTCGTGGTATTTCGTGGTACTGTATCCTGCTGGCGTACTGTACTCTACATTGACGTATAGTACATGAAGTCCCTCCATCATGGTTTTTCAAGTCCATTTTGGACCATTACCCCGGGTTCAAGGCGATGAGCCATTCCGGGACAATGAACCCATGGTCTTGGTCCGTAAAAGTTATGACGATGGAATCGACTGCTGTGGGGGTGATATTTCTCAAAATGGTGAATCTTGACTATTTGACCAGTTATGACCAGAAATCTCCCGGACAGTGTGAGGGGAAAACGTGAAATAGCTGGCGAGTGACCAAATCCCTATGACTATGTCTAATTTTACTCCCCATTATTGTAACTGTTCCTTTCCACCGTTATTCCTAAACAGTCTCGAAAAAAAGGTGTTGCACTAGAACGTTCGCGTGAGTGCATCAAGATGAATATAAAATAGGGGAACAAATGATTTCCCTACGGGTCGACTGAAAATCGCGTCCTCGTCGATCATCGGATCGTCTCGAAGACGACGGAGATGAGCGACGTCTGGAATAGAATCGATTACTATCTCGAGGGAGATCAAAGATCGATTGTTCGTATTGAACTGATCACTGTTTCTCACACACAACATTGTTTTATTTGAATACATGTAATGCAATGATCCTCCGATCACTGGACAACAGCCAAGGAGAACACGGTCAAAGGACGTAGTGACCAGGGAGCAGCTATCGTTATTCTGTTATTGCACAGGAAAACGATCCACGAGTTGTGAATATATTATTACTTTATAATAACTCTATTGTATAGCCGCGTTATATCACGTCTCTCTAGCTAATGCATTTTTGTCCAGTTCCGCGTTTCTGTGGAAGCTTATTCAGCGGACGATTAAAGTTGCCACTATAAATGCGTAAATCAATCAAGGAGTCATCAGACTTTGTCTGATTCAGAAGAAATGTTCACTCTCGTGTTCATGATGGCTCTTCTCCTATCCACTTACACGGTCGAAGTCTCTGCTACGGGGAAGGTAATTCTTCACTTCTGGTTCTCTAGGATTGATTGCGACTACTCACAAGTTCAGAAAACCAATACAATTTCGAGTGCTAAACTAAAGTATATTTGAGCGTCGTTGTGATGATCATCCATGCTCATCTCCCACCCCGAGATGCAAGAGCGGCCAACGTTGCGTCCAGTATCAGCCGCCGGAGGTTGACTCGTGCAAGGAATATCGATGCGAAAAGATTCCCGGTGGCTAACTTAACCAGTCCAACTCCCGATTCATAAATTGTTCAATACTCTGACAATTCTCTTCATCGTGCGCACTTACTACCAATTCATTTCAACGCAATGTCAAGATCATGTTCCGATACGCTTTGCGCCTCTCCGATCGCTCGCTTGTTAGTGAAAATGATGTGAATCCTGAGCAGGGAAGAAATCGGAGGTAGAAGAGATCGAAATACCAAGCAACGCGAGACGAGAAGACGTTGTGTAAATGAGATAATCAATGATTTTCTTAAGCCTGCTAAATAAAACGGTAGCATTTATCCCTTCTCCTTCATAAGATTCGCAAATGAAACACAGGATCAAGCTCTAATAACTGAGCTTAATCATGTTTGGGGGAGTAATCTCTTTAGCTTTTGTAAGTGCATTCTTCCTCGTGAGTCTGACAGATCATGAAAACTAAAGTATCGAAATATGATGAGAAATAAGTACATGGTCCAACGACGTCACAAAACATAAGATTAGCACTTCGAATCGTGCTAATCATAAAAACATTTGGCGCTTGTGCCGTTGAGGAGGTATGACCGAGCAGAACCGAGCAGAATGAGAAGAGTGAGGGGAAATGAGAGAGGTGAATAAGGGAAGGGAGAGAAGGAATAGGAGGGAGACCTCCTAAACAGCACAAGCGCCAAACATTTGTATGTTCTACATCTATCTCAGTTCTGCGATTCGGAAACATTCTCGAATATTATCAGAATTCTCCACTCTCTCTACCTCATTTCGTAAGTTCGGTTGTGTTCAATTCCGCTTTCACATGCCACCCAGCTTATTCTGCCAGGGCTTGTTCTATGGAAAACATGTTTCGCTATAAAGCGCAAATCGAGCAAGGCTATAAAACGCAATTCTTCTAACTCGGAGGAAACGCTCGTCGCCCTAATCGTTATCACTCTATACAATTTGCACGAGAACCACTTAAAGTCGGAAAGTACTATGAAGCAAAACTCAAATATTATTCAGGGAAGTACCTGATGCTAAACGACAAGAAATGAATCGCTTAACAAAAATAGCCTGGAATCGGGAGTTAAATGCTCAGATGGTGCAGTAGAGTGGAAAGAGAAGTAGAGAAGATGTAGAGGCTAACGCAATCGCACTCATTTTCTGGAGTCCCGATTCATGATCTTATGAAATATCTTCATGCTATGCAAAGATGATCCGCGTGGTAAAAGGTTCTGAGATATCAGTAGAAGATCGACAGCATTAAATACTGCATTGAAACGGTGTTTGATTAGGAAATGTGGAATTCGATGATCACTATGTATTTTCGCTTGTCGTCGTCCCATGATCAACAATTTCGATGAAATAACAAACGACGTGTCAAAAGCAGGGACCAGATATGAATATTTTGTTTTCGCTTCGGAACATCGGTTCTTCGATTGGCAATGATCGTATAATACTCTCAGATAACCACTATCTCTCGACTTCTCTGGCTCATAACATATTCGATCTTGTTGCTTCACACCTTCCTCGTGGTGTTCAGATCGCTCAATAGATGATCTGAATCGTCACTGTATAACGATAGCCAACCACGATCGCATCACATTTCGTCCGATTCGAAGGAAATGTTCGCTACTCTATTCGTGCTCACCCTTCTCCTCTCGGCCTTCTCTACTGAGATCGCCCAGGCCGCTGTGAGTTACACTAACTACTTGAGGAAGCGTTTCTTTTCTTTACAAATTGAAAACCGCTTACAGACCGACTGCAAAACCCCGGACCCCTGCCACCCAGATCCGTGTGAAGGCAGCTCATGCCATAAGTACTCTCCTTATCCAGGTGCATGTCTCAAGTTCATGTGCCGTCCCACTTAATTGATCCGCATAAACATTTCAATGTCCAAGCATTCTCATACAATGTGTGCGAACAAACTTTAATTGATGGGCAATGCAATTCTGCCAAGATTGTCTCGTGTTGACCAACAGACAGAAATCATCGTCTTGAAATATGGATTCGGAACGAAACCGAAGGAGAGGGCAAGATGAAGATTGAAACTGAGGTTAAATATCGTATCTTGGGGGCTATTCTGCTTCACCGTACGTTTCGCCGCTGGTTCTCGTCAAGAAGAAGAATGGAGAGTATCGTGTGACGATTGATTACAAATCGTTGAATGGAGTCACGATCGTCGAGAACTCGATGCTCCCAAATGCTGACCCACTGGTCACCAGTTGTTAGACGGACTACAATCTCATGCTGTCAAATGTCTTCAAGGGGAGGATACCTTCCGCGACCGAAATCACTACCATTTTCCCGACCCCTTGGAGATAGACGACTTGGTTTGCATAGGCGGGGGATTGAACTCGGTATCCTGCGAATGGCCGAAGGGCGTCGCTATACACCTCTCGGCCATCCCGCCTCAATTCACTCGATTTGTAGCTACGGGACCTTTGATCTTGATTCCCTTCTAACCAATCGCTATTTTTGTGCTTTTCTGTGCAAACGAAAATTACTGCAAACAAAATATTTTTCGGGGTAGAATTTGAAGCTCCTGATTTTCTCGATTGAGTATTGCTGTCGTCACTTTCTTGATTCATGGTTTTATTGAAAGCGACTGATGAAAATATATCCATGGAACACTATACAAAGCTATCGAAAATGGAGTGCTCAGTTCCTCGGTTGAATCTTCACGAGAAAATCCTCGACGGTGCGGCTGAGTCCCGTGGTGAATTCGAGTGCGGGAGGAACCTGAAGGTTTAATGATTATCTGAGAAGTTGTTTGTATACTCTGGTGTGCCGCCTCAAGTTGGAATCAAGCCTGGAGGCAACTTGGGGAACCTGGTCTCTTCATTTCACATACTATCTCGCACTGTCTCGCTCTTTTCCAAGTTGATTAAAAGTTGATTCCAACTTGAGAACTCGAACTACGGTACTTGATTCCAACTTGGGTAGCCGAGCGAGAGAGTTAGAGAAAAAGACAGAACGAGAGAGTATTGGAAATGGAGAGGGTTTGGTCGCTCCCAAGTTGGAATCAAGCCTGGGGGCAACACAATACCTTGGCGACAGAAGTGAAATTGCACGACTGCACAAATGTGGCCGCCATCACGAACACTTCCATGCGAGCGAGCTGCTCTCCTGATTTATGACTTCAGTTATCGAAACTGATGAGCTGAATTCCTCACCGATACAGGAACGCTTTCCGATCGAGAATGGGTTAATGCGAGGGTCCTACAATGGGTTGCTCGCATTGGACAATTTATTTTCAGAATACTTACCTTGACGAACTGTCCTTGCTCATTCAGATGTCTCTCAGGACAGAAGAATTCCGGTCGTTCGAACTCCTCCGGATTGTTATGCACCATGGAGAACTGAGGGAGGATCGGGGTACCGGCTGCGATTGGGTGGCCTGAAACATCCCGCCTTGAAAAAAACCATTCTAGATGTTTTAGTTTACCAGCGATCACCGTGTCTTGCGTAGCTCTGCGAAGGAAGTTGATGGGCAGTGGATTGCTCAGTCGGTACACCTGAATTCACTGTTTAAGCCTCAAAATTTAATTGCATTTCTTTGAGAAGCCGTTCTAATACTGTTCTTTCTGTAACTTAGTTCTCCCTCAGTTTAAAATATAGCAATCCTACCTCTTGCAGCACAGCACACGTGTACGGCAGCAGCTTCGCGTCCTCGTTGCGAATTCTCTGAAGTATATTGACCAATGATCTTTCAGCTTTGTTCCTTCACTCACTCTCTCGCCGATCACTTCATCGATCTCTTTCTGCATCCTTTGCTGAGCTTCGGGATGGTTGACAAGTTCAATGATAGCCATTCGAAGCACACTAACGGTAGTGTCGAACCCTCAAATATCGTCGGTCACTAACGGCATCAGGGAAACGATGTAGCAGAAGAACAAATACCTGCAGCCCACAGCGTCGATGCGCAATTCAGCATCTGCGTGTAGTGGAAATTGCCTGAAATTGCCTTGATTCAGTGACATGCAAAACCTTCTTACCAATGGGTTCGCCAGCCTCATCCCTCCTCTTCGCTTCAGTGAGAAACGCTTCAACATAGCAGACGGGGCGATTGTCGGGATTGAAGTTGGATTCGCACGTTTTTATCGCCTGTAATTGCCCGATAATGAGCATCGACCCATAAGGTTGAATGAGAAAGAAATAAACTCACATCCTTGAAGTAATCGAAAATATCGTCGTTGAGCTTCGCGAGCTTCTTAGTCGGACTTCCAATCAGGAAATCGATTTTGCGAAGGAAAGGAAACTGCTCGACGACCATCATGAAGGGATTGGCGAGGAGGGGAATTGTCTGAAAGACATTTGATTTGGAAGCTCGTTCATCCCTTAATTCGTATGCTTTTAGTGATCGGCAGTGAAAGCAACAAATTGGAGCGAAAACAAGGTTACGGGGGGGGGGGGGTGCCAAAAGGTAAACCGCCAAAACGTAAACGGGTCATAAGTCGGTTGGGAGTTGCCCTAGGGCAATCAATAATGTATCATTGTTATTAGTAGAGGTGTACGGTATTTCACTACCGTACTCGTCGGGAATCACGAACTGATTTTTTTACATCGAACCATGACCCGGGGGTCATGGTAAAATGGGTCGGGGGTCGACAAAATTTATCGTATACCAAAGTATGTTACAGTAACTGGACATGTACAGTAACCAATAATACCGTAGTCCGGGAATCGCGAAGTGACTTATTTTTCAAAGTGTGAGATGGAAATTCGATCAATGGTCGGTTGTGTCTACGGTACCTAGACATATCACCGTAACCCGAGATACCGTAGTTCAGTTATCGCAAACTGACTTTATTCGATTTTTAAATCTAATTTTGTTTAAAAAATCAGTTCGCGATTCCCGAACTGCGATATCTCACGGTACGGTAACATGTCTGGATACGCTAGGCATAGCCGACCATTGATCGAATTTCTATCTCACACTTTGAAAAAAAAGTCAGTTCGCGATTCCCGGACTACGGTATTATTGGTTACTGTACATGTCCAGTTACTGTAACATACTTTGGTATACGATACATTTTGTCGACCCCCGACCCATTTTACCATGACCCCCGGGTCATGGTTCGATGCAAAAAAATCAGTTCGTGATTCCCGACGAGTACGGTAGTGAAATACCGTACACCTCTACTAATAACAATGATACATTATTGATTGCCCTAGGTCAACTCCCAACCGACTTATGACCCGTTTACGTTTTGGCGGTTTACGTTTTGGCACCCCCCCCAAGGTTACAGGTAGTGAAAAGATAGAAAAGCTGCTAAGTATGTTGGCAATAAATTGAGAACACAAACATCCTGCTGGATCTGTCGAAACTTTTCGAGCTCTGGATTGTCAAACTCGAGAGTAATGCCGAAAGTAATGTTCCAGATGATGTTTCCGATCGCTCTCTGAAGGGGTTTTGTTATCACAACGATTACGTCTTTCATTTATTTGGGTAAAAAATAGATGTCTTATGTTCACACACGTCCCTCTGTTTCTATGAGATATTGCGACAGCCCGATAGCAAGGTTGCTCACCATAATGTTCTCCGTAACATCGACCGGATCATCTCCAGATGCCCTCCATCGAGTGACAATCTCGCGAGTGTAGTGGTACACGGTGTCCTCAAACGCACAAGTTATCAATTGCTGCACTTCGTATCGAGTGAATAGACTAGTCCTTCAATGCTCCCTAGACAGCAACAAGTCTCAATGTTCCGTTGATTTCTAACCTCGAGAGCAGCGGATCCGAATCCGACATCGTGGAGGCTTCTGAGGGCGAAACGACGTTGTTCCTGAAAACATTCATAAGCATAAATTCACGAAAAGCATCAACCTTAGCCATCGAATTGTCCATGAAAACAAGTCCGTAATTGCCTCCAGCAAGAATGTCCATCAACTGTTCCGGAATCTTCCTCTCTGCAAAGTTTAGTTTAGCACATGTTTCCCACACTGCAACTCACCACAGAAATTGTCGCCATTCTTTACGATGTGTTCATGCAAAAGCTGAAAATATATTCATTCAGAAAGGTCGAAGTGAATAAACTCACTTTGTGATCGCCAATAACGACCATTGGAAACGGTAGCCAGACAGTGAATACGCTACCGTAACGTGCTTTCCAGGAGAGTAACACCTGGAATAGCTCACCATTCGATCATGTTCTAATAAGTTCACAAGTGATACCTTGTCCATATCCCACTCGAAAAAGGGCATGTTTCCAATGAAAGGAAGCGGAGGTGGACCGGGTGGTAGACCTGAGGAAGAATACCTACTTATTTAGTGGGCTTCATGTGTTGCACTTCTAATTGAACATACCGAGAATCCGATTAATCCCGAAGTAGTAGACGAGAAAAGCTGCGAAAGACAGCAGTAAGAAGATAATCATTCTGAAATTAAATTGAAGTTTATTGCACAACGAATGAAGAATTGTTCCGCCAGACTGCAGTACTTCATTTTATACTCAAGGGATTGTGGTCCGTCTCAAAAGGCGACCGTGTTTGTCTGAGAACTCACTTGATTTCATGTACTCTCTCGTCTCAGACGTCTGCCCGTTGTGTACCTCTTTGCAGAGATCACTGCTCGTGTTTTGCGCGATAATCGCTGTGGATTGCAATTCACAAAACGAGCATCGATTGACTCGGGTATCTTCCCCTCCCTAACACTTCCAATTGCAGCAACGTTCTGCACAAAATCAACCCAGTATTTTCTTTACCTTCCTAAACTTCCCTTTTTTCCTAAAAAAAGATAAATTTTGCTCGAATTGTCTCCCTCCATTACATCGAGTGCCCGTTTGGTAGTTGGTGACCTTTCAATGCGTGTCCGTTTTGTGCGAGATCTCTCTCGTTGATTGATATCGAGTGAGACAGGAAGACATTTGACGATCGTAAGATCAAATTGTCTATTTATCGGCTACCTTCTTATCACCATCGTCAGATGCCTGTAAGTTCATTCTTCATTAATAACAGGTGCAATCTAACAATTTCCAGGTCTGTCTGATCTGTGGTGCCTCCATTAGACTGATGCAGATGCGAATCGATGCTTGCAGAGCATGTGCCGTTTTCTATCGGTGATTGTCTTTTTACTTCGAGTATTTCATTATCATAATCACAGAAGAGCGAAGCGAACGAAGAGGGTGCTTCACTGCAACGCCTCCAACCAGTGCAAAGAAAATGGTGATAATCTCAGTTACGTCTGCCATACAAATATCACAAATATCTAATTCAGGCAAAATTCTCGAGTGCCGTAGCTGTCGACTCAATTTGATGCAGAGTATTCTCGACAAAGCAAAGCAGGATACTGCAAACCCGCCAGTATTCAACGATGCCATCGATGTCGCAGAACTGTTTTCTCGGCCATTGCCCATCAGGTACACCTTCCTTTCTTCCTTTTTTAGTTACTTGATTACATTGCAGACGCCCTGAGATATCAACGATCCATAGTACAACACCAGTGATGGATCGAGTTCGATGCGCGTACAAGTGAACTTTTGTTTGAACTGTGTGTGAACTTTGTCTCCTATTTTCGAGTTTAGACAGATCATTGCAGTGTTATGTCCCGAATGCGTCGCTCTTCTGAGTTGTGCATGCGTTCGGGCGATCAATTTGTGCATCCGTCCGATATCGACAGTGATTCATTCGTGAGTTGAAATTTTGATAATCGAATAAATCTGAAAATGCAGCCGATAATTCCTGCCACGCACGCCTCGCACCATCGGTCAACGCAGTTTCTTCTCTCTGCTCTCTTTGATTTCGCAACCATCGCATTTCCGGAGTTCGAACAGCAAACTGTTGAAGTCAAGGTTTGACAATTTACATTCTCTCAAATATTTATAAATCTTCAGTGGCTACTAATCAGAGGCTGTTACGAGCGAATTCATGTCGTCGAGTCCAATTATCGCGCTGCCAAGATATTCCCGAATGAAGCGATCATGTAAAATTCACGTGCTTCCCTACGTTCCTACAGAAACCCTTCACAGTTTCGCCAGTTATACGACGATTCTGTCAACGGGAACTATCGATTATTTTATGAGCGATGCAACTGCGAATGTGAACACTGAGAGTGCCCGAAGGTTCGTGACTAAGAACGGGATCTTGAGTAGGATCGAGCATTGATTTTTCAATGGCACTTTGTGAAGGTGTGAATGATTTTGAACACCTTGGATTGGTAAAGAGAGTAGTGAGTTTGGGGAAGAGAAGACATTATGAACTCTTTAATACTCATTCATCTCCATTCAGTGCCCTCCATCGAAGTCTCGACGATAGTGTTGTCTGCAATAAGGACGAAATGAAGAGGGCAAATCCGACTGAGGAGGAGTTCCTAGCCCTCATTGTTCTGTCATTCTGGAACACAGGTGATCCTTTTCCCATACACCAATCCGAATAAAAAGATTCCAGTGTCAAGAATCCCCTCAGCCGATGACTCCCTTATCCAACTTGCATCAGCCAGCCGAAAGGCGATCATGAAAGATCTGCACTGTTATTATGCAGAGAAGGGAGTGAAGGAGTACGCATCGAGAATCGGAGAGCTGTTCTGTCTGCTTGTAGCTATAGAGGTGAGGATCGACTCTGAATTATGGGACGATGACTAAGAAAGTTTTCAGAAGCAGTCAACACAAATCAGAGAAGACATCGAGTTGCTGCGTGTCATGGATGTATACAAGAATGAGCGGTTCTGATCGGACAAGTCTTGCTCACTATCTATAAATATGATATTCGAATGCCATAGTGCTTTTTCATACCGACTGATCGATTATTAGAATTTTCTTTAGAGTAAGAGCATGTGTATTGTTGTCTAACATGTGTGTTTCAACAAATGATCTCGTCCGAATAACTTCATCATACTGTACAGATAACACCACATTTCTATCACATGGCTCTTGTCGTCATTTTCGTGTGCAAGAGATGCTGAGTGAGTTAGACATCGCAATCCTGCAAAAGTCAATCGATAAATGGTGATATTAACAATCAATTTGCATGCATGCAGTCTCGCCATGCAAATTGAGTATCGAGGCGACTTATTTGAGGAATGATAAACTGACCGTATCCTTCTTCGTCGAAAACGCGTCCGATCCATCATAGAACTGTTGGAACGGGCAGAAATCGGAGTCATCTGGGCAGACATTGATCAGACTAGTGATGGGACGCGCATTCGACGTGCAGTTGTCGATGTAGAGGAACTGAAAAAAGTTCTGATAGCATGATTACCGCCTTTCTTCTTCCCCGGAAAAATGGATGAGTTATGCTCATTTCTGAAATAAGACTTCCTCACACAGAGTTTGGTGTTCGGAAATGGGGCTGCTTTAGAGTTTTCAGGGGAAGCCAACAAGTTCCCCTGATTCTTTTTTTTCATTTTGCAACTATCTATTGGGTTCAGCAAGATGAAAGGCGGAACTAACCCTAACGTAGTACTCTCCGTCCTTCAACCACAACTCGCAGATGACAGTGGCCGCATACTGGGCAATGTCCACTCCCATCACTGCCTGCTTTGCGCCCAGAGTGTGCAGGAGAGCAGTGACCGTATGGTCGTGCTGAAGAGATTGGCCTATCGTGAGAAGTTTGTCAAAAGATGACGATTTTGAATTCAAACTCTACTCAATCTGAAGCAGTACGAACACCTCTCTCTATTCGCATAAAAACAGCGATGGGCTGGTCGAAAGATGCTTATGAAACGATATTGTCACTAACCCCCGAGTATCCATGGTACTTGATCGTCTTCTTGCCCGTAGTCGCATCCTTGAGATTCTTCCGCCAATCATTCAGCAGGAATCCTCCCTTCAGTTTGATCAGTTTATCGTCTTGCGGCAGCCCGAATCCGGCTACAACGAGCAGTTATTTCGTGTAGAGAAGAGACTCGCCTTACCAATTCCATCCAGGAAATCGTGTCCGTCCCAATAAGCCTGCAGTAGTTGATCGTAGACGTCGTCGGTGATCCACTCAGGCAGCGGCAGATTGAAGTCTTCTCGCTGAACAAAATCGATAATCTACGTTGCAAAAGTGAAACCAACCTCAACGCGCACGGTAGTCGCCCAGTCCTTGATCGTTTGGTAGGTGATCTCGACGGGGTCTTGCCCGCCTTTGGAGCCAAGGAGAGCGAAGAGATTCTGAAAAGGTGTTCGAATGCTTCTGGACGATGTGTGAAAACGAGTAGCAACAGGAGAAGCTCTAACCCAATTGGCGGCGAGAAAATCCTGGAACAAGGGCGTCTGCTCTCTCGTTGCCTGCATTGCATCAGCTGCCGGGCAGTAGATCTCCATTTCCTGAATGGTTTCTTGTTATTTTTTGTCATCTTGATTCAAGATCTTGAACATATTCGTTCTAATTCGCGGTACTTGCTGTTCACAGAGCCCTTTTTTGATTTATTGATGAGGTTATGCGATCTTGCTATCTGTATGCAATCTTCCGACGCTCATCCCCTTCGCTCACCCTGTCTTCCTTCTTCGGGGTTGTGTGGATGGGCACGGGATACCATCCCGTCGGCCAACTCGACACGGACGACAACGATAGAGGAGAATCTGCGAAACATCCCGTACGTTTCTCTCGATGATGATTACGTGTGATGCGATGATAAGAATTTGATCAAAAGATTGAGAGATATCAGCTGGAATCAATCCTCACCCGAATACAATCCAGCCATCATGGCCATGCCCGACTGCACGCATCTATCGGCATCAGCGGATTGCAACGTGATCTACAAATCGAGTTAACGATTGATCAAGATTATCGATTGATTCACCTCTTCGCTGTTGTAGCTTCCGTTCAGGAACCCGTTGCTGACGTACAGACTCCTCAGGTTCTGCCCTTGCAGAAAGAGGTGCTTGATTCCGTCCTGAATTTGAATGTTTTTGCCTGATTTCGTAACAAAAAAAAACACTCAAATTAGGAATTCCAAGTCGATTTTGAACCTGTGTGATCTCTCCCCATGGCATGCCCCAGAACTCCTGCTGGTAAGGATCAGTCGGGTAAGTCTCCTTCGGAATTCGGTCACCATGACGCCACACCTGAATCGTATTTCTCCTATTCTTTGCATCTCGCTAGCAGACGTACCGACTGAACGAATACCAACTTATCCTCTGCCACCACTGAAGAAGATAGAAGAAGAGCGAGAAAAAGCATGTTTGAGCACAATGTGACGATGTCTGAGTCTTTATTGCGTTATCGCCGATTATATCCGACGAGAAGTTACGAGCTGTATGATGATAAGAGGCTACACGATGTCATACGGGGCAATTTACACTCACTGATCTGTGATGGCGTTAGGATTGACAGCTAGAGGCAACCTTTGGCTTGGGAGGAGTCGATTGTCTGTCGAGGAAAGGGCTTATCAGTGAAGATCATGTACGAGAATTGTCTGCAGCCTGCACGGATGGACAAGGAAGTGACAAACAAAACATCAACAACTCCTTCAAACTAACAAATCCTAACAAGACGCATGGGAGAAATAAGAGTACATCCAGTTGTGATGTCGTCAGGAACCCGTCCCGTAAAGGTGGTTGACACATATTTGAGTATGAAACTCGCTAAAGGATGACGAAAAGCATAAAGTAGATGACTAATCTTCCAATGCAGGACTGTAGCAATCATGAACCATATCAGGAAACGGAAATCCGTTTTTTCGATGGTCATTTTTTCGGTAAAAGAATGAAGAAAAATTACAAAAGAAAAGAATGAAGTAAGCTCCTTTACAAAAGAATGAAGTAAGCTCGTTCTTCAGATATTGTTGTTTGCCTTTCTAACATCGTCGCCCTGCTACATTGGAATGCTTGAATCGCTCGTTTTTTCTTCTCGACTCTCCATCGCAGATAAAATTGATGGACGTTTAGACACGGAATCACGATACGTGATGACTATCCTGATACGTGCTATGGCATCACTCGCTGATTCCTTCAATTTTCTAAGACTCCTCGTCCTTATCTCACTCTGATTCGCACCCATCAGTGATATCAATGTCCATGAAAGATTAGTGAATTAGTGAGCAAAAAGAAACACCGTACCCGATCCATGATCGATGTCCCCCCTAGCCTCTCTAGGACAAAATCAAAGAAACGGATTAGCAATCATTATGAATCACGGACGTCCTGCCAGTCTCTCCATTTCAATTGATATCTGCTCGGTTCGAGAAAACGGATAGATATGGGAGGATTAAGGCGAGTCACTTTTCATCATAGTCAACATCCACTACATAAACGCGATCGGCGGGAGGATGGGGCTCTCGATTGGAGGGGATGCAACGACCAACGGTCTCTATCTGCCTACTATCCATTGCACTCTGTGTGTCCGGCGGTTTTCAGCAAGGTTCTGTTGTTTATTCGCAGAAATATGAAGCATTTTTCGGCTCAGGTTACATCGCATCCGTGCTCAACCCTCCCTATGTCTACATTGAAGCCTTTGTCAATGAGACTATCACCGAACGATTTGGAGTGGTATTGTCGGACGATGTTTTGGTAAGTACTATCTTCTGTCGCTGGTTGTAACCGATATACTTGCAGAATACAGTTTGGTCATTTCTCAACGTTATGTTCCCAATTGCTTCGATCGTTGGCCAGTTTCTTGCCGCTTGGATGTGCAGGAGGTTCGGCAGGAAAGGTGTGTTTCTGTAGCCGAGGCCTGATTTATTTCCCGTGTTTCATTTTTCTTTTCTTGCCAAGAAATTTCCAAATCATTCAATGACGCCACTTTTCCGATTAATATTTTCTGATAATCTTTGTAGGAACAGCGATCATCAGTTGCTTGATGTACATCCCGGGCACACTTCTGTCTTCTTTGTCGTACCCTGCGAGGAGTTTCGAGATGCTGTTCATCGGTCGATTTCTGTGGTGAGTGTATCCAACAAGAGTGAAATTCGATTGTAAAAACAAGCTCGTTTGAATACTTGTAATCTAATGGGAGGGGCAAAGGATGGCGGTTTGAGTTGTTTATGGTGTAGCCATTTTGCAAGGGAATGCAAACCACCATCAGCGTGATTTCATTATTTCCTTGACGAAGGTTCAATGTAGCCAATAATCAATAAGCATTACAGGTCGCTCGGGAATGGAATCAACGCGGTGAACTCAACAGTATGGATCGTAGAATGTGCACCTGTGAAAATTCGAGGAGCTATGGGAGCTATGCAAGAGTTCTCAATGGCTATAGGTATTGTGTCCGCGTACGCTTTTGTTCATCAACTCTGAAATGTTACAGGCTCACTCGTCTGTCAGACTCTAGGCATTCCCTTCTCCACTGAGACACTCTGGCCGTGGATATTCGTGCCCGACGTTCCTCTCGTTCTTCTCACCATAGCAATGTTTTTGCTGGTTCCGGACAGTCCAGTGTCCATTCTGGAGAGGGAAGGCGATATTGACAAGGTTAGTCATTGATGTGTTCATAAACTCATTTATCCCGGATCCATTTCAGTGATAGATATTTTAGTGACAATGTGAGTGATTTATTCTGTGCGTTTCATAGCTTTACGTCTTCTTCAGGCTCGAGCGGTTCTCGCCAAGTACTATGGCATTACTGTTGATTCGCCCGAGATCAATCGCGAGCTGAACTTGGAGAGAAAGAGGACGGAGGATAAGGAGAGAGAGGACAGACCAGTCAGATCAATCTGCGTTTTCTTGGACATCGAATACCATTTCCAGGGCACAATGTGGTTGTTCAATCCCTTCGGACAGAAGGAGGATCGCATCAGGGTGATTCAACAGGCTGCTTGGTTGGGAGTTGTTGTGAAGGTACGAATTGTTCTTTTTTCGTAGATCTTCTCCTCGAACAGTCAACAATCAGGATATTTCAGATAGCGTACGTGTTCACTGGCGCGCGCGCTCTTCGTGCCTACTCCACCTTCTTCCTCTACGATATGGCTCACTTTACGCTGCAGGGGGCCAATCTTGGTGAGAATCTGAAGACATATAAGGACAGTAGATGGGATGTGTCCATTTGTTTTCGGTCTGCGGTTTCTGTATCCTGATCCATTCATTGTTCATTGCCCATTACAGGTTCATGGATCGTGGCCATCCTCCGTATTCCCTTCACTCTCGTTCCCGTTCTCTTCGTCGATAAACTCGGCCGACGTCTGCTCATGAACTCGAGCATGGTCATCACGGTGATCGCGTTGATTGCAATCATGGTCGGCATCCTTGTCGGAGATTCGTTGCAGGTGAGTAAGACAGACTGCCTGCAAGGTCCATTCGTGAAATAGGCCGCAAACTTGCCTCATTTTGCATGGCAAGAGATAGCTACAGAAAATATTGCAAAAAGGGAGCAAAGTTGTGGATGGCAAGGACTGACATTGTACTTTGTCACGATTTCAGATCCTCTCCGCAGTCGCATTCGCAGCAGTGATGCTGATCAACGCCGCGGGTTTGGGGTTAGTACTCTATTGATTTGGGATTCATCATCTGTACTTGTTCAGGTCGGTCTCCCGCTTCTACGCGGCTGAGCTCGTTCCGCGATCACTGTTAATTGGAACAACGTCGATATTGGCAGGAATTGAGGTAAACCTTCGCTGACTGACATCTGAAATTGAACATTTTTCAGGCAGTGACCAAAATAGTCGTCGAGTTTCTGTGGTTCCCCGTTGCCAATGTGATTGGTGAGCCCTTTCGCAAGTTTCAGACATCTAGAGGTTTGCCTTCTGATTGAAAAGTGAAATTCGTTTTGCAGGAGTCTACTCAATGCTGATGTTCCTCGTTCCATCTCTTGGCTTCCTAGTCGTAATCTGGATTATGTGTCCAGAGACGAGCAAACGGACTGTATTCGAGGTGCGTTTTCGCTTCATTATTTCACCATTCAACGCGATATACGATGTCGACAAGTTGTTATCTTATCGCAGGTTTTGGACGATATTGCGCGACGGAAGAAGATGGATGTGTCATTCACTGAGAAATCAGATCTCATCTCCTCAAAGTTCTGAGTCGATACGGCTCCGCAGGCATAGTACCTGGATAAATATTTTTTCACCCTCTCTGCCTTTGGTCAACATTGAAATCATGGATGATGTCGGAAATTGATTTCTGCCCTGTTCTTCAGCGGTATTATAGCTTTATGCACGCATGTGTCTCACTCGTGTGATCCTATTTGCTGTTGTACTCTTGAAATAGTGCGTGATTGTTAGAGGGAAGCCAGAGAAGGAGAGAGCGCGTAGAAGAGCAAGATTCCATAACATATTCTCGCTCACTTCACCGATAGTCATGGATGAACCCACACTGAAATGTCTTGTCTGCGAATCACCAAACACAGCACTTCATCTTGGAATGGATGTGTGCAGGTTTGAACTGTTTCTGTTCCAGTTTTTTAGCGTTTGATGGTGTTACTTTACTGTTGAAATGATCGTTTTCTTCGTAATTTTTGAAACTGTGTTGTTCAGAGCGTGTTCTAATTTCTTCAAGCGAACTCTGATTGCGGATCGTCGCTATCCGTGCAGACAGGGAGATGGAAAGTGCGCTGTCCTGAAAGGTTTCCAATTTTTCAGTTTGTAGTTCTTGTTAAAGTTGGTTTATCGCAGAAGATCGTCCGATGTGTCGCGGTTGCCGATTCAACAAGTGCATAGCAGTAGGAATGGAGCACAATCGATCAAAGCAAAAGGGCGAACTGTCATGCGAGGTAGGCCTTACTGACGTCTTAACACTAACTTATGTTCAGATGATCATATCTTCATTCAAAAGCAACGAGTCGCTGATGGATCGAATCGGAAGAGAATACTCGTTAGTTGGTTATAAGTAAGCTTGCCAACAGGAGGTTGACTTCAGTTCTTGTTTCGAGCGACGTCTACATAAGGATAAAATGATTGTCAATCAGCACATCCTCAAAAGGATTCGTCATCCAACAGAGGTTCCATGGCTTCCGTGCTGTCTTGCGGGAACGCAAAATCCTTCAGGAAACATACTTAGCCACTTTCGATTGCACCGTGGAATCTTGGAATATGACAATTACCGAGAACTGGAAATTCTTTCGTGCTGTGTTTCCCAACATAGAACAACTTCAGTATGTGGAACAAGTTCGTTCACATATTGAATAGCAACAATTAAAGCTCTTTGTAGCGCGAATTCTTCCGTCTCTGTATGCCCCAATTCGCGATGGCCGAGTGTTTCTTTCGAACGAAGCGAATTTGGGGAGGGTTCAGCCAATAGTAAGAAGATTGTCTCAGATCTCACATTGTTTTGCATTTCACAGCTTCATGTGCTCATTACTTCTGTGCAACGACGTTATGGAACCCGGAGTGTGGCTACCACACAGTGAATTGAACCAGAAGGAGTTGCTCGAGTGAGAAACGTATTCCGATCTGAATTGTTTTCCATACAGATGTCCACAAAGAGTTTGTTCGCAGGACTCTCCGGTCTCACTCCAAAGAGCAGATGGAAATGGTGGTGCCTTCATTCGAAAGATCGGACATCTGCGAGACTGAGATGCATGCACTTTTCGCATTGCTACTCTCTGAAACAGGTTAGAATGACACCGATTGAAACTCTCAGCTTAACCTTGTTTTAGACCTGCACAGCGACATTGCTCATCGATTCAAGCCATTCCTCGATGGAGTGAGGCGAGAAATTCTCACAGATCTACATTGCTTCTATGCGGAGGAAATGGGACTTACTGATTATTCAACGCGCCTCGGCAATCTTCTGACGATCTGCAATATTTTTCGAGTACGCTTTCTGGGGCTGATTTCATTGTTACAAGTGGATTTTCAGGAGGCGAACGCGCTATTCCAAGAATATTTCCGCATGCAAGTCACGATCTTTGATCTTTATGTGGCGGAAAGACAATTGCAAGAACTGTTTCTCTGATGTTATACAGAGCATAAAATGTTTAATTTTACGCACAAGGTAGTCTACATTGGTGACAGAGATCATTGGGCGAGTGTAGATTCTCGGAACAGAGAGGGGAGAAAAGGGCGAGCGTTGATCAGTAGCGGCGTGTTATTCTCGTTCCGTTGTTTTTCACTCGCGCGGAACTGTCGATAGTTGGAGACAGAGAGAAGAAGGAGAAAACTCTCGCTAGCGATCGCTGTTTATTTCATCATTTTTCTGTCGTTCATTTCCAATCAGTTCTTGTAAAGAAGCTCGGCCAATAGGCATTATGACTGAGGGCGAAACAACCTCATTCGTTCCTCCGGGCAAGTGTCGAATCTGCTCAGCGCCAAACGAATCGCTGCACTTCGGGAAGGACGTGTGCAGGTACTTTTCAGTTGTCATTGTCGCTGTGATCTCAGAATGATTCATGTGAGGTGACTTTTCAGAGCCTGCGCAACTTTTTTCAAGCGCGCAAAGCAATCTGGGGGCAGCTTCCCATGCAGGCAGGGCGATCACAAGTGTTCGCTGCTCAGAGGTATGCAGTTTTTGTGTTGGCAATTGTAGTTTCACCTGGGAAAAATGTGTACTTCCGATCTTTGAAGTAATGTGTTCTGAATAAGTGTAGTTTGGCAAAGTGTTCCCGATTGCAGGTTCGAGCGATAAATGTCGAGGATGCCGTTACGACAAATGCGTTGAGATTGGAATGGTTTATGACGCTCCAGTCAGGGATATAAACTGGAATGGAGAAGCACTATCAATCGATGAGTCTTCACCAGAGTTCAGAAATGATTCCGTGCCTGACTTCGTGCTAACACCAAATCGAGAAGATTCCTTACTCGAGAGGATAACGAGAGAACACGCGTTGGTGTTTGCATGTATAAGACAAGCGAAGCAACAACTTCAGAGTTTCCGTTGAACGCAGACGTTTCCTAGAGGCAGATTTGGTAAGAAAATACAACCTCGAACGAATTCATCCTTCAGAGGTTTGCAACGAGATATTTTCTCACAGAATACACTACTACGTTCAGGAAGTCTATCTAACCACCCACACTTCTGCCATTGAATCATACAATCTTGCGGCTGGAGAAATCTATCAGTTCTTTCTAGCAGTATTTCCGTCGGTCAGGGAACTTCCGTACGAGGATCAGGTAATATTATACAATTTTAAATTAAACGTAGTTATTAAATTTACATTAAACGTTGTTATTTCAGCGTGAACTGTTCCGATTGCACTTTATTCAGTTTCTGTTTGTCGACGTTTCGTATCGCACAATGCGTGTTTGGGAAGGTTTTGTCAAATAGTAAGTTGTATTTCATCGTATCATGCTATGAAACAATATCAGTGCATTCTGCTCGGTGCTATTGTGCACAGACATCTACCAACCCGAGCGATGGATTGGTGAGAATGAGGGCGGGCCAAAACGAGAAGAGTTTCTCGAGTGAGAATCCGAATATTGCGAACGATAAGTTAACGTTATCTCAGGTCAATGCGTGTCTATATCGATATACAGAAGCCTCTGTTGTTGCCTTCCTATGAGAAAGCTGGACTTACTGAGAAAGAGCATTATGCACTCGTTGTATTGCTGCTCTGTGAATCGCGTAAACATTCGATTATTTTGTTTCCAAACTTTTATTTTATTTTATTTTACAGATCTGCCGAACGGAATGGATGATCGGACCCTCGAATTCCTAGAAAACATTAGACGAGAAATTCTCGAAGATTTGCATCATTTCTACACAGAAGAGATGGGATTGAAAGACTATTCTTCGCGTCTCGGCAATCTATGGACAATATGCCACACTTTTCGAGTATGCTTCATTACTCATCTAAATGGATTCATTTTATCTTTCCCAGGAGGGCAGTATGATCTTCAAGGAATTCTTTCGGATGCACGTTACAATCTTCGATCTCTACGCAACGGAGACTTTGCTGCAAGAGTTGCTACTATGAACGAACTAACAAATAAAATATTTAATTTTTATCCAAAGCAAAATGGCCATAAATAATACAAACAAAATATTATCTACCAATTCCAACCCTCCGAATGATCACAACAACAGATCTGTCAGCATAGTGTTAGCTATGTAGATGTCAAAGACGGTGACTTGCATTCGAAAGAACTCTTGGAACAGCGCATTTCCTTCCTGAAACGCATTCATTGCTGTATGGACTCCAATGCTCAAATCTCACTCGGAAGGTGTGACAAATCGTTAGCAGATTCCCCAGTCTCGTTGAATACTCGTTTAGCTTCATTTCTTCCGTGTAGAAGCGATGCAGATCTTCTAGGATCTGGCTCCGAACACTTTCGAAAAATGACTGAAACCGATCGGCGAAACTGTTTTCTGGGTCTGAAAACAACGGTTGTCATATTAGGAATGAACTGAAACGGAATACTCACCCGCCTCACACAACAACAGTGCTAAGGCAGCGTGCATTTCCCTCTCGCAAATATCAGCTTTATCGAAAGAGGGAAGCATGAGGGTCATCTGATCGTGGATGTACGCTTTTATCAATCTGGAATGACTCTTCTTAGAAACTTCGTAAACTGAAAGTATTCCTCACTCGAGTAGCTCCTCGCGCATCTGCCCAACCTCCTGTTCCCCCACCCAGACCTCGGGGTTATTGATGTCAGTGCAGACAAGAACTGAGCAACTTGAACTGAAAAAAACTTAGATTTTATTTGAGATCAGAAAATAGGCCAGAGAAGCTTACTATTTAACAAAGCCTCCCCAAATTCTCTCCGTACGACAGAAGCAATCAATAACAGAGACTTTCTCAGAGAAGTTAGATTGGGCCGTACTAGGATTTTTGACCCTATCCTCGAAAAATCGCCCTAAGACCAACTTTTTGCGTAGATTTCAAAAATCGACCTTAGGAGGTCGTATCTTCGACCCCTAATTAGTTACAGCTACCGTAACCTTAGCCACCCTTAAGAGCAACTTTGCGAACACGGCTTCAAA